>CAUJRU010000587.1:0-456543 GCA_963277665.1 Viscum album
CATGGGCAGTGGGTTGGTCTGATAGTGATTGAAAATTTCCAATCATTAGGATAGGCAAGATTAGAGAACCTAGTCCCTCAAGTTGTGGTGGAATTTTCAAAACCAGTAGAGGCTTCATCAACGGATGATTATAACAATTGGTTGGCAGCTTTATTACTCTTGAAGTTGAACTTTGGGCGGTAATTCATGCAGTTAAATATGTAAGAATTATGGATGGAATAAGTTATGGATTGAAATTGACTTCTTTTTTGTGGTCAACATACTCAGGTGTAAATCTATAAAGGTGGAAAGTGTCTTGAAAGGAATTGCAGGTAGTGAACTGCTAAATTTTGATGTCCCCCTACAAGGAACTGCAGGCAGTGAACTACTAAATTCTGGATAGAAAATACCTATAAAGGTGAAAAGTGTCTTGCAACACACAGTGATAGGATCTGAAGATCTTCAGCAACTTTCCCTTGAGGAGGGCTTGAGAGGACCATAATATATGACAGCGTCGGAGGAGCCACTGGGATATCATTTCTGGGTTAATCCACCTATAAGACAAAATCAAACGGTCAAGACAATGGGGGCAGTCTCAGAGCCCTATTACCTTCCGCTACTAGAGGCTCACGCCTCCCACCCTGGTTCCCTCGATGACAGACCTACACTAAGTGCCCCTGAAGGAGCCAATGCTGGAAGTATCTAGGAAAGACTGGGTAAAGGATATCCTGGATCCAACAAAGCAAGTATTCCACATTGAGTTCCATCTTGTCTGGCACATGGGGAGATAAATCCAATTCCATGAAAAGCTGAGCCGCCAAGGTAGACGATCCGCTCCTAGTGTTTTCATCGGAGCAAAGATAGTCTCTGAGAGAGTTCTCAATATCCATTAGGAAGTCTTCATTCTAAAAGGGAAGGGGAAACCCAGGGAGGCATATCCAGATGTCTACTATAGGTGTCCAGGGGAGGGGGGCATCCAGGCAGGGGGGGAGGGGTGTCCAGTAGGGGGGGTGCTATCCAGGCAGGGGGAGAGGTGTCCAGCAGGGAGGGAGGGGGGTGTTGTCCAGGCAGGGGGGAGAGGTGTTCAGTAGGGAAGGGAGGGGGTGCTATCCAGGAAGGGGGAGAGGTGTCTAGGAGGGAGGGGGTGTTTTCTAGGCAGGGGGAGGGGTGTCCAGCAGGGGGTGCTGTCTAGGCAGGGGGGAGGGGTGCCCAGTAGGGGGGTGTTGTCCAGGCAGGGGGGAGGGGTGTCCAGTAGGGGGGTGTTTGTCCAGGAAGGGGGGAGGGGTGTCCAGCAGGGAGGGAGGGGGTACTGTCCAGGAAGAGGGGGTGATGTCCAGGAAGGGGGAGAGGTGTCCAGGAGGGAGGGGGTGTTGTCCAGGAAGGGGGGTGTCCAGCAGGGGGGGTGTTGTCCAGGCATGGGGGAGAGGTGTCCAGCAGGGAAGGGAGGGGGTGCTTTCTAGGAAGGGGGAGAGGTGTCCAGGAGGGAGGGGTGTTGTCCAAGTAAGGGGAGGGGTGTCCAACAGGGAGGGTGTTGTCCAGGAAGGGGGGAGAGGTGTCCAGTAGGGAGGGAGGGGGGTGCTGTCCAGACAGGGGGGAGGGGTGTCCAGCAGGGGGTGTTGTCCAGATAGGGGGGAGGGGTGTCCAGCAGGGGGGTGTTGTCTAGGCAGGGGGGGAGAGGGGGGTGCTGTCCAGGAAGGGGGGGTGTCCAGGGGGGAGAGGTGTCCAGGCAGGGAGAGAGGTGTCCAAGAGGGAGGGGGTGCTGTCCAGGCAGGGGGAGGGGTGTCCAGTAGGGGGGGTGTTGTCCAGGTAGGGGAGAGAGGTGTCCAGCAGGAAGGGAGAGGGGGTGCTATCCAGGAAGGGGGGTGTCCAGGGGGAGAGGTTTCCATGAGGTTGGAGGTGTAGGGGAGAGGGTGGGGGGTATTTTTTGGGGGGGAGGGGGGCTGTCCAGGAAGGTCTTTACAGGGGGGATGTCCAGGGGGGGCTTGCAGGGGGAGGGGGGCTGCAGGGGGAGGGGTGTAGGGGAGAGGGTGGGGGCTATTTTTTGGGGGGTAGGGGGGGCTATCCAGGAAGGGATTTACTGGGGAGGGGGTTGTCCATAGCGGATTTTCAGGGGGAGGGGGCTATCCAGGGGGGCTTTGCAGGGGGGAGGGGGCTGCAGGGGGGGGTTTCTACTGCAAGGGGAGTGGGGGGGCTGTCCAGGGGGGGCTTTACAGGGGGTGGGGGCTACAAGGGGAGTGAGGGGTGGGGGGCTGTGAAGTGGGGTTGGGGGGGTATTTTTTATGGATTTGCAGACCCTATAGACATGGTTTTAAACTGTGGCTATTGGTTAATTGTCACGGTTTTTAACCGTGGCTATAGGTCTAATTCCACGGTTTTAAACCGTGGAAATAAAGTTTGCTTGTCCCTGTTGTATAGCCATGGTTCTAAACCGTGGCTATAATGATAATGCCACGGTTTGAACCGTGGATATATACCTATATCCACGGTTTGAATCGTGGCTATAAAAATATAGCCACGGTTCCTCAAACTATGGCTATTACCTATAGCCACAGTTTTAGGACCTATAGCCACGGTTTAAAACCATGGTTATAGCCTGAATTTCCAGTAGTGATATACAGGATTTGGTACAAGAACAGATTCCACAAATCCCCATGGAAGAAAAATCTATTCCAGAGACACGAGAACTGCGTAGAAGCACAAGAGATGTGAGAGAACCATAATGATATAGTTGTCTTATCACTATGGATGGTTACTCATTATTGGTAGACAATGATGATCCTCTTTCCTACAAGGAAGCAGTTGAATACACAGACGTTTCCAAGTGGCAAGAAGCCATGAATTCTGAAATGGATTCCATGTACCAAAACCAAGTCTAGATTTTGGTAGATCCCCTAGTTGATGTAAATCCTATTTCTAATAAATGGGTATTCAAGAAGAAACTGGACATGGAGGGAAAATTTAGCACCTATAAGGCACGAATGGTTGGAAAAGGTTTTAGACAACATCAAGGAATTGACTATGATGAAACCTTTTCATCAGTTGTGATGCTGAAATCCATCAGAATCCTATTGGCCATTACCACTTCCCATGACTATGAAATTTGGAAAATGGATATCAAAACATCATTCCTTAAGGGGAACCTCTAGGAAGATGTCTACATGACACAACCTGAAGGGTTTGTGACTCCAAAGAATACCAACAAGGTATAAAAGTTACAGAAATCTATTTATGGATTAAAGCAAGCATCAGGGTCATGGAACATTTGTTTTGATGAAGCCGTAATAGAATTTGGCTTTATCAAGAACGAATGTGAGCCTTGTGTATACAAAATGTTTAGTGGAAGTGAAGTTGTTTTCCTAATAGTATATGTTGATGACATATTACTAATTGGAAATGAAGTATCTGTCTTATAGTCAGTTAAGGCATGGTTGGATAAATTCTTCTCTATTAAAGACTTGGGTGAGGCAATATATATTCTTGGGATCAAGATCCATCATGATAGATCCAAGAGAATGTTGGGCCTAAGTCAAAGCACATGCATTGACAAGATACTGAAGAGATTCAGTATAGAACAGTCCAAGAGGGGATTGTTGTCAATGTCACATGGCATTCATCTTTCCAAGAAAATGTATCCTTAGACACATGAGGAAAGAAATAAAATTTTAAGGATCCCTTACTCATCCGCGATTGGGTCAGTCATGTATGATATGATATGTACAAGGCTAGATGTTGCTTACGCATTAAGTGCGGTAGTCAGATATCAAGCTAATCCAGGAGACCTCCATTAGATGGCAGTCAAGACTATCCTTAAGTATCTATGGCGTACTAAGGATATGTTCCTAGTTTATGGAGGAGATGGGGAACTAGTCATCAGAGGACATGTAGATGCTAGTTTCCAGACTGATCAAGATGACATGAAGTCGTAGACTGGACACATCTTCAGTTTGAATGGAGGTGCAGTGAGTCGGAAGAGCTCAAAGAAAGGTGTGGTTTCATATTCTACAGCAGAGTCTGAGTATATCAGAACTTCTAAGGTATCTAAAGAAGTAGTATGGATGCGAAGCTTCATCCAAGAGTTGGATGTAGTACCAATTAGTAAAGATCCTATCACACTCTATTGTGATAATACTGTAGCGGTGGTGCTTGCAAAAGATCCAAGGTCACATCAGAGGACAAAGAACATACTTCGAAAGTATCATCTCTTGAGGGATTTTTCTTAGAGAGGTGAAGTTGCAGTGAGCAGTATTTCCATAGAAGACAATGCGGCGGACCCCTTGACTAAATCCTTGACTCGGCAGAAACATGATCATCATGTGAGGTCTAGTGGACTAAAAGTCATAGGTAGTTGGATCTAGTCCAAGTGGGAGTTTGTTAGGGTTGGTGTCCTGATAACCAACTATTTTTTACTTTGATTACATGAATGTACACTTATTATATATTTTTCATTATTCTACATGACTATAATATAATAATTTCCTGGAATATTTGTTGCATTGATAAGGTCATGGCAGATCCCGGCTATGATGAGAACCTTGAAATTCTATAACAATATTTTTAAATAAAGTTCTATGGTTGGATGACATAATATGATAGGATACATAGTATACAGACCATCATGTGAAAGTACTCATAAGAAGATGAGACTCTCTCTCATGGAGTTCACACTTGGCAATCTCCAAGATGGGAGATTATGAGAACAGACCCGCCAGTAGTAATTCTGTATGTCTTCATGTCATCGGACATTTCTATCTATGAGTGTGTGTAATGGTCCTTAGACTGGAATATTATCATTAAATCATGTCATGACTCACGCACTTAAATTTACTAATAAAAATTATCACGAAGATAGTTGGTGGGAAGTAGGGTACGTTGGATGCGTCACGAATGACATGTTGTTAATGGATAAGTCAAGAAAGGATTTGTACCTTCCATATTTATAGAAGCGGATATCTCAGGCCCTTTTATTGAAATAGAACTCTCTCCCAAATTTTATGGTCATAGTGTAACGATGAGTTTATTTTTGGAAGTCAAAGAATGACAGATCAAGCACATAGGTTTATGACACTGCCATGAAACCTGCTTGATGATATATTGAGACAAAGGGATTAAATTACACGGTAAGCATTCGTATGAGGTGACACGTCAATGCGGCGTCAACTTCTTTCTATTGGGTTCCTTGACCTGTTGCTAGACTGTAATCTTGGACTTTAGGCAAGCTCGCCTAATGCCAACGAGAAATAGGCCTAGAGGGTCACACACTAAGTGTATCCAAGTATCTCAAGTAGAATAAAGATTATTCTCGTAGGTGGTTTAATAATTATTCAAGGAAGCCTAAATCGTTTTAATGATGGAGGAAGAATAAAATGAAAACAAGTACACATTGTGTATTAATGATTACATGCCGTGTAGTTTTTCTAGTTGGGATTTCGAGGAAATAATATCGTTTTATTAAATGATATTTATTATAATCAGTGTGGGAACATGTCAAGGAATTAATGATTCAACATGGGGGTTTTTCAATAAGAGTTAATGAAATTAATAAAACACGTAACATGTTTATTTATTATCATAACTCTATAACCTCAAACCCGATTATAAATATCCTCACAACCCCAACACTTTTCCCAATCGTTGTGAACAAAAATTCTGGAGAATTCTATCAAGGTTGAAATAATTACTTCCTCCAAGAATGCTCTCAAGACCGAGAGAGAGATCCTACTCCATCATATCAAGTTGATCTAAGGCGTACAATGCAAGCAAAGGTTTCTCCATGCTAGCACCCAGAGACTCCTTTGGAGACATCCAGAGATACGTGGTGCATGTGTGGATCACTGATAGAGGAAGTATACACTTGGCTTCAACGACACAATGATGAATCACATCAGAACATGATCAGAAATATCAACGAAGAAAGAACTCCATAAAAGGTACTTCTTGTAAATTAATTAAATTAATTATAATCAACTTGTGACGATCCTTGTTTGTGGTTCTAGGACTATTCATCTTCTTTGTCTATTTATGTGATTCGATCCATAGAGTCTAGAGTTTATCATCGTATTGATCCCGGATTGATCATTGCTAATAACAAAATCCAAGTGGGCACATCCACCCACGAGCTTCTGCTGTGCCCGGAACCTTCACATTATTGGGAAAAATGCAACATAAATCTATAGGAATTAGATATTACATCAAAACATGGAATTCATTTGACTTTAGGCCCTTTAACTTTAAATCTTCCATTGACATGATGTTATTAATATTCGATGAATACCCCTCTGGAACCTTTACATCATTCAAGAAGTTACAAAGTTGATATCTCTCCTGCCTGGAAAGAGTGTAAGAAACTAGAGGGGGGGAAATTGTTTTTCACCCTTCACTGGTGCCAACTCTTCTCATATTCTGATGTCAATCATGTCCAACCTAGCCTTAATTTTATCCTTTATTTTTCTTGGTGCATTTAGCAGCATGTTGATGACACTATCACATACATTTTTTTAACATACGTAACATCAAGAAAATTTCTAATGTATTGACAATTCCATTATGGTAATTCAAAAAAACTAATCTCTTTTTCCAACCATTTTTTACCAAGTTTTTTAAAATTATTTACCAAAATCAATGTCCATATATTTTACTTTCTCAAACAGTTGATCACCTGTTTGCGGAGACGGTGTTGTATGTTCTTTTGAACTTCCATCGAATGATGTTGTCCAAGATCGGTACTTATGTCATCGAGGTAGAAATATGTGATGTCCTAGAAACACAGTTTTCAATGAATGTTGAAAGCTAATTGACTATACACCTTATTCGCAAATAGGACACCCTTGAGTTCCTTTAATGTTATATCCTGATAAATTTCCATAATCAAGAAATTTATTTATCGTCCCATACAACATGGCTCTCAATGTAAAATCTTCATTTCTATAAGCATCATACAACGTAACACTTGAATCCCAAAATAATTTCAAATCATCAATCAATGGAGCCAAATAAACATCAATATCATTACCCAGTTATTTTGGTCCTAATATAAGAATATATAACATGATGTATTTTTATTTCATGCATAACCACAGTGGTAGGTTATAATTTACCAACATAACCAGCCATATACTATGAGTGATACTTTGAAAACCAAAAGGATTCACTCCATCTGTAGATAATGCAAGATGAAGGTTTCTCAGATCATTTCCAAATTTAGGATTCTCATGATCAATTATCTTCCATTGAGTAGAGTCTTCTAGGTGATGTAGTTTCCCATATTTAATTATTGTATCTATGTGCCACATCAATTGTCATGCAGTCTCCTTACTTCTGTATAGGTGCCTAAACCTTGGAATGATTGTAAAGTACCATTTAGCATTTGTAGGACCTGATTTATCTTTATTGTATCGAGAAGCGTCACACTTTGGGCATTCTGTAAGCGATTTTTGGTCATTTTGAAATAGTATACAGTCATTCGGGTAGGCGTGTATTCTTTTAGAGATCTTACCCATCAAGTGTAGCATTAATTTGGAATCCTATGTTCTACTTGATAGCTCATTATCTTTTGGGATCATGTCATTAAAGAGAGCAAGTAGTTCCATAAAACTGACATTACTCAATTTGTTGCCTACTTTCAAAATTATATAGCTTCATTACAGCTGACAATGCTGTATATTTCATGCAACCGGTATACAATAGCGTCTTTTCACAACTCTTTAACTTCTCAAACAATTTTGGACAATCATGAAGTTCATTTTTAATTAACCTTTTCATTTATTCAATATGATCTTCATCATCATTCACATCTGTAATCACATCCTCAATACGGTCTTCTTCATTGTACATATTTGTAATCATATCAGATGATCCATAAAACATAGTGTTATCCCATCCACTAGCAAAATTCTCTTTTCCCCCATGTTTATTCCAACATTTATAACTTAGATCTATTCTATGAAAAATCAATTGTTCTCACAACTCCTCTGGACTAATTAGTCTTGAATAACAACAGTATAAACATGGACAAATGATTTGAGAAGGGTCATGTGTATAATCTTCTACAAACTTGATGAACTCTTTCACTCCATCTTCATACTCTTTTGTCAGACGATTGGCATCCATCCATTCTTTATTCATATCCATCCTATTTGATTTAATAAAAATAATATTTAAAAAAATGAATACATAAAAGGGGCCTTTCAAATAAGGTAAACTCAACATTTGAATGATAGTTATTATTAAATTTTGTTGCTTGAGACTCATCCCCTTATAATCTAATGCCAAACCAGAAAGAAGACGTAATTGTAGAGGACTCTCCTAATTTAAACCATGCATGTTGGATGCAAAGTAGGTTTAGGAGTTGATGGGGTTAAACATTAATTCACCTTTTGCAGGAGTGAGGTCATGACGGATATCCTATGGGTTGGATAGAGTTAGTGACATGCTCTAGTTATGGTATTATTTTCAATCTACTTGTCTTCTCTATATAATTTAATGGTTTTCCTAATTCTATAAAAATATAAACATAAAATATTATGGAAAAAAATACATTTCAAATGTCCTTTAAAAATTATTTATAAAGTCACACTTGAAATCCTATTAAAAACCCAACCATTTACACAAATTCCTCTTTAAAATAACACACCCTTTTTAAAATATACCAATCGGTTCCAAACACTCTTTCACAAATACATGCACGCTTTGAAAACAATCCAAATTATTAAAAATGAAATCTATAATTTTCATGTTAAATCATTTCCACAAATTCCAAAAATGTTCTCTAATTTTTCATAATTAAATCAACCACATCTTAAACATTTCAAATTAAATAAATTCCTTCTTATAAGGAAATCTTCACACATGGTTTCAAAAATTAATGCATTTCTCAAAATCCCCTTTTAATTTCAATACCAAAAAAATCATGTAAAAACGAAAAGAGAAGATAAACCTTATTTAAAACATTTCACAACCATTAAAATACTTTTCATTCCCTCAAAAATTTGGTTTTAAAATCAACTCACTCAATAAAATCTTTTTTTCAATTCAAAAATATTCTTTCCTAAACACAAAACAAGATTTTAAGTACTAAAATAGGATATTATAGAAAAACTTACATGAATTGGTATATAATTCACTATTAATGTTTAACTGATTGCAGAAAACCATAAAAAAGTGATATTTAAGGTCAGACCAAAGATAGGAAGTCAAGGAATCAATATATATCCCATAGGAACATGAATCTGGCCACATATAGTTCTAAGAAATGGAACACATACATAGATTAGGATCATACACAAAGGGAATATAATAGTTCAAGTTCACAAGATGTCCAATTATTTTTAATATCTTATCAAGGATGATCTGAATATGCAGGTAATCTCACTTCATTGAAAGTTATATAGGGTGTTTAAATCCACCATGATATGGAGATGACTCTTGTGCTTCTCAAAAATCTCCAACTCATTCTAAAACCGCTCTAACTCTTTAAAAAAAACAAATCACGACAAAAAATATAGAAACATCTGGGAAACATTTCCATTGACATGAATCATCTTTCAATGAACGGATGTCTTTCCATAAATCATTCTTTATCCAATAAAATCAGTCATCATAAATTATTCTTCAACAACGTTCAATAATATCAAACATCATAAATTATTGTCAACAAATACCATATATAATCCAATAGAAAAATAATTGTCTCCAATTGGATTTTTTTAACAATGCTTACATCCATAAAAAATCAAAAACCATAAGAGATAGATATAATCTATCCCCCTTTAATTCATAATCTATGATCCTCTAAAACTCTAGATTTTTTTCATCTTCCTACACATTTGGATGTAAAATTTTAAAGGTTCTAATCATATGACCAAACAAAATCTTCTTCTAGTTAAAAATTCAGCACTACTATAAATCATAACGAAGAGTATTTAATTAACCACTATTCATATATGAGACAATTCTAAGTCTAGGAAAAAAGGTAATCAATCAATATTGCAATTTCAACCTAAAATCTAGATCAAATACCTCTATTTTCCTAGAAACTATGGATTATATCTCTCTCAATCTCAATGCATCCAAGAATATTATAAATCTATATACACAAATAATATCTATATGCACAAATAATTTAGACCGTTTGGAACTTATGGTCTGGCGGTAGGGATAGCAGGGGCAGTGGAGGTAGCGGTGAGGGTAGTGGCAGGGGTGGGGGCAGCAAGGACTTCTGAGGCAGAGGTGGGGGCGGGGACAGCTGAGGTGGAGGTGGGGGCAGCAGAGAAGGAGGTAATAGAGGCAGAGGCGAGGGCAACAGAGTCAAAGGCAGGGGCTATTAGATTTTTTGTCCTGAGAACCAACTGTTTGTACTTTGATTATATTAATGTACACTTATTATATATTGTTCATTGTTATGCATGACTATAATATAATAATGTCCTGGAATATTTGTTGCATTAATAAGGTCATGGAAGATCCCCACTATGATGAGAACCTTGAAATTATATAACAATATTCTTAAATAAAGTTCTATGGTTGGATGACATACTATGATAGGACACATAGTATACAGACCGTCATGTGCGAGTACTCATAAGAAGATGAGACTCTCTCTCATGGAGTTCGCACTTGGTAATCTCCAAGATGGAAGATTATGAGAACAGACCCACCAGTAGTAATTCCACATGTTTTGGTGTCATCCGAAATTACTATCTGTGAGCATGTGTAATGGTCCTTGGACTGGAAGATTATCATTAACTCACATCATGACTCGTGCACTTAGATTTGCTAACGAAAACCGTCACGAAGACAGTTGGCGGGAAGTAGGGTACGTTGGGTGCATCACGAATGACATGTTATTAATGGATAAGTCGAGGAAGGATTTTTCACTTCCATATTTATGGAAGTAGATATCTTGGGTCATTTTATTGAAATATAACTATCGAACAAATTCCATGGCCATGGTGACACGACGAGTTTATTTCTGGAAGTCAAAGAATGACAGATCAAGCATATAGGTTTATGACACTGTCATGAAACCTGCTTGATGAGATATTGAGACAAAGGGATTAAATTACACATTAAGCATTCGTATGAGGTGACACGTCAATGCAGCGTCAACTTCTTTCTCTTGGGTGCCTTGACCCATTGCAAGACAGTAATTTTGGACTTTAGGCAAGCCCGCCTAATGCCAATGAGAAAGAGGCCTAGAGGGTCACACACTAAGTGTATCCAAGTATCTCAGGAAGAATAAAGATTATTCTCGTACGTGGTTTAATAATTATTCAAGGAAGCCTAAATCGTTTTAATGATGGAAGAAAAAGGAAATGAAAAAAAAGATATACACGTTGTGTATTAATGATTACACGTCGTGTAGTTTTTCATGGAAAACAAGTACACACCATGTATTAATGATTACACATCGTGTAGTTTTTATTTTGGAAAGGAAATAAAAAACAAGTACACGCCGTGTATTAATGATTACACGCCATGTAGTTTTCTAGTTGGGATTTTGAGGATATAATATTGTTTTATTAAATTATATTTATTTTAATCAACGTGGGTGCATGTCAAGGAATTAATTATTCGACATGGGGGTTTTCAATAAAAGTCAATGAAATAAATAAAACGCGTAACGCATTTATTTATTGTCATAACTCTATAACCTCAAACCCGATTATTAATATCCTCACAACCCCAACTCTTTTCCTATAAGAGAATTGTTGTGCACAACAATTCTGGAGAATTATTTTCAAGTCCGAAAGAACCTCTTCCTCCAAGAAATCTCTCAATACTGATAGAGATCCTCTTTTATCGGATCAAGACTATCTAAGGCAGACAACGCAAGAAAAGGTTTCTCCATGCTAGCACCCAAAGACTCCTTTGGAGACGTCCAGAGATATGAGGTGCATGTGTGGATCACCGCTAGAGGAATTCTACATTTGGCTTCTGTGACGCAACGAATAATCACATCGGAACGTGATCGAGAATATCAATGAAGAAAGAACACCCAAAAGGTACTTCTTGTCAATTAATTAAATTAACTATAATCAGCCTGTGACGATCCACTTTTGTGGTTTCGGAACCTTTCTTCTTCTTTGTTTATTTCTGTGAATCGATTCGTGGAGACTGGCATTTATCGTCATATTGATCCCGGATTGATCATTGCTAATGAAAAAAAGCAAAGTGGGCACATCCACCCATGATCTTTCACTGTGTTCAGAACCTTTAATTGGTATCAGAGTAAGGTTACAATGTTGATTATAGTTATTTAATTTTCATTAATAATTTACGCATTTATATTTGATTCAATTCAAGATAAATCGTTCTATAAAACTGAATGAACGAGATCTATTCTTCCTCCTTCGTTTATCGATTCAGATCATAGAAACGACCTTTTAATTTTAATTTTGATTAAATTAAAAACGAGGAACTCATCCGGAGGAGCCGCTCTTTCTGTCCGTACAACACAATAATACACGGCGTGTAGTGAAAACTACATGCCCTGTACTTAGGTTCAATGAACCGGTACTGGTCCGCCAAACCACACCGTGTGAATTGAGTATGCCTAAGTATTTATTACCCTGTGTTGACCAGAAATGAATGGCGTGTGGAACCGGAATACACGGTGTGTATGTTAAATCAACACGTTGTGTAGTCCGATCCGGACCAGAAGAAACCGTGTCCAAGGAGAATTCGTGTTCTGCGTACATGGGATTGCCAAGACGGTAACCATGTAACAAGGAAGTACACGGTGTGTTATATTAATCTACACGTCGTGTACTCCAAAATTTCCAAAGTAGTGAAAACACACCAAATCCCCCTGCGTGTACTTTGGATAAAGGGTGAAAAGAAATACACGCCGTGTAAATATAAACTACATGTCGTGTACTTTCCAGAAATGGAATTTCACCAGTTTTCCTCCAAAATTACAAAGACCTATACAAGGGATATGGATGAGAATAATCTCAAGTAAATTCATAAAGGAATTTAAGATAAAGAATTGATTAATTATAATATCATAATTAATTAATTTCAAGCATGAATTATCTTAAATAATAGAATGATTAAAAGAATTTGAATTCTAAATATGCGTAAATTTCGTTGCATGATATGGATGATCATGAGCTAGACCAAAGACCCTTTGTATGTGTGTTTGGTTTCATTTAAATTTGTTTAATTTAAAATTCATTGGCCTGCGAGCCTTCTTCCAATAAAATGTAGGGCCTACGTGCCCATGGTTTCTTTAATGTAAACCTCATGTAATGGAGGATCTCCCAAGCCAGAGGAGACGGTTCAAAACCCGAAGATGAGGCAAAACCAACCCAAGAAGATAAAAAGGTGGACAGGTGGGAGCTACAAAACACAAACCATCAGTTCAAGGTGTTTTTCCCTAGGTCAGGGTTAGCTTATCAAAACCGCTAGATAGCTAACCAATAGAAGCTCATGATCATGCCATCTTATTTTATTTCTATTTGATTGCATGGTTTATTTATTATGTATGTGTTGTCGTGATCATGTAATTAATAAAATGAACAAGCACGCAAAGATGGAATAAAATAAAAATCGGACTATGTGTAAACATTATCGGAACATGGTTAATCACTTAAGCAAGCATCACTTAATATTAAAAATCATGTGATAATGCAAAACTACGCATAAAGGATTAAAATCTCTCAATACCATATTAAGTCAGACCAAGCCTTCTGTTACTTGATTAAGGGCAAGACTCAATAAAACTATGTGTTTGACCAACCCTTGTTGGGACACTTACTTTTATAAAGAAAGCTCTTATAAAATATTTTGGGTTGACTTAAACATTTTACATCAAGAGGAGTATCACTTGCTAGACTTGTTGTAAAATGGAGGCAAGTGTTGAGGAAATCCAAGCCAGGATTTCAGGATTGGGGAGTCCACTCAATAGATCAAGGAACTGTAAGCTCACAGTTGGCAAAGACATGCCTACCTAAATACCTTCTAATAGCTTGACCAACCCTTTTGGGGGTTATGCGAAGGGGAATATGGATCCTTTCCACTAGAATGTCAAAGCAACTGGACATTCCGAGTTCAATGGTGAGGGAAATTGGGACTTGATAAAATAGTGGGAGACTTAATAAAATTTATTATTTCTCATAAAATGTAATCAAGAATGTACTGATAAATCTGCTCTTTTAATTTGTAGAATCAATATGAAAAACTCGTCAACCACCTTTTCTCTACGATCCATTCTGGATAAAGACAATATCCTCACCGGCGGTAACTTTCAGGAATGTTTTAGGTGCCTTCAGGTTATCCTACGCCATGAACGAAAGTATTATGTGCTGGAGTCCTCACTTCCTGATTCTCCTGCCCAAGGGGTGAGTGATGAAGATTTCCTGGTCTATGATCAACATTCGAGCGATGCACTCGACGTTAAATGTTTGATATTGTCATCAATGTATAGTGATCACATGAAGTCTCATAAAGACATGGATTCCTACAGCATGCTCGAGCACCTCTGTGGTCTATACCAGGAGAGAGCAAGATATGAAAGGTTTGAGATCTCCAAGGCTCTATTTTAGAGAAATCTTGGAAAAGGTTCCCCAGCTGGGCCTCATGTAGTCAAGATCATTGGATACATTGAGCGCTTGGAGGTTTAAGGGTTTAAACTCCCCGAAGAACTGGGTACCGATCTCATTCTTGCATCACTCCCCCAGAGCTTCTCAAACTTTATTGTGAACTTCAACATAAACAACATTGAGAAGTCTCTGTCTAATCTTATTATCCTCGTTAGCCAAGTGAACAGTGACATGAAGCATGAAAAGCCTTCTGTCCTCATGGTGAATAAAAGGAAAGGGAAGGCGAAGAGCTTTAAGCCCAAAGATTCTTCAAGGCCTTCCAAGAAAAGGAATATCAAAGGGGAAGCAAGAGAACATGAGGATGTTTGTTTCACATGTGGAAAGAAGGGCCGCTGGAAGAAAAACTGCACCCATCCAAGGAAGCAAGGGGAAGCTTCAGGTGCATTTGCTATCAAATGAAATTTATCTATTTATACCAATTGGGTATTAGATACTGCTTTTGGTGCTCACATCTGTATCCAAATACATGAACCAAGTAGATTCAAAAAGATTGACTAAGGTGAGGTGTATCTACGAGCAGCCAACGGAGCCAGACTCGTTGTTGTAGTTGTCATAGACTAATACCTCACATTGCCTACTGGGATGGTCTTGGTTTTGAAAGGATGTTATTATGTACCCTCTGTAACCAAAAACATTATTTCAGTATCCAAATTAGATACTGATGGATTCATCTTCAAGTTTGGAAGTGTATGTTGCTACTTTTATAACGATAGCATTTGTTTTGGTAGGGCACATTTATATAACGGCCTTTTCTGTGTTAGACTACACAAACCAAGTAATGGCAATCGATGACAAAGTTAATTCACATGACTCATACCACACCCAACTTTTTCATCACTGGCTAGGTCATTTCAATGAGAAACGTTTGAAAAAATTACATCAAGATGGGTATTTAGATTCTTTCGAACTAAAACCACTTGGTGTATGTCATGCGTGTCTACAAGGAAAAATGACCAAAGCCCCATTTAGTGGGAAAGGTGAAAGGGTTAAAGAGATTATAGAATTAGTTCACACAGATGTGTGTGGACCATTTCTAGTTGAAGCAAGGGGTGGGTTCTCGTACTTCATAACTTTTACTGATGATTTTAGTAGATATGGATATATTTACTTAATGGGGTATAAGTTAGATTCTTTTGATCGGTTTAAAGAATACAAGAATGAAGTTGAGAACCAGATTGGTAAGAATATTAAGAAACTCAACTTAGACAGAGGAGGAGGATGTCTTAATCAGGACTTCATTGATTTCTTACAGGAGTTTGGGATTCTATCTCAACTCACTCCTCCTTACACACCTTAGTGAAATGGTGTAAGTGAAAGGAGGAACCGCACCCTATTGGACATAGTGAGATCAATGATGAGTCATGTGAGTCTTCCATTATCCTTTTGGGGATATGTATTACAAACAGCAGCACACATACTAAACCAAGTACCAACTAAATCGATAAATGGTATTTCATATGAGTTATGGAGTGGATGAAAATCCATGTTATCGAATTTACATGTGTGGGGTAGCAAAGCATTTGTTAAGGCCTCTTCAGGTAACAAACTTGCACCCCGAGGTACAAAGTGTATCTTTATAGGATATCCCAAGGAAACAAGGAGATATTACCTATACAACCCCTCAGACAAAATGGTTACAGTGGAAAGACACACCATATTCCTTGAGAGGGAGCACATCTCCAAAAGAGATAGTGGGAGCGAGATAGACTTCAATGAAGTCGAGGCTCAAGATACACAGGAGTTGGTACAAGAACAGAATCCACAAAGCCCCATGGAAGAATAATCTGTTCCAGAGACACAAGAACTGCATAGGAGCACGAGAGAGGAGAGAGAACCAGAACGATATGGTTTTCTTGTCACTAAGGATGTTGACTCATTATTGGTTGAAAATGATGATCCTCTTACCTATAAGGAAGTAGTTGAAGGCACAGACATTACCAAGTGGCAAGAAGCCATGAATTCTGAAATGGATTCCATGTAACAAAACCAAGTCTGGATTTTAGTAGATCCTCTAGTTGATGTAAAGACTATTGGTAATAAATGGGTATTCAAGAATAAATTGGACATGGAGGGGAAAGTCAGCACCTATAAGGCACGACTGGTTGCAAAAGGTTTTAGACAGTGTCAATGAATTGAATATGATGAAACTTTTTCACCGGTTGCAGTGCTGAAATCTATCAAAATCCTATTTTCCATTGTCGCTTACCATGACTATGAAATTTGGAAAATGGATGTCAAAACAACATTCTTTAATGGGAACCTCCAGGAAGATGTCTACATGACACAACCTGAAGGTTTTTTGACTCCAAAGGATGCCAAAAAGTTGTGAAAGTTGCAGAAATCCATTTATGGATTAAAGCAAGCATCAAGGTCATGGAACATTCGTTTTGATGAAGCCGTAATGGAATTTGGCTTTGTCAAGAACAAATGTGAGCCTTGTGTCTACAAAAGGTTTAGTGGAAGTGAATTTGTTTTCCTAATAGTATATGTTGATGACATATTACTAATTGGAAACGAAGTACCTATCTTACAGTCAGTTAAGGCATGGTTGAATAAATGCTTCTCAATGAAAGACTTGGGTGAGGCAACATATATTCTAGAGATCAAGATCCATCGTGATAGATCCAAGAGAATGCTGGGCCTAAGTCAAAGTACATACATTGACAAGATACTGAAGAGATTCAGTATGGAACAGTCCAAGAGGGGATTGTTTTCAGTGTCACATGACATTCATCTTTCAAAGAAAATGTGTCCTCAGACACATGAGGAAAGAGAGAAAATGGCAAGGGTCCCTTATGCATCTGCGATTGGGTCAGTCATGTATGATATGCTATGTACAAGGCTAGATGTTGCTTATGCATTAAGTGCGGTAGGCAGATATCAAGCTGATCCAGGAGACCGCCATTGGATGGGAGTCAAGACTATCCTTAAGTATCTGAGGCGTACTAAGGATATGTTCCTGGTTTATGGTGGAGATGAGGAACTAGTCATCAGAGGACATGTAGATGCTAGTTTCCAGACTGATCAAGATGAC
The DNA here is from genome assembly GCA_963277665.1 of Viscum album. Classification (NCBI taxonomy): domain Eukaryota; kingdom Viridiplantae; phylum Streptophyta; class Magnoliopsida; order Santalales; family Viscaceae; genus Viscum; species Viscum album. The sequence continues at coordinate 17,614 of CAUJRU010000587.1, forward strand.
ATGAAGTCGCAGACTGGATACATCTTTGGTTTGAATGGAGGTGCAGTGAGCTGGAAGAGCTCAAATCAAGGTGTGGTTGCAGATTCTATAGCAGAGTCCGTATATCGCAGCTTCTGAGGCAGCTAAAGAAGCAGTATGGATGCAAAGCTTCGTCCAAGAGTTGGATGTAGTACCTAGTAGTAAAGATCCTATCACACTCTATTGTGATTATACTACAGTGGTGGCACTTGCAAAAGAGTCAAGGTCACATCAACGGACAAAGCACATACTTCGGAAGTATCATCTCTTGAGGGATTTTTTTCAGAGAGGTGAAGTTGTTGTGAGCAGTATTTCCACGAAAGACAACATGGCAGACCCCTTGACCAAAGCCTTGACTCAGCAGAAATATAATCATCATGTGAGGTCTAGCAGACTAAAAGTCATAGGCAGTTGGCTCTAGTCTAAGTGGGAGTTTGTTAGAGTTGGTGTCATGAGAACCAACTGTTTGTAATTTGATTGCATGAATGTACACTTATTATATATTGTTCATTGTTCTGCATAACTATAATATAATAATGTCCTGAAATATTTGTTGCATTAATAAGGTCATGGCAGATCCCCGCTATGATGAGAACTTTGAAATGCTATAACAATATTCTTAAACAAAGTTCTACGGTTGGATGACATACTATGATAGGACACATAGTATACAGACTGTCGTGTGCGAGTACTCGTAAGAAGACGAGACTCTCTCTCATGGAGTTCGCACTTAATAATCTCCAAGATGGGAGATTATGAGAACAGACCTGCCAATAGTAATTCCGCATGTTTTGGTGTCATCAGACATTGCTATCTGCGAGCGTGTGTAATGGTCTTTAGACTGGAAGATTATCATTAACTCATGTCATGACTCGCGCACTTAGATTTGCTGACGAAAACCGTCACGAAGACAATTGGCGGGAAGTAGGGTACGTTGGGTGCGTCACGAATGACATGTTGTTAATGGATAAGTTGAGGAAAGATTTGTCCCTTCCATATTTATGGAAGTAGATATCTCGGGCCCTTTGATTGAAATAGAACTGTCAAACAAATTCCATGGCCATAGTGACACGACGAGTTTATTTCTGGAAGTCAAAGAATGACAGATCAAGCATATAGGTTTATGACACCGCCATGAAACCTGCTTGATGAGATATTGAGACAAAGTGATTAAATTACACAGTAAGCATTCGTATGAGGTGGCACGTCAATGTGGCGTCAACTTCTTTCTCTTGGGTGCCTTGACCCGTTGCTAGATAGTAATCTTGAACTTTAAGCAAGCTCGCCTAATGCCAATGAGAAAGAGGCCTAGAGGGTCACACACTAAGTGTATCCAAGTATCTCAAGTAGAATAAAGATTATTCTCGTACGTGGTTTAATAATTATTCAAGGAAACCTAAATCGTTTTAATGATGGAAGAAAAAGGAAATGAAAAACAAGATATACACGCCGTGTATTAATGATTACACGCCGTGTAGTTTTTCATGGAAAACAAGTGCTGACCATGTATTAATGATTACACGCAGTGTAGTTTTCATTTTGGAAAGGAAATAAAAAAACAAGTACACGTCGTGTATTAATGATTGCACGTCATGTAGTTTTATGGAAAACAAGTACACGCCGTGTATTAATGATTACACGCCGTGTAGTTTTCCGGTCGGGATTTTGAGGATATAATATTGTTTTATTAAATGATATTTATTATAATCAGCGTGGACGCATGTCAAGGAATTAATTATTCGACATGGAGGTTTTTAATAAAAGTCAATGAAATAAAGAAAACGCGTAACGCGTTTATTTATTGTCATAACTCTACAACCTCAAACCCGATTGTAAATATTCTCACAACCCCAACTCTTTTCCTACAAGAGAATCGTTGTGCACAACAATTATAGAGAATTATTTTCAAGGCTGAAAGAACCTCTTCCTCCAAAAACGCTCTCAAGACCGAGAGAGATCCTCTTCCATTGGATCAAGACGATCTAAGGCGGACAACGCAAGCAAAGGTTTCTCCATGCTAGCACCCGGCGACTCCTTTGGCAACGTCCAGAGGTATGAGGTGCACGTGTGGATCACCACTAGAGGAAGTCTACACTTGGCTTCTGCGACGCAACGACGAATCACATCGGAACGTGATCGAGAATATCAACGAAGAAAGAACACCCAAAAAGGTACTTCTTGTCATTTAATTAAATTAACTATAATCAACCTGTGACGATCCACTTTTGTGGTTCGGGGACCTTTCTTCTTCTTTGTCTATTTCAGTGAATCAATCCATGGAGATTGGCATTTATCGTCGTATTGATCTCGGATTGATCATTGCTAATGACAAAAGGCCAAGTGGGCACATCCACCCACAAGCTTCCGCTACGCCCGGAACCTTCAGGGGCGGGGGAGGCGGAGGTGGGGACGGAGGTAGGGGCGGGGACAGTGGAGGTGGGGGCAGCGAAGGCGAGGGCAGCGAAGAAGGGGGTGACGGAGGTGGGGGCGGGGGCAGCGGAGGCGGAGGAGGCAGAGGCAGCAGCGGAGGCGGACACGGATGCGACAGCAGCGGAGGCGGAGATGGGGGCGAAGGCAGAGGAGGCGAAGGCGGAGGTGGATGCAGGGACAGTGGAGGCGGAGATGGGGGTGAAGGCGGAGGAGGCGGAGGCAGTAGAGGCGGAGGCGGCGAGGACAGAGGTAGAGTTCGACTTCCGTGAAAGCTTGAGGCTCGAGCGGCGAGTGGATCTATTAGGGTTCCATTTATAAAAACACGAAAGGCTTTTATCATCATTTTTTGGAAAGCGCTAATAAAAGATGTTTTTATCAGAGCTAAAATATAAAGTGCTGATAAAACATTCATTTATCAGCACTAAAAATATAGCGCTGATAAAGTGTGTCTTTATCAGTGTTTTTTTAGCGCCGATAAAGTGTCGTCTTTATCAGCGCTAAAAAAGCGTCCATAAAGACATAATATTAATAAATGATTTATAATTATAAAATTATAATAAATATATTTATTATATTTATAATTATAATTATAAATATATATTTATTTGTTTATAGTCATATATATAAATATGTGTGTGTGTGTACTTATAAGTATAAATAAATAAATATTTATTTATTTATATGTATGACTATAAATAAATATATATTTATTTATAGTCATACAATTATAAATATAATAAATATATTTATTATAATTTTATAATTATTTAAATATATATTATTTATAATTATAATTATAAATATTTGTATATATGTATAAATATTTGTATATATTTATAAATATAATTCTATATTTATATATATTTATAAAATTATAATTATTATAAATTTACTTATTATAATTTTATAATTATTTAAATATATATATATATATATTTATTTATAATTATAAATAAATATATTTATAAATATTTGTATATAATTATAAATATATTAATATATATATTTATAAAATTATAATAAATTTATTTATTATAATTTTATAATTATTTAAATACACACATATATAGTTATAATAATTATTATTTAAATATATTTATTGTGATTTTATAAGTATTTACGAGAACATCATAAGTTCACGAGTATAACATGAATGAATCATACGAGTGTCAATTTATAAATGAACATTCATAATGATGAATACATAACGTATGCATGTGTGTGTCATCAATATAGGTAATCTTAACATTTAGAACATATGTCACAATCATATTTACAAATAAACTTTATGATCACAGAGGATCAATTATATTCACGCATCAATATGTAAACATAAATAACGATAATTAATATCATCATTATCTAATGATATATGTATATATATACATATATATATATATATTCATTGGACATGTATTTATTTAAATATATATATATATATATATATATATATATATTTGTATTTATAAATGAATATATTTAAAAAGTATTTATATATAAATATAAATATAATAAATATATTTATCATTTAAAAAAATATTATAATTTTACAATTATTTAAATATATATCTATTTATTTATAAACTTCTAAATACTTTTTTTAAAACATTATATATATATATATTAATTATTAAAATATATATATTATAATATATCGTATTTATATTAATTATAAAAATGCATTTTTTTAATTAATGTATATAAAGACACATTATTTTTTAATAGAAATATAATCATTTTATATAAATTAATAATATTTTTTCTTAAAAACTTTTATCACCACTAAAATTAGCTTTGATAAATCTATTCTTTATCAGCGCTAAAAAAAGCGCTGATAAAATGTACACCATTATCAACGCTTTTTGCTTGACATTGATAAAAATGTGACTTTTATCAGTGCTTTTTGCTTGGCGCTGATAAAAGTCGGCACATCCCTTGTCTGGATCTATATATGGTAGTGGTTTTGAGAGGGGCTCGAGGTTCAAAGACAACGAAACGTTAATGTTTTTTGAATTTGTTGATATTTTGGATAAATTATACGTATCAATATAATTGTACAAATCAATGTTTGAAATGTTTGTAATATCGCATTTTTTCTACTTGTATTTATGATGTAAATTTAATTGGAATTAAAATTTGCATTTGGTGCAGTAGTGGATTGTAATTTTAGTTGCACATTGTTGCAACGTGGTTTTTATCAACGTTAGAAATAACACTGATAAAATGTCACTTTATTAGTACTAAAAACACGATGATAAAGTGTCATATTTATCGGCACTTAAAAAAGCGCTGATAAAGTGCATCTTTTATCAATGCTAAACTAACATTAATAAAAGATCCCTTTTATTCACGTTTTTTAGCATTGATGAATAGACTTTTTATCAGCGCTCTTTTTAAAACCCATAAAAGTCATTGACTTTTAAAGATGCTCACAATATCATCACTTTTTTACTGTTGGTAGATGTGATTTCTAGCGGTGTTAAAACCCATATTTGATGTAGAGTTCATCATATATTTTTATATCTTTTTTTTACATGCATGTTCATTATATGCATTTTCTTAAATTGTTAACTGTATGCTTTTGTTTATATATTGACCGGCTAAATGTTAGCTATATGCAATTTCTCATCATGATAGGTTTGTTGTACGCCATTATAACATTGACCCTATTTTTTCATTTTATTTTACGGTTTTTTATGTATTTGTTTTTTAAGAGAATGGAGTTATTATTGTTTTTATTTAATTTATTTGAATGTAAAATGTGATTTGTTATTTTTTTCCTTTTTCATTATTTTTTAACATGAATGAGTTTTTCATGATTTATTTTATTAATTTGAAAGCGGAATACAATATTTGGATATATTTTCCCCCCTTTTTTATTTATTTTATTTTATTTTTCAACTTTAACATGTAGATTCATATCTATCGATATAAGTTTACAGATTCTTTTTTCTATTTTCATTTCTCATTGATTTTCCCCAACATTGTTCTATCATATAATTGTTGCCATCAAATGTATTTATTATTTTCACTTTTTAATACTTTATTGTCATTTTCGGTTATAATTAGTCCATTATATCAGCTAATCTGTTATGTATTTGTTTTCCCCGCGTTTGGTGAGCAAATGATTTGCAGACAGCGCTTATGAAAGAAACGTATATTACCGGCTCACCAACAGGCATACTCAACCTCTTATATACGCACATATTGTGCACACAATTTCTCTTTTATTAAATTTTATTACCAAAATATAAAATTACAACATTTTGAATCTAAAAAAAAGTGAATTATCATTTTGAATCCACCCACTAAAAAATTATGTTACGTGTTATTATATCAGTCTTTTGTAACATAAAAATTTGCGGGGACATTCATTTTATAATGTGACTCGTATAGATTGAATAAATTATCTTTCACCATGCTCATTAGAAGAAACAAATTAACTTCAATCATGTTGATTAGGAAAAATAAATCACCTTTGACTTTTCTCCTCTTTAAATAAATATTTGCTTTTCATGTAATTATGCACAACATGTATATCATTCAACAAACAACTATAAAAAAACAACAACTATAAAATGATACCAATTTAGCCATCCTGTCCAATGATAAATGTAGGGAAGGTGATGAAAACAGTATGAAAAAAAGAGGTAAAATAGTTTTGTAAAGTCAATCGACATTTCGAGTCAACTCTGCTACATTACCCCCTGTCGGAGAAGTCACAACCACTCTATGACTATTTCAACATGCCACATCATCTCTCATCAACATTGTGTGATTGGTCAAACTTGACCGTCGAAACTATTTTGGTCATAATTTAGTCTTTCAAAGTTTGATTTGAGCGACACCAAAATCGATTTCTTCTAAATCAACCACGTGTGACACATTTACACTCAGTTTTTTCATGATTAACAATGCATCAGTGGAAGAAACCATAAGTAATATGATTAAATTTGCTGAATTTTATTATGTTCAGTAGCGTGTTTTTAAAATTTTAACATCATTTGTTTTAGTTGGTTATAAAGCGACGCTATTGTCAATTACCTCAAAAAATTTTTTTTTTTGGGTTTTAGAGGGGACAACGCTTCTCCAAATGCAACAAAAAACATCAACCAAAACCTATTGCACCACATGATCTCTCTATTAGTTTGAACTGAATAAAATTAACAATGAATGGTATTTTTTACTGTAATGATTTTTAGAGTTGATGTAATAGAACCAACTTTTGTGTATTTTATAATTACCTATATTCATAGTTTTGAATATTAATAAACTACTTATTACATCATGATTGTTTTTCTGCGTGACATAGTACATGATAATGTCATAGGAATTGTCATCACAATGTTTCTATCTACAGACGTGTATTGATTTTTAAATTTTAAGATCTTATTAATGGATATTATGAGCCGCGTACTTTGATATATTGACAAAAACCATGATGACATATGCTCATGGTGAAGTAGAATACATTGAGTGCAACACGAGTAATATTTCATTAATGAATAATGCAAAAAAAGATTTGTCTCTTATGTTTTTTAACATGAGTTGATATATCATGTCATTTGATAGAAATGATATAGCCTGAATAAATTCATGACCATGGTATTCTATAGGCAAGTTCAATTATGGAAAAGTCAAAGAAAGAGACATCAGACACATAGGTTGATGTCACCAACATGCATTATGTTTTATTAGAGATATCATGATAAATTGATTACATTACACACTAAACATCTGCATGAAGGTTTATATCGCTGCGACATTATCTTCTTTCTCTATGGGCGTCTTGATATGTTGTTAGACGCTAGCATTGGACTTTGGACTGTTTCGTCTAATGCTCATGAGAAAGAGGTTCGAAGGGTTACACACTACGCGTATCCATAACACCAGTTAAATAATAATAACATTTAACATCTTGAATAAATATTATTTCCGCATGTGGTTTAATAAATATTCAAGTTTTTTTGATCGCATATATTCCGCCACTAGTTATTTGAGAGAATATTTTATGATCAATATATTTATTAAATATTATTTTTCTATTTAGTGAATATAATATTTATTTATTTATTGATGAATAATGTAGTGATATTTATTTATTAAATAAATAGTCATTATTCAATGTCCTATAAATACTGTGGAGGAATGACGAACCAAATTTATTGTTCCAGTAAGAAATAATATATATTAAATATTATTTGAATAAATAAAATTTAATCAATTCGCTAGTATTGCGCATGCCAATAAATAATAATAATAATAATAATAATAATAATAATAATATTATTATTATTATTATTATTATCATTGTTATGGACATGTGGTTCTGCAGAGATTAAGTAAATAATAAGGATGCAAATGCAATTATTATTTTCTAACTATAACACTGTTTAAACTCAATTATATTATTTCTATTAAGAGGATTGTTTCATTTTGTTTTGGTTGTGCACAACAACATCCAGAGAATTCTATCAAAGCTCGAGAGAACTCCCTCTCCATGAATGCTCTTACGGATGAAGGGAGATCCTCCTCCACTACCACTCTTCATTCTAGAGAGATCAAAGAAACTTCTTCTTGAAGTGATTCTCAGGGTGATCAAAGACAAATGACACAAGCATTAGGATCTATCATGATGACACCAAGATATTCCTATGAAAATGTTCAAAGGTTCATAGAGCACGTGTGGATTACCGTTGGAGGGAATCTACACATGATTTCTACAATGCAATGACAATACGACGTAGAGACGTTAGATTTATCAACGAAGAAATAATTCATCACAAGACAATTCTTGACCTGAAAATTATCTTTTTTTTTATTTTCAAAAAACAACTTTATGGATGAGCGGTAACCAAATCATGCGTGGGATACAGATTGAAGAAGCCAAACTAAGTTCAAATTTCATAAACACACAAATTTAAAAGGAGTCCTCGAGCCATGAGAATCCAAATCAGCCGGAGTCACATCATTGCGCCTGCCATCATCATGAGACCCACCGTCATCATATCCGTCCTGTCACTGCTGTCATTGCGCGCCTATCACCCCACCAGTCATCAGCCAACCGTCGGAGATCATCCTCGCCACTGTAAAACACCAACACATCAGACCACCAGTCATCTTCAACCGCAGCATCAAACCAAGTGTAGAGAGAGCTCGCCGTATCAAAGAAAAAAAACCCCATAGACACATACCATTGTGAACAATACCGATGGCCGCCATAACCAGAAATGTAGAATACCAAAACAGGCACAAAACGACCCCTTCACCAAAAAGCATCGAGAACGAACGCACATCAAAATAAACAGACAAACCATCACCGCTGATTTGAGGGGGGAGTACTGACCAAAAACATCACCATTGTCGATGCCGTTGCCAGCTTTGAAAGTCACCAAAGTTGAAGAAAAAGAAAACCAGATCTTCTTCAAAGGAGTAATTGACTCTGGACGCACAAAGAATACCATCAGTCGCCAAATCCCACATCCCAAAATCTCTTTGGTACCACCGCTCAGATCCAACTGGGAGAGGAGGAGAGGAACTTGAGACCAGAGCAGGGACTTGAACAACCGAGGTCTCCATATGACGACGAAACTAGAACCAGAAGCCGAACGAGATAATGCCGATGCGAGAGCACCTGGAAAAACTGCCGACCGACGAACCACAGATCCCAAAACCACTTTGTCACCCCCGCTCCAGATCTGACCTGGAGAGGCGCGGAGGAACACAAGATTAGGGTAGGTTTGAACGACCAGGGTTTCCATCAGCAAACACTCATGACGGGACCATCAAACAAAACCGCCTTGAAGGAAAACGAAGGTGCCATCTAAAGAACCGATGAGAGAACAAGAACCAGATAGAAAGATCCCTGACTCAAGGTGAGTTGAAAGGGGGGTAAAGGGAGAGGAGGATGCAAAGAGAAAAGAGGCAGGAAGGGGGAAGGCACCGGGGAGAAGGGAAAAAACCCACATCCAAAAGGGACAAACTGGGAAGGGGAGAAGGTAGAGGAGTCGGGATCTGAAACTCCGGCCAAGAACACCACGTGAGACTGGAAAAACGTGGTGGAAGAAGGATGCAGAGGTAACCCTAGAAATCGCCGATGGAGGAGGGAGCGCGGCTCTCGGGAGAGTGAGGGGCCATCCGCGCATCCCAAAAAATTTTAATATCACAAGGCAATTCTTTAATTTTATAAATTAATTATAAATCATTATGTGATGATCATGTGTTTTGGTTCCAGTGTTCTCTCATTAATTAATCTTTGATTCAATTTCATTGGTCATAGCATTTATCATTGGTGTACGTCTCAAATTAAACATCAATTACAACAAAAGCTGAGTTGGGCATATCCCATCTGGCGCTTCCACTCCACCAAGAACCCTCAAATAATATTATAGTGATCTCATTATTATTTATAATTATTTAAATATGGTTGATTGATTTATGCATTTATCGTAACTTTTCAATTCTAGTTCAATTGTTCTTTAATCCAAATCACAAGATCTTTTTTTTCTTCATCTTCTTTCTCACAAATATAATAAAAAATTGATTAATTTTATGAACAAATAAAATTTGAAGAACTCATCTGGAAGCACCAAGGATTCTGGCCGGATAGCACAAGAGTACATGTTGTGTAGCCCGTTGGTACATGTCATGTACCCGTTTTTAATGCACCAAGATAATTCACAAATTAATTTGGAATTAATTCAATTCGTGTGCATTTATTACACATTGTGTGTATTTAAATACATGGCATATTGACCGGGTCAGCCTAGTGCACAGTTAGCCTAACTACACAACGTGTAACATTCATACATGGGGTGTATTCCATAAGTCAAATGTCACACTCCTGACCTTGTATACTCATTTATTTTATTCTTTTCTTGACATTGGATCATTTTGGTCGAGGTTTGGGTTGATTCTCGGTTAAAATTTTCAAATTTTTGAGGGTCTGGGTGAATTTTGGACTATGCACGGGCAACACACGGTTAGTGGAAACCATGTAGCTCGACCTAGTTTACCATGTGACTGGTCCTAGAGTTAGATAAAATCCACCGCACAGTTTGAGCATGGTTAGTAAAACCATGCAGGTAGGTCATGTGGTCAGTTCCTTCTTGGGCAGTGGCTACTGCACAGTTTGGTAAACCATGTAGCCAAACCTTACGATCGGCCCAAATCTTTAAAATATTTTAAACCCTCTTCTACCCTCCTTTCTTTTACCCCAAAATCAGACACCTCCCTCTTGGTTAGTTTTGGTGCATGAAGGGGTCCCAAACCCCCTTCTCCTTGGCTCCTCCTCCTCCATAGTTGGATCTCCCAGTTCCCAAGGTATGTTTTTAGGGTCTTTGTCCATTTCCCTCCTCCCACTCCCTTCTCTCTCTATTTCTAGGATTTTCCTTGTGGGGTTTCCTCTCTTGGCCGAACCCTAATGGCTAGAGTGGATGTTTGGTTCTGTTTTCTTGGATGTTAGGGTGTGCAGATCTTGTCTTGGGCTTAGTTCTTCCTCCTCTTGATGTTTCATTGCATCCGCACACTGTTGAGGTAGGTGTTTCCATCCATTTCCTTTCCGATGAAATCCATTAATACTTGGGTGGTTTCAATTAATTCTTAAACATGATCTGCATGCTTGTGATGCACCTGGTTAATTTATTGTGGTGTTTTCTTGATAGTAGAATTCATTAAAAATTGTTTTCTAAGCGATTATTTAATTATTCCCATGTATGCATACACCAAATGTGTTTGATAAAATTTCATTTGAGTTTTAATAGTAAAATTGAATGATTTGGGTGGTGTTTTCCCTTAGGAATATTTTATTAAATTGGTTTTATTGTGGATTTGGCATTGTTTGCATGAAATGGTAATTTATATGGCTTGATGGTTGTAGTGAAATGTTTTGGAAGGATTATCATGGTTCCTAAAAGGATTATTTATACTCTTGCAATTGTGTAAAATTCTTGGGTTTTTTTTATAAAAAGTGATGTTCTTGAAAATGCTTTCTAAAGGGTTTCATGGACATATGGAGTGTTCTATTGGATGTCGTCACATCCATGGGTGCACAGAGTGCACATATGGATGAGCTTTCAAATGATGATGAGATTGAAAGTAGTTTTCTCTTTGAACATCGGTTTTCTAAAATGTTTTTCCATATCTTCCTCACCCTTTTTATAAAATGGTTCCATGATTCCCAAATTACATAAAAGTGGTTCTAAAATTCTATTTGAAAGTATGGACCACATATCCCCTTGAGAAATTTTTTGTTTCTAAATAGTATGAGAGCTCGCTTGGAACCTTTGGATATTTTATATGTTTTCTTATTGGTTTTGGAAATGGTGTTGGGAATGAAATTTGTTTTGTAAATAGAGAGACTGTTTGGACTTCCACATGTGAAAAAGTTCTTAAAAATGTTTTAAAAATGGTTTAAGTATTTTTGTTATATATTGGAGTTGATAGCATCGAAGGCCCGATTGGAACCTTATTTCATTTTGAAAATGAAATGTGATTTTGAAAGTGTAAATACTAGGTCGTAATATTTGAAAGTTTTGGATGATTTTTTATAAGATCATGTGATGTGATGGTCTGATTGACACTTTAAATGACTTATTGTATGATGGGAACCCTATAGAGGGATTTCCATATATGGGCTATCCTATAGGTGGTGTCCATGTTTGGGGTAGGTAAGTATGGTGATGGCATGTAAGGCGATTCACGCGTGCGAGGGCCTCCTACTTACACAGTATACTTTTAATATATGTTTTTTGGACGTCTTTTAGAGGGTCGAGTGATGGTTACTGATCAACCCCGATTAGATGGGTTAGTACCCCTAGATTAGCTGAGAGGCTAGGTGGGATGTGCCACTAGATTGGTCAGTTTAGGGCAGCCATTTGGTTATTGAATATGGGGATTCACCATACGCCAATAGGTGGTTCTGAACTGAGTACATCTAGGGATCGATCTAGGGATGTTTAAGAAATTCCCATGGTTACTAAATTTTATGTGATTATTTACTTTCTTCTACATATTATTCACATCTTGCACTATTTATTTATTTTATGCACAACCTGATATTGTCTTCTTGGGTTTTTGGTTTCTAAAATGATGGCCTATTTGAAAATAAAGGGTGTTGTGTTCTGTTTTAAAAAGGAAAAAATATGTGGTTATTTATTAAAATGAAAAAATCCTATTCTTATAACGGCATTTCAAACTAGTGTTAATGGATTTTTTTTGGGGAAAGGAAAAGTATGGATTCTTTAGTGGTTTCCTACTGATCTGTTTAGCTCACACCTTACTTGTACCATTCAGTGTCGGTAGACTCGAGATGTTTTGTAGGTCCTCCTTCTTGTTCAGGTTCTTGGTTTGTGTGCTCGTTGTTGGAGGAGGTTGGTTGGTGGATGGTGGTGAACTTAAGGTCACATGGGGATTGTGTTGGTAGAAGTTTGTTCTTTTTTTCATTTTCTTGTATGTTTAGTTGTACCTTGTAACTGAATAAATTTATTATATTTATTTGAGATCCAGTTTTTTGTTCTTCTGCTTGTTCATTTTTATTTATTTGATCCCAGTTATTATTTGGGATGAAATCATTCCCACATGGATTTCATTTGATGCCGACACTAGTTACCAGCCCGTGGGGATCAGGAACGCCCTTCAGGCCATGTATTAGACTAGATTAGATTCTAGGATGAATGAAACTCTGGCCTAGTTCATGAAAAAATGGTATCAGAGGAGGCCCTTTGTTATTTGGGGTGTCTGGTAGTTGGAGATTAGGATTGTCAGGGCTAATGAGGTACATTATGGGTTGGTTCCTGATCACCACTACTCATGATGAGTCCTGAGTTACCAGGGGTAGTTTGGGATTTGATCCTTTCATCTTTGTTTTGTATTGAGAGATGACAATGGAGGTGATCCAGTGTCATGTTGTGACCTCACATAGAGTAGTGACCCATGTGAAGTCCAAGTGCATGTTTCAGGGTTCTCTTAGTGTTATTTCCTACTTGGGGCACGACCCACTACTATGTCACTGAGTTAGGAATAGTCACTAGTTCCTCATTCTGGTGATTTGGTTTGAGTCATGTTTCATTTTGGTTTCATTTGGTGTGAGTAAGCTTTTAAAATGAAATCAGTTTATAAAAAAATGATTTATTTCAAATGGTTTTGAAATTAGTAAAATGGGCTTTAAAGGAAGTTTTTTGGATTATACATTTAGTAAATGCTTGGTTTTTGATGAGGAAAATAGGCATGTGACCCTTGGTACTCTGTATGGAAGATCACATGTGTGTGGGTATGTATGGAAAGTTCATGTGGTTACTTGTGCATGGATGATGTAAGAGGAGGGGGAAGACCACACATGCGATGGTTTATAGGATTCCATGGGTGAGTGTTTTAAATTTAATGGTTAATTTATTTTTTATAAAATGGATTTGGAAGAGGAAAATGATTCAGAAAATTGGTTTTTATTTAAGAGTGTGGGTTTTGTTCTGTGAAAAGTAGATTTTTCTTTTGAAAATGGCCTTGGAAGAAGGTGGTTTTGGAAATTGAAATGGAAATGGGATTTTGAAAAGAGGGTTTTTGGTTGTGTTGGTGTGTTTTTAGTTTGTGAGCCCATTATTTGGGATCAATATGTTTATTTCAATTGTTTTTTGGTTTGATGCTGGTATTGGATTTGTGTTTTTCGTGTCGTTCAGAATATACCACCCATAAAGGTCTCCAAAGTTTTAATGAATCATGTCCAGTTTCTAGTTCTTCTCAAGTGTTGCCTATTTATCATGGTGAATGAGGCTCACTAGAGGCAATGGAGTGGCTTGAAGAGGTCGAGTGTGTCTTCAGATAGTTGGGAACTCTTGAAGCTATTAGAGTTTTTTCTATTCTAGGTCAGTTTGAGGGTCCATCTTTAGATGAATGAGAGTTGTTTTCCCCACCATTGATGCAGGTTGGGATGACATGGGAAGCCTTTTAGTCTGTCTTTTTCTGATGTTTTATATATAAGGAAGTGGAGACGAAGAAAAGGGAAGAGCTCCTAAGTATTCAACAAGGCTGATAGATAGTGAAGGCCTATATTGAACATTTCAAGGAGTAGGTTTCCTATTCTCCGGTGGTAGCTTCACAAGATCTGTTGAAGGTTTCTCTCTTTATTGGGGGTCTTTATCCAGATATCAAGGAGTGAGTTCTATCCTCCGAGGATCTTCATTTTGAGAAGTTGGTGGATGAAGAATTCCTATCTGAGTTGGTTTCTTGAGTGTAGGTAGTTGGAAATCCAGTGTACCTTGTTATTTGTAAAGGTTTCCCATCTAGATAAGAGTGTATGACACAAGAACCTATTCCCGAGAACTACATCTTGCTAGATCTGGCTTCTAATTCGTCAGAGCACCCACTCATGTGTTTCCAGTGTGGCCTATTCTGGAATTCAAAGCTTTATTGTTGAGGCAGGAGATGCTTCAGTCATTAGGGCTCTAGACACAGGCCTCAGAGTGAAGCTCGCACATAGTTAGGGGTTGTTGGGGGTGTGTGAAACCTTGGCCCAGTTTTCCCCATGTTAGGGTGGAAGAATTTAAAGTTTCATTGTTGTAGTTTTTACTACTTTTGTGAGCTCATATTTTTATTGTAAAAGTGAGATAAACTTGTTATTTTGTGATCTAAGTGGTTGTATTCATCTCAATGTGGATTCTAGAATCATTTTTTTTCTTTGAGTGTGTTTGACCCTTATGTGGGTTGGGTTAGGTTTTAGTTGTGCTCTTTTGGAGATGTAAGTGCTTGTGGAAATCAATGTATGTGGTTTAAGTTTGGGTGTGCTATTGTTCTTTTCATCGGTTTATCTCATCATGTTAGGGGTTTTAACTGGTATGAGAAATTATTAGTACTAGTGGTTTTTTTTTTCAGCTAGTGTGGTGAAGTTATGGTGTTTCATTTTGTGTTGGGAGTTCCCAATCCCGGTGGTTTTGGGAGTTTTAAAGTTCTCATGTAGGTACCATCATGATGAGGGTTTAAATTTTGTTTGTATTAGTTGAGTTCTTGTGGTGGGGAGAACCATCTTGTGTTCTCCTATTAACCTTTGTGCCTTATGTTTCTCTGGAATTGGTCGGGTGTGACTTGTGGAGAGAAAGGCCACCCTGAGGTTCATGGTTTCTCTCGGTTTTGATTGGGCATGAATTTGAGTTTTGATTATCTTTTGGCTGGGTGACTTTCTAGAGGAAGAAAGTATCTGTGGTGGGAAGAATTATCACACACCTATCTTGGATACATCTTTATTTTATTCTTTTCTTGATCTTGGATATTTTTGGCCCAGGTTTAGGTTGATCCCAAGTTAAAATTTTCAATTTTTTGAGAGTCTAGGTGAATTTTAGCCTATGCATGGGCAACACACGGTCAGTGGAAACCATGAGTCCCAGTCTAGGTAACCATGTGCTAGGTCCTAGAGTTTGACATAAGCTAACACACAGTTTGATTACGTTCAATCAAAATGTGTGGTTTGGTTATGCGGTCGGTTCCTTCTTGGGCAGTGGCTACCACATTTTTGGTGCATGGTTTGGTAAACCATGTAATCGGACCAGATATTTAAAATATTAAAAACCCTCTTATACCCTCCTCTATTTTTACCCCAAAATTGTACCCCTCCCTCTTGGTTAGTTTTGGCACACAAAGGGGTCCCAAACCCCCCTTCTCCTTGGATCCTCCTCCTCCATGGTTGGATATCCAAGTTCCCAAGGTATGTTTTTAGGGTTTTTGTCTATTACCCCCCTCCCCTCTCCATGTTATCTCTATTTTTAGGGTTTTCCTTATGAATTTTCCTCTCTTGGCCGAACCCTAATGAATAATGTTGATGTTTGGTTCGATTTTCTTGGATGTTAGGGTGTGTGAATCTTGTCTCGGGCTCAGTTCTTCCTTGTCTTGAAGTTTTGTTGCATTCTCACAAAATTAAGGTAGATGTTTCCATCCGTTTCCTTTCCGATGCAATCCATTAATGCTTGGGTGGTTTCAATTAATTCTTAAACATGATTTTTATTCTTGTGAATCACTTGGTTAATTTATTGTGGTATTTTCTTGATATTATAATTTGTTAAAAATAGTTTTTGAAGTGATTCTTCAATTATTCCCATGTATGCATACACCAAATGTGTTTGATAAAATGTCATTTGAGTTTTAATAGTAAAATTAGATGATTTGGGTGGTGTTTTCCCCTAACAATACTTTATTAAATTGGTTGTATTGTGGATTTGACATTGTTTGTGTGAAACAGTAATTTATATGGATTGATGGTTGTGGTGAAATGTTTTGAAAGGATTATCATGGTTTATAAAAGGATTATTTATACTCTTTCAATTTTTTAAAATTATTGGGTTTGGTTTAAAGAAATAGATGTTCTTGAAAATTATTTCAAAAGGGTTTCATGGACATATGGAGTGTGCCATTGGATGTTGGAAAATCCATGGGTGTATGTAGTGCACACATGGATGATATTTCAAATGATGATGGAATTGAAAGTGGGTTTATCCTTGAACTTTAGTTTTCTAAAAAGGTTTCCCATCTTATATTCCTCCCAATTTTTATAAAATGGTTCTATGATTCTCAAATGACATAAAATTGGTTCTTAAATTGAATTTGAAAGTATGGCCTGCATAACCCCTTGAGAAATGTTTGGTTTTTAAATGGTATGAGAGCCTGTTTGGAACCTTTGGATATTTTATATGTTTTCTTCTTGGTTTTGGAAATGGTGTTGGGAACAAAATTGGTTTTGGAAAGTGAGGGGTTGTTTGGCCTTCCACCCATGAAAGAAGTTATTAAGAATGTTTGGAAACAAGTTTAAGTATTTTTGTTATATATTGGAGTTGATAGCATTGAAGGCCCGGTTGGAACCTCATTTCATTTTAGAAATGAAATATAATTTTAAAAGTGTAAATTCTCGGTTGGAATCTTTGAAAATTTTGAATAATGTTTTATAACATTATGCATTGTGAAGGCCTGATTGACACTTCGAATGACTTATTGTATGATGGGAACCCTATAGAGGGATTTCTACATATGTGTTATCATATAGGTGGTGTCCATGTTTGGGGTAGGAAAGTACGATGATGGAAGGTAAGGTGAGTCACGCATGTTAGGGCCTCCTACTTACACAATATACTTTTACCATGAGTTTATTATGTGTATTTTAGAGGGTTTAATGATGGTTGCTGATCAAACCCAATTAGACGGGTTGGTACCCCACATATTAGTTGAGATGTTAGGTGGGATGTTCCACTATATTTATTAGTTTAGGAAAACAATTTGGTTATTGACTATGGGTATTCACTATACGATGACAGGTGGTTCTGAACCTAGTATGTTTAGGGAATACTCTAGGGATATTTAGGAAATTCTCATGGTTACTAAATTGTATGTTCTTGTTTACTTTATACTATATCTTATTCACATCTTACACTGTTTATTTATTTTTATCACAACTTTGTGTTTTATTCTTGGGTTTTTGGTTTGGGTTTTAGTTTCTAAAATGATGGACTCTTTGAAAATAAAGGGTGTTGTGTTCTGTTTTAAAAAGGAAAAAAGATGTGGTTATTTATTAAAATGTGAAAACTCTATTATTATAACTATATTTCAAACTAGTGTTAATGGATTTTTTTAAAAAAAAATTATTATTCACTGGTTTCCTATTGAGTTGTTTAGCTCTCACCCTACTTGTACCATTCAATATCGGTAGACCTGAGCTGTTTTATAGGTCCTCCTTCTTATTCAGGTTCTTGGTTCATGTGGTCATTATTGGAGAATGTTGGTTTGTGGATGGTGGTGACCTTGAGGTCACATGGGGATTGTGTTGGTAGTGGTTTGTTTTTTTTCTTATTTGTTCAATCGTATCTTATAACTGAATCAATTTATTATATTTATTTGAGATGCAGTTTTGGGTTCTTATACTTGTTCAGTTTTATTTATTTGATCCCGATTATTCTTTGGGCTGAAATCTTCCCCACATAGATTTCATTTGATGCTCGACACTAGTTTCCAGCCCATAGGGATTAGGAATGACCTTCGAGCCGTATCTCAGACAACATCAGATTCCAGGCTGGATGGCACTACAGCCTAGTTCGTGACATCAAAGATGGGTCATGTATTTCCTTACATGGCCTACATGATTGGTGACCATGTAACTCAGAGACCACATGATTTTTAGCCCATGTACACATCGTGAACTCCATTAACTTCTGTATAATGATTACTTATTGAGTCCATATGTGTGTACCACATATAGATGGTAAGAACTATATATTAAATGTAGCTGTATTGTACACGTCGTGTATATTACCAATTTACATAGAATTAAAAATTAATTTATTATAATGCTTAGACTATATCATTATATGTACTTTGTGACATATATTTGACTATGTACACTCCATAGATGGGTTATATATATATATATATATATATTAAATTTATAATTAATATTTTTGTAATGTTTAAAACTACATATTGTGTATAACTCGTAATATAGTCATTACTCTAAACACATTTAATCATAACACACTATATAAATAATAAGTATTTCATGTGTCATTCATTTGACTTGTACATGCCATGAAAGTATGTGATAAGTTGTGTATTCCACATGTCACATGATTAAATAGTATATGAATATAATGCATGCTGGGTAGTTTGTATGGGTACTCATTATGCTGCCTCTAAGGTACTTATTTTGTACATAATTAATTGTATTTAAATTGTTTAAAATTATGATGGATGATAATCTACATATAGTTCAAATCATAATTAAGATAAAATAATTTATTAATTAAATTGGATAATTAATTGATTTGAACATAATTTATATTAAATAAAAATGATTACAATTGAATGATTTTTTATTAAATGCGTAATTTGTTGTATGTATGCAGAAAATCATGGGCATAGACCAGACCTTTATATGTGATTAGTTTAATATTAATTTATTATTAAATTAAATTGATGAACTGCACATCATCCCTTCACTCATTATATAAGGGCCCACATTCCCATGTTTTCCTTTTATCAAATCCCATTTACCAACCCTTTAGTTACCCTCACTTGTGTGTGAGTAAAAGCTTATGTAATGGATGAAACTCCCAAGAGAGTGGAGGTGGTCCAAATTTAGATCCAAGGAGAAACCAATCCAAGAGGTACATGGGTGAGAAGGTGGAAAGGTACAATATAAACCAAGTCATGGTTCAAGGTGTTTTTCTCCTAGGCTGATGGTTAGTTTATCATCCGCTAGATAAAGTAACCATTAGTAAAATCACATTATCATACCAATCTATCACTTTATTTCTACCAAATTTATTGGTTAATTTCATTATGGATGTTTTGTCACAATCACATGAATTAATGAATTGAAAATCATGAAATATAAAACTAAAATAAATTTGATCATGCACAAACTTTATCTAAGACATGGTTAATCACTTAAGTAAATCCACTTAATATTAACAATCATGAAATAAAGATAAAATTAGAAATTTTAACATAAATATAAAAATTAATTAATCATATATATTAAGTCGATATAGCCTTCCACTACTTAAGTTAAAATCAAACCATAGTTTAAAGTGTTTGACTGGCCCATGTTGGGGTGATTTTAATTATTAGGGAACTCTAACTTGAATTTTTGGGTCGAATTAACTTAGTTCACATCAAGGTATGGCTTCCCAAGAAAAACTTAGTGTAACTAAGAGGAAAAGGTTGAGAAAATACATTTTAATTATTTTAGGATTGGGGAGTCCACTCAACAGATAAAGGAACTATGAGTTAGTACAATTTACAATTTTAATGCCTACCTAAAATCCTTCAAATAACTTGTCATTCCAAATTATGGGTTATGAGAAGGCGAATATGGGTCCTTTCCACTAGAATGTCCAAGAAATATGATGTTCCAAAACTAATGGCAATGTATATTGGGTTTCAATAAAAATAATGGGAGATTAATAAATATAATATTTATTATCTACTTTTATCAGATAAAGTACTAAAATTATGCCCTTCTTAATTATAGAAATATATATATATATATGAATTCAAAAATATCACTACGATACATACTAGAGAAGGAAAACCTTCTCATGGGCACTAATTTCTAAGAATAGAAAAGGTGATTTCACATTATCCTACACCATTAAAGGAAATTATATGTGCTGGAAAACCCTATTCCTAAAGAATTGGACCAAAAGGCTAGTGAGGAAGGTTTTTCTCTCTATGAGAAACATTTTTATGATGTCACTGATGTATAATGTTTCATGCTGTCATCCATGACCAATAAGCTTCTAAAGAAACATGAGGACTCAGATGCGTATAACATGATGTCTTACCCTCATGATATCTATCAAGATAAGTAGTGACAAGAGAGATACTAGATATTCAATGCACTATTTACATGAAATCTTGGAGAGTTGGAACCATATGGGCCTCATAGAGTTAAGATTATTGGTTATATTGAACACTTATATATATTGGGCATTAAATTCCCAGATGAGTTATGCATAGATCTTATACTTTCCTTAATACCTAAGTCTTTTTCCAGTTTCATTGTTAATTATAGCATGATAAATAACAATAAGAGTTTTTAGAACTTCTTACACTCATTTTCCAAGTTCAAAAGGACATGGGGTGTGAAGAAACCATGGTCCTTATGGTGAATAAGAAAATTAATAACAAGGAAAAGGGGCCAATGAATCATAATAAGTCTAAAGCTCCCAAGAATCATCCATTAAAGAAGAGGAAGATTCAACGGAAGACAAATGAAAAGTAAATAGTATGTTTTTCATGTGGAAAGAAAGGCCACTGGAAGAGGAAATACATCTATAAGTAAGAGGAATATAAAGGTGTATTCATTATCAAGTGTGATATTTATATATCTATACACTGGGTATTAAATACAGCATGTGGTGCTCACATACACAAACAAACAAACAAACACACACATACAAATGTAGGAACCAATTAGTTCTTGAAATATTTCTAGAGGAGAGGTAATTTTGTGGGCCTCCAATGGTGTAAGGTTGGATACTATAGACATTTGAGACCACCTACTTCCATTTACAAGATGGATGATCTTGGTTTTAAAATATTATTATTAAGTATCTACTGTTACCAAAAAAATAATTTCTATATCCTTCTTAAATATAGATGTTTTTAAGCTTTGAAATACAAGATATTTGTTTTATAAATAAAACATATGTTATGGTATGACACATTTAAATAACGGTCTTTATGTATGAAATTATGAAAACCAATTATTGGAAATTGATAATGAATCATGTTCACATGATTTATATAACACATAGATTTGGCATCACCATCTTGGTCATATAAATAAGAAGTACTTGAAAAAGATCTCTCAATATGGTTATTTAGAATCTTTTGAGATGAAACCAATTGAAATATTTCATGCTTTTTTATAAGTAAAAATAACCAAAACACCATTCTATGTACATGGTGAAAGGGCCACAGTGCTTCTCGGATTGGTACACACTGATGTGTGCGGACCATTTTTAATAGAATATGGAGGTGGGTATTATTACTTCATAACTTTTACTAATGACTTGAGTAGATATGTATATGTGTACTTGATGAGGTATAATTATAATTACTTTGAGAAATTCAAAGAATTCAAGAATGAAGTAGTGAATCAACTTGAAATGAAGATAAATAAGTTTTGATCTGATTAAGATGGTGAATATATTAACTAAGAGTTTATCAAATTTCTATATGAGTTTGGTATTATTTCTCAAATCAATCCACCTTACACACCATAATGTAATAGTGTTAGTGAAATGAGGAATTGTACCTTGCTAGAAATGGTAAGGTTGATGACGATTCAGGCATATCTTCCATTATACTTTTGGGGATATGAATTACAAACTATGATATACACACTAAACAGAGTACCAACTAAAGAAGAAAATGGAATTCAATTTGAGTTATAGAGTGTAAAGAAACTTGTTTTGTTACATACATGTGTATGGGTTTGTGGGGAGTTTGTTAAGGCCACATCATACAACAAACTATAAAACCAAGGCACAAAGTGTATCTTTATAGGGTATCCTAAGTAAACAAGAGGATACCACCTATACAAACTATTTCCAAAAAATACCTCTTTATTGAGAGGGATCACATCCTTAAGAAGGTTAGTGGGGGTAATATTGACTTTGATGAAGTTGATGCTCAAGATACCCAAGAGTTTGTACAAGAACATATTCCACATATCTCTATGGAAGAAGGTGTTCTCGAAACACAAGTAATACATAAAATCACTAGAGAGGTAAGAGAACTAGTGAGATATGATTTTCTATTCACTGTAGATGGTGAATCATTATTGGTTTACAACAATGAACCTCTCACCTACAATGAGGTAGTAGAGAGCTCAAAATTTTAAATATGGTAAGAAGCCATGAATTCTAAAATGGATTCCATATATTAGATCCAAGTTTGGGTTTTGGTTGATATAACAGTTGATGTAAATATTGATGGGTGAAAATGGGTATTCAAGAGAAAAATAATCATATAAGTTAAAGTAAGTACCTATAAAGTAAGGATAATGGATAAAGGGTTTAAAAAATATCAAGGAATTTACTATAAAAAAAATTCCCCTCCATTTTCCATGTTTTAATCCATTCGAATTGTAATTTATATAGCATCTTACCATGAATTTAAAAATTGGAAAATGGACATTATTTTTTTTCCTTAATGGGAACCTATAGAAAGATGTCAATATGACACAACCAGAAGGTTTTGTGATTCTGATTGATTCCAAAAAAGAGATGAAAGTTACGAAGATCCATTTATGGATTGAAGTAAGCATCTAGGTCATATAATATTCTATTCAATGAAGCTATACAAGAATTTGGTTTCATTAATAAAGAATGTGAGCCATGTGTTTACAATTGGATTATTGGGAATGAAGTTGTTATCCTAGTAGTATATGTTAATGACATATTACTTATTGTAAATGACATACCAATCTTACAGTCTATTAATGATTGGTTAAATAAATGATTCTCCATGGAGTTTGGTGGAAAAGTCTATATTCTAGGGATTAAGATCATTCATAATAGATCCAAGAGGCTTCTTGGACTAAGTAAAGGTACATACATTGACCAGATACTAAAGAGATTTAGTATGAAATAATCCAATAGGGTATTGGTTCCAGTGTCTCAAGGTATATATATTTCCAAGAAAATGTATCGTAAAACAAAAAAAGAGAAAGATAAAATGATCAAGATCACATACTCTTTAGTGATTAGATCAATCATGCATGCCATGTTATGCATAATACTTGATGTTTCCTACACATTGAGCATGGTAGGAAGATATCAAGCTGATCCAGGTGAACAATATTGGTATTCCATTAAGGATATACCTAAGTATCTGAGAAGAACTAAGGATACGTTCTTGGTGTATAGAGGATATGTGGATCTAGTCATCATGGGTTACACTGTTGATATTTTTCAAAAAAATTATAATGATTTAAAGTCACAATTAGGATATTTCTTCAGTCTCAATAGAGGAGTGGTGAGTAGGAAGAGTTCAAAGAAGCCAATTGTCACTGATTCTAAAATGGTGTCTGAGCATATAGGGGTCTATGATTTATCCTAATAATCCGTTTGGATATTAAATTTTTTCCATGAGATTGATGTGGTACCTAGTAGTAAAGACCCTATCACATTATATTGTGATAATACTGTAACAGTGGGTCTTAAAAAAGATCCAAGGTAACACTAATGGAAAAAGAACATATGCTGGAAGTATCACCTCTCAAGATATTATTCTTAAAGGGGTGAATTTTTAGTGATCATAGTTTCCACAAAAGAAAATGTTGATGAACACTTGAATAAATCATTATCTCTGTAGAAGCTTGAGTATCATGTGAGAACTAAAAGATTGAAGGTTGTTAGCAGTTGGATCTAGTGCTAGTGGGAGTCTATTAGAGTTTTTTTCCTAGAAACAAATTCTGTGTACTTTATGATTACCTATATTTACAGTTTTTAATATTAATAAACCAATTATCACATCATGATTTTTCTTCCATGTAACATAGTATGTGATAATTTCCTAAGAGTAGCTTTCATAGTAGTTCCCCACTATGATGAGAACCTATAAACTTTACACAAAAATTCTTAAATATATATTCTATATCTAGATGAAATTATTTGAGGGACACAAATGATATAGGCTATTAGGGTTGGAGACTCATATAAATTTGAGGCACATTCTCATGGTGTATGCCCTTAGTAATATCCATTGTAGGATATTGTGAGAACAAGACCCACCGGTAGGAAATCCATATTTTTATGTTTCATTTGATGTTATTATCTTCTAATTCATGTATTGATATTTAGACGTTAAGATTATTATTAATTGATATTATGAGTTGTATACAATTATGTATTGATGAAAATGACACTACGAGAAAACCGCCGTTTAGCGGCGGTTTTTTCGCGGCGGTTTTTAAAACCGCCGCGAAATGCGTTTCGGGCTGGCATTTCGCGGCGGTTTTAAAAACCGCCGCGAAAAAACCGCCGCTAAACGGCAAAAAAAAATTATTTTTTTAAAATTATTATTTTTTTATTTTTTTTAATTTTATTCAAGGATTAGCGGCGGTTTTTTAAAAAACCGCCGCGAAATAGCGGCGGTTTCGGTAAAACCGCCGGGAAATAAAATGAAAAAAATAAAAAAAACGTGAGAAACCCCGAAAACACTAAAACGATCATAACTTTTGATCCAAGCGTCCGTTGAAGCGCCACGACCAGTCAAATAAAAGCTCATGAAGAGATATAGAGGCACATATAATCAAAACCGTGAGACGTTCTAAGGTGTGTACGATATTAGAGTTATAAAAAAGTTGAAAAAAGTTCTCCAACTTCAAATGGACATAACTTTCGCTCCAGGTGTCCGTTTGGGATCTACCACATATCAAATCGAAGCCAGCGAAGAGAGCTACGCACTGATCCGACACAAGCTAGCTTATGTCGGGTTTTTCGACCCCAAAACCCCCTCCGCAGGCCTCCAAAACCCCATTTCTGTCACCGGTGTCCCATCGAACTTGTCTTCAAACGGACCTAACTTTCGATCCGCGTGTCAATTCGGCCTCCTCCACCTGCCAGATCATAGATCGTTCCATGAGCTTCAGTTTGACTGGTTGCGGCGCCCACATGCACTCATAGATCATATGTTATGGCCTTTTTAGTGGGTATCGGGTTTGTTATGTTTTTCAATGCCTCGTTTCTAGCACCCGTTCCCCGTCAGCTTTTTTTTAAATGGTCGTAACTTCCGATCCGCCTGTCCATTCGGACTCTTTCACCTTTCAGGTTGAAGATCGTTTCGGGATCTTTGATTTGACAGGTCGCGGATCTAAAACAGACTCTCGGATCTTAAGTTATCTCCGTTAACGTGAGTCCAATGTTTTTGTCTCTTTATGACCGTTTTGACGAGTTTTAACGGTAGCACCATTTATTACTGTTTATTTGGGTTTCCATGACTTGTTATCTTTATCAATGGTTTTTTGTGGGTTATTATGATGATTATGTTGAATTATTAAGGAGTTTTCCAGAGTTTTCACGAGTTTTCATGCGTTCTCATTCTTTCTAATACCTCATTCTTCAAATGCTTCTCCATCCTTTTTCATGCATTTTCATGATTTTTCATCCCTTATCACGTCTTTTCATACTTTTTCATGTGTTTCCTTTATTATTTATTATTTATTATTTATAATATACTTTAATTTATTTATTATATATTATTTGTAACTGGTTATTTATTATTTATTATTTATTATTTATTATTTATTATTTATATTTATTTATCATTTATATTTATTTATTTATTTATTTATTATTTATTATTTATATTTATTTATCATTTATATTTATTTATTATTTATTATTTATTATTTATATTTATTTATTATTTTTTATTTATATTTATTTATTATTTATTATTTTTTATTTATTATTTATTATTTATTATTTATTATTTATTATTTATTATTTTTATTTATTTATCATTTATATTTATTTATTATTTATTATTTATTATTTATATTTATTTATTATTTATTATTTATATTTATTTATTATTTATTATTTATATTTATCTATTATTTGTTATTTATATTTATTTATTATTTATTATTTATTATTTATTATTTATTATTTATTATTTATTATTTATTATTTATTATTTATATTTATATTCATTTATTATTTATATTTATTTATTATTTATTATTTATTATTTCTATTTATTTATTATTTATAATTATTTATTATTTATTATTTATTATTTATAATTATTTATTATTTATTATTTATTATTTATTATTTATTATTTATTATTTATTATTTATTATTTATTATTTATTATTTATTATTTATTATTTATTATTTATATTTATTTATTATTTATAATTTACAATTTATTATTTATTATTTATTATTTATTATTTATTATTTATTATTTATTATTTATCTTTATTTATTATTTATTATTTATTATTTATTATTTATTATTTATTCTTTATTATTTATTATTTATTATTTATTATTTATTATTTATTATTTATTATTTATTATTTATTATTTATCTTTATTTATTATTTATTATTTATTATTTATTATTTATTATTTATTATTTATTATTTATTATTTATTATTTATTGTTTATTGTTTATTGTTTATTATTTATTATTTATTATTTATTATTTATTATTTATTATTTATTATTTATTATTTATCTTTATTTATTATTTATTATTTATTATTTATTATTTATTATTTATTATTTATTATTTATTATTTATTATTTATTATTTATTATTTATTATTTATTATTTATCTTTATTTATTATTTATTATTTATTATTTATTATTTATTATTTATTATTTATTATTTATTATTTATTATTTATTAGTTACTATTTATTATTTATTATTTATTATTTATTATTTATTATTTATTATTTATTATTTATTATTTATTATTTATTATTTATTATTTATTATTTATTATTTATTATTTATTATTTATTATTTATTATTTACTATTTACTATTTAGTATTTATTATTTATTATTTATTATTTATTATTTATTATTTATTATTTATTATTTATTATTTATTATTTATTGTTTATTATTTATTGTTTATTATTTATTATTTATTGTTTATTATTTATTATTTATTATTTATTATTTATTATTTATTATTTATTATTATCGAGATTATATCTATTATTTATGTATTATTTGTTTTTTCAATTAATATATATAAGTATATTAATTTCTGTTTATTAACCACATGGCGAGCTTGCTGGAGTGGTAAAGTCTTTGGAAAATATGCAAGAGGTTAGGGGTTCAAATCTCACCAGACGCAGGATTTATTTATATTGCATGGGCATGGGAGATGCATGCATGGATAAATAAATAAATAAATAAAATAAATAAATAAATAAATAAATAAATAAAATAAATAAATACGAAATAAAATAAATAAATAAATAAATAAATAAACCGCCCACTGAAAAAAAACCCCCCCACTGAATCATTTAGCGGCGGTTTAAACCGCCGCTAAAAAACCGCCGCAAAACGTTCCGACGGTTTTGAAAACCACCGCGAATAGACTAAATAAATCCATGAACACAGTGTTCTAAGGGAAAGTTCAATTCTGGAAAATTCAAATAAAGAGGCATTGAGTGCATAAATTGATGACACCAGTATGAAACCGACTTGATTAGATATATCACAATAAAGGGATTATATTACATAGTAATAATCTGTATGAGGTTTTATGACATTAATTTATATCTCTATGGGTGTCTTGGTGTGTTTCTAGTTGCTTACCTTGTATTTTGGGATTCTTTTCCTAATTCCACTAGGAAAGAGTCCTAGAGGGAACTACTACAAATACCCCTTTTATCAGCACTAAAAATGGCATTTTAACAGCGCTAGAAAATCGCTGTTAAAGCTGGCGAAGATAGGGGGTCCCCTTTATCAATTCTCCAAAAAGCGCTGATAAAGATCCCTTTTATTAGTGCTAAAAAAAGCGCTGATAAAAGGGTCCTTTATCACCGCTTTCTTTTTAGCGCTGATAAAAGACCCCTTTTATCAACGCTTTTTTTAGCGCTGATAAAACTAATTTTTTTTAAAAAAAATTAAAAAAATCCTGCCAATCTTGGGGGGGCTTTTTACAGCGCTTGAGCCCCCCCTTTATCAGCGCTTTCCCACACCTCCAGCGCCTGCACGCACCGCCTCCACCCTTTATTAGTGTTATACCCCACCTTTATCAGCATTAGCCCCTTAAATTCACCCTTGCACGCGTGCCCCTACCTCCACCCGGATTTGATCTCAAGACCTCCCCCCCTGCGCACCTGAAGCCTTTGCCACTCCCCTATATTGATTTGTTCTCTTATTTATGATATATCTATTTATTTTTATATATATATATATTTAGTTATATTTATTCGTATAGTAATATATATTTATATTAATATATATAGTTATATTAATATATATATTTATAGTTATATTAATATATATATTTATAGTTATATTAATATATATATAGTTATATTAATATATATATAGTTATATTAATATATATATATAGTTATATTAATATATAGTTATATAAATATTAATATATTGGTATTTTAAATAAAATTGATATTAGTTATTATTTAGATAAATCTAATATATTTTATATGTAAATATTTATAATTGTTTATTTAAAAAATTAAATTTTTAGGTGTGAATATATAAAAAATATGTACATATAGTTATTTATTTGATTATAAATAGAAGTGCAATATAAAAACCGATAAAATTTCAAAGAAATAATATCAATATGAATGTAATACCTTGGAATAAATTCAGTCCCCACCAAAAAAGGCAATAATACCTCCTTAAACGAGGCTGAAAATCCACAAAATGTTAAAAAATCGGGGTACCCCGACTAAAAACTCAGTTTTGGAGGCCTTATGGGCCTTTTTTGGCCTCGAAGAAACCTTGATCGGGGTACTACATAATCATAGAGGTGTATACCTCATCACGGGCTTCGATTTGATATTTGGTAGAGCTCAAACGGACACCCGGATCAAAAGTTATGGTCGTTTGAAGTTCGAGTTGCGTTTTCAACATATTTTGGGTCTTTTTTTAATTTTTTGATTTTTTGGGTCTTCAAATTGTTATGAAATGACTATTCCTCCATAATAATTAGCAAATTATTAATTAAAAATATTTTATTAATTTTTTATAACCATTTTCACTAAATATCTTATATATTAAGTATATTAAGTGTAAATGTATATTTATACCTATCTAAAACATATTTAAAAATTATATATTATATTTATATAAATATAACTATATTTATATATCTATATATTAATATATTATTTTTAATTATTTTTTTTGAAGTTGACCCTTTATCAGCGCTAAAAAAAGCGCTGATAAAGGGGGTACCTTTATCAGCTTTAAAAAAAAGTGCTGATAAAGGGGTACCTTTATCACTGCTTTTTTTAGCACTGATAAAGGTACCCTTTATCAGTGCTTTTTTTAGCGCTGATAAAGTTACCCCCCTTTATCAGTGCTTTTTCGTTAGCGCTGATAAAGGTTGGCGCCAGGAAAAACTATTTTTGTGGTAGTGGGGTCACACACTAAGTGTATCTATAACCTCAGTTAGATAATATTTTTATTTCACATGCTGAATAAATATTATTCCCACATGTGGTTTGATACTTATTTATGTTAACTTGATCTCACATATTCCATCACTATTTATTCAAGAGAATATTTTTTTGATAAGAATATTTGATAAATATTTATTTACTATTTAGTGAATATAATATTTATTTATTTATTGGTGAATAATGTTATGAAATTTATTTATTAAATAAATAGTATTTATTCAAGTTTCAATAAATAATGTGGAGGAATGGAAGACCAATTTTATTATTCTGGTAAGAAATAATATATATTAAATTTTATTTTAATGAATAATATTTAATTAATTCACTAGTATTTCACATGTCAAGAAATAATAATAATAATCATATTATTATAGACATGTGATTATACAAGGATTAATGAAATAATAAGGGCACAAGTGAAATTATTATTTTTTCTAACCCTAACAATATTTAAAACCAATTTTAATATTTCTTACAAGAGGGTTTTGCCTTTTGTTTTTACTACACACAAAAAATCCAAATAATTATGTCAAATCCCTAGAGATATCCCTCTTCAAGAATTCTCTAAAGGATGGAGAGAAATCCTACTCATCCACCATTCTCGATTCTATAGAGATAAATGAGAATCTTTCTTGAAGTGATTCTAGGGGTGATAAAAAACTAATGATGCAAGCATTATGATCAACCATGCAAGCGCCTGCAGATTCCTATGACACCATTTGAAGGATCATAGAGCACATGTGGATCACCACTGGAGGGAATCTACACTTTATTCATACAATGAAATAAGAATATGATGTAGAGTTTTCAGATTCATCAATGAAGAAATAATCCACCACAAGGTAATTCATTAATTTCTTAAATTAATTATAAATCATGATGTGATGATCCTATATTTTTGTTCCATCATTCTCTCATAAATTAATATTTGATTTAATTTTTCTGGTCATGGTGTTTATAATCAATTTACATCTCATATTAATCATTTATTATGACAAAAAGATGAGTTGGACATACCCCATCCAATGCTTCCACTATGCCCAAAAACCTTCAATGATCTGGTCTTTCCATGTTCCTTAACACTATCTTTATCACACCCATGATGCCACTGAAGAAAAAAATCTAGTATTATACATCCTTAACATAGGCCTAAGTTATAAATATTATTTTTATGTCATTTATATTAGACAGTACAAAGACACTGAATGTACTACCAAGAGTAAAAATAGACCAATTTTCTCTAATTGGTGCGGTGTTCTTTGCATTCTTCATAATGGAAGTGATAATGAACATGGATCAGGATGGGAACATTAATGCTACAAAGATAATTCCATTAAGGTAGGACTTCTTTCTTGATTCCTTCCCCATTATTCATGTTCAATGGTTCTCTCCCTCTTGGTTAAATTATTTATGAAATCCTATTATTAATATATTAAAATTTTATAATGACATTAATTTTGATATTTTAATGAATAATATTGGGATATATATTATTCCTTTATAAGGATCATTTCTCATGTTGTATAAAAATTTAATTTCTTGCATTAAATATTATCGTTGTAGATTCTTGATTATTTGATGAATAATTTTGACATCAATATGGTGAGGAAATTTAATGGTAAGAAACAGTATACTTGATAAATATCCCTTTATCTTTAAAATGAGTATTATTTTTTGGAAATTTTTTATGTTCTTGGGTTTTTTGTTAGTTGGAGGACAATTTCACAAAGACTCAAGGGGGGGGGGGGTGCAATGAGTCCTTTAAATTTTATTCAATTAAAACCAAACATTTTGAAGGTATAAAATATTATGATATTTTCTTATCATAAGAAAGCAACATAAATAAACACAATAAAAAAAAGATCAAACACAAAATGTTTATAGTGGTTTGGGGAACAAATATCCCATAGTACACTCCACCAACACTCTACAACTAGATATTAGTGATTTTACTAGAACCAGTCCTTTTCCTAAGGATTACCAAACTGAGTGAAATAAATCATCACTTGGTAAAGATCTAGGAGATTTTGATGGGATCCTATAATATTTTACAAAAAAAACATCCCTCAACACTCAGTACAAGGAGTGCTCACTTCCAGTAATGAGAGAAAGAATAATAAGAGATTTCAAAATAAAGAAAAAAGTTTCAAGATGTAGTAGATATAATAGGGGTGTTCTCTAATAGAGAGAGTAATAATGAAGTATATCTTGAGGTGATTATTCTAAAACAAAAAAAGGTTATTCTTGATAAAACAACTGTAGAAAAATTCATTCATTCATTCTTCTTATTCTTCTTATTCTTATCATAGAGAAAAAACATAGACAATATTTTAAAGTGAGAAAATTCAAGTTTTTAGATTTTGTTATTATTTGAATACTAATGTATCTATTCTCTTTTGTATAACATGATATTTAATAAAATCAGGCTTCAAGGTAAAACTTAATATGTCCTTTTCTAAAAAATTTCCTCAAAAAAAATTACCAAGCAATGAAATAATCTATATAATTTCCTATATCATTACTTGAAACCTTTTAGAAATTGATTTTACCATAAATAAATAGTATATTTCTCAATTCATTGAAATAAAAAATAAATTTCACTTAAAATATTCCAATGATAATAAATACCCTAGTTGAAGAATGATGTAGCTAATTATGGATTACCACATAGACGAAATGCACATATTCAAATCCATGTAGCTCAATTGATCCACATATCCATTCGTCATGTAGATTATTTCTTCACAGATCCAAATTATATAGCCATTATGCCCACATATAAAAAATTCATATAGATAAATAAATTGCACAGATGATTAGAAACACATAGCCAAATATTCCAGAGATCCAAATAACATATCTGATTACTCTATATAACCGATTAATATAGTTTTTTCATCGATTTCGTTTATTGTTCACACAACCAATTCATCTATGTAATCTATTTTTATGTAGTTGATTATATGAAATATTCAATTTACAAAGGAGATTCCTTCACATAGCCGATTGACATACCTGATTGACATAGCTGATTGCTCGAAGTATCCAAAATCCACTTAGAAAAAGTCCTCACATAGATGAGTTTTGTGGACTTATCCAAATTTTAGAAAACTTCAACAAAATTATATATTATAGTAGAATTGACTTAAATAAGAAAAAAACCTGATAAACACACCTAAAAATAGAATCATTAGAAACATATGAAGGGTTTTTTAGATCATCAAAAAAGAAAACACATGAGATATGTTGAAAAAACATCAGTAGTCTAAAAATATTTCTTGTTTTGATGATAAAAAGCCCATTAAATATTAAATATAAAATTTTAAAGTTTTAAAGAGTTTTTAAGAAAACTATATTATATATATTGCCTTTAAAATTTTGTGTCAATCCTTTCTTCTCCCCATTTATCTGTTACATCACCCTTTCTATGATATTAAAAAAATAAGGGTTAGGAGATAAAAAAACACATTTAATGTAACACCTTGTGTTATGAACAATTTAAAATATAGTGGTGAAAATAAATTTGGATAATTCATGACTGAACTTGAGATATTATAGTAATTAAATCATCTAATAAGATGAAAAGTAATAAATGAAAATAATCTGTTTACACACAAACAAATAGATAAATAAGATATTTTTTAATCATGTATAAGAAATAAGAAGAACCAATATATAAAAATATATTAGTGAGAGGAACCTGGATTATATATGGGTTCAAATTCAAAGGGAGGTTTGAATGGATGTTTCTTAATGGATGGAGAGGATGAATAGGTAGTTGAAGTGTCAATAACTGGAGGTAGGACTACTCTTCCAAGCTCTAAAAAAATATCTTTTGTCCCAAAACCCATTATGTATCTAGGTATATGAGTAAGAATTATCAATACCATGTTAAGGCTATCTAAATATATACCGAAATAATTAGTTCCAGAATTGAAAAATACTATCTTCTTTGGAGGCACTAAAGATGTGGCTTCAATTACAGGTGGTTCAGCAATAACAATAATCATTTTTGATTTATCTCTCTTATAGATAATGTATGAATCAAACACTATGTCTAACCTTTTATTTGAGCCATTATAGGTACCTATGGGTACTAGTTTTAGGGTTCTTCTTCCCATAAGATAATAAAGTAAATTAGAACACATATCTATAAACTTGATGATGTCTGATTTGAAGAAGTCTAAAATGGAAGTAAAAGATTGTATATGCATATGAGAAACTGAGGATATACCACTATTCAAAATCCATTTAAAAGTTTTAATTTTTCTAGTAGATAATATTTGATAAGAAGAAAAATTTATAACTTTTGGTTGAGTACTGGATGAAGCTGCAAGAGTCGCTGAAAACAGCTTGTCTTGAATTCTATCAGCCGAGACTTATAATTTGATTAGCCTAACTTCCAAAGAATTTATATTATGATACAAGTTTTATAATTTCTTTATAATAACTTGATAAATATCATGAAAATTTTTATAATGTTCTGAATAAATTGAAGCACTAATAGTAACTGGCATAAGAGTAACTAGCCTGAGAGGTCTATACACTACAAGATTTTTCCTCTGTGGCTACTAAAAAAATAGATTCTTCATCCTTTGAAGAAATAGATCCCTATTCAAAAGAATCCATGTAAATATATTCAACTCCTTTATATATATTTTCTAGAATAGTTTCAAATTTTTGATTATTTATGCTGATATGGTGAATATAGGATGAAACCATATACTTAATCATCTCTTTTACCTCTATGATTTCATCCATCTTTTCATTGACTGAAGGAAAAAAATCCTTAAGATAACCAAATGTTTCATTTAAGGACACATCTTTACTAGGCAATTATATTATTATATATTATTTGGTTCCCTTAAAATTACTTATTTGATTCTTCTTAAAATATTTAAATAGAACATGAGAGATCTTGTCAAATTTTAGTGACCGTATCTAAGAAGAAATTGAAATAAAATATGAAAAAGTTGATTAAAATGAGTTTGGAAGTCTAGAACCACTAAAGGTTTAGAATAAGGAGTCTAAATTGGATGAAACTTCTTAATAAACTCAAATTGTATCATAACCATTATTTTCAAAGTATGTAGGGTATCCTCCACATATGATTTGAAATTCTTAATTTCATCAAGTGAAGCCTCATAGATGTCTTATTAGACCACTAAAAGATTCTAATTTTTGTATATTTGAGTTTCCACAAACACTCCAAGTTCATTTACTTTTGACTTGGTGACATATATTCCTCTAATATCACTCATTTAGGATCTTATACTCTCAACTTCCTTAACATTCACACCCGATTAAACTAGTTTCACCGGTTAGAGGTTCTTGATCAAGGTTTTTTGGGAAACCATCATCCCAACCAACTTATCAAAATCATCTCTAGATACTAAACTTTCATTTAGTTTTTTGATCCAATACTTGGAATAAATATACTCTTTATTTATCTCATCTTAGTCACCTTTTACATTATTAAACTCATTCATAACAGCTGATTCAATGGTCTACACTTATTTCTCAACATTAGACCCATATAAACTTTATCTTATTGAAGGTACATCCTATTTCAAATGAGGTGGATATGGAATGGGAACTGGGTTATGTGAAAGATCAATATCTTCCTCAATGATCACATTCCCACTTCTATATCTATCATTAATAGATTATCCAGGGAGTGGATCAACCATTGTGTGCTCAACCTCATATTTCACTCTAACTTCAGAAGCTGGCACAATATGCATAATGTTAACTTGGATTTCCACATAAGCTCTAACAAATATCACAACAATAGAAAATTATGGCTGAATTAACTCAGAAGCACTATAAAAAACAAATTCCCATCTTTAAAATATTTTTACTACCAGTGTAACTTATGACACAGTAGGATCAGATCTTGTAGAAACTGTCTCCTTCACTTCCCTAGAAGACACTATCTAAGCATGTGCTGTATCCCTATGAGGTGAGGTAGTGGATGGATCCCCTTGAATTGGTTTAAGAGGCGGTATAAACACTTTCAAATTCTTATCCAAAATTACTTAAGGTGTTGTAGGTATCATCATAGTTGTATCCAAAAGTATTTAAAAGAAACACTTAAACAATGCCACTCTTGTAGAACTTCACTACTTCTCTTTCATCCAAGTATACTTCTTTCTTCTTCAAAACTAATGAAACAATAATTCTACATGGGTAGTAGTTTAGATTCCCATTTAATTGGTAGTAGTGGTACGTGAACCACATCATGTTCCTTGGAACATTTATCTTCACATTATTTTCAGTACATATAAGAGACACATTTTCTCAAAACAATACCTTCTCTATATAACCTACTCTCTGAGAAATTATGGCCTGAATGAATTTGTATAACACCTTCAATTTCACCTTTATGTAATTCAAAACCTTCTTCTCAAAAGAAGATGACCCAAATAAAAGATTCAATACATCAGAGGGTACAACTGATCCCATCCCAACTAAATACAGACTAAAATTTTACTCACCTTCATGAGGACAATGCATGATGTCCACCATATCCACATAAGATACCAACAAAGATTTTCCATTTACATTTGATGAAATCACATCATATATTTCACTGAATTGAAAATCTACATCCCTCATAAACTCATTTACCTCTTATTTAAACAAGAAACCTGATTTTATCACATTGGATACAAACTCCCATACCTATAACTGGTAAAACTTATTCAATAAAATTTTTTCTCC
The DNA here is from genome assembly GCA_963277665.1 of Viscum album. Classification (NCBI taxonomy): domain Eukaryota; kingdom Viridiplantae; phylum Streptophyta; class Magnoliopsida; order Santalales; family Viscaceae; genus Viscum; species Viscum album. The sequence goes on from CAUJRU010000587.1 coordinate 54,469, forward strand.
TTTCAACCAATCCATATCCATAGCCTTTCCTACACGTACTCATCATAGTGCATCACCAACCTTGAATTTCCTTTAGGTTATTTAAACACTATAATCTCCTATCTTAGACTTCTCTATCTCTAAAATATCAATTAGAGTTTGAGAAACTCAAAGGGTGATAGTTCAATTTTAGGAGACAGAGGATATAGGCAAATAGAAAGGGAGAAGAGGATCAATTTTAGGGTTAGATTATGCACCTCATTTAGGAGAGGGTTACATAGTCGATTTAGGTTCAGGGTGAAATCATACTTTAAATAAAGAATAAAATAAAACTAAAAAATGAAAACAAAATATATCCCATTTTAAAATCAAGTACTATTAATTTTCTAAAATTAACTTAGGTACAAATGAATATAAAAGTAGAGTAAAATCATTAAATTTTCACAATGAATTAAAATATTAACAATAAATCTTGACATAAAAATATAATTAAAATAGATATAAATAAAATAAGTTAAAATTATTTAAATTTAAATAACCCAAATTATCACTTAATAAAATCTATGTGTTCACAATCAAGAAGTTTAATAAAAATATCAGCTAACTGATTCTTAGTAAAGATAAATTCAAGAGTGATATCACCTTTATGAGCATGATCTCCCAATAAATGATTCCTTAGATCTATATTATTTATTCGTTAATGATTAATTATATTTTTATAAATAGTGATAGCACTAGTTTCATTACATTTTATTTAAACTTGATCAAAATTTAATCCAAAATTCATTAATGTGTGTTTTATCTATAACACTTGTGCACAAAAAATACCAAAATTAGTGTATTATGATTTAGTAGTAGATTATGAAAATGAGTTTTGTTTCTTACTAGACCAAGATACCATATATTTACCTTGAAATTGACATGTTATTAAGGTGATCTTCATATCTATTTAACACCCACTAAAGTCATCATCAGAATAAGAAGTCAAATTAATATCAATTATTTTTTGAAAAATTAACAGAATACAAATTATTCCTTTTAAATACCTTAAAATTATTTTGGAAAATTTTAAATGAGATTCCTTTGGATTTTATTATAATCTAAATAATAATAATAATATATACATTATATCTAGTCTAATATTAGTTAAATTCATTAGACTCCCAATTATTTCTCTATACAACTTGTTTTCAACTGGTTTCTTAACTTCTTCCAAATCATGTTTTTCATTAGAACTCATATGAGTTGCATATAGTATACTATTTTCAAGTCCAAACCACATAATCAATTCTATTATGTATTTTATTTGATTTAGTACATGTCTAAAATATTTTTGATAAATTTTATAACCTATAAATAAATTTAACTCACCCATCACACTCATTTAAAATTATTTTTTGCACGTGTTTTGAAAAATAATTGCAAATTTTTTTTTGTAGAACCACAAATCACATCATAAACATATATTCAAACTAAAAATATACCTGGAGATGAGGTTTTCTTGAAAAGAGTAAGACCTGACACTCCTCCTGAAAATACATTTGATAAAAGAAAAGAACTTAAGCCCTCATACCAAGCTCTAGGTGCTTGTTTAAGGCTATGGAGAGCTTTAATAAGTTTAAAAACATAATTTGGAAAACGAGGATATTCAAAACCCGAATTTTGTTCAATAAAATTCCTACTCATGAAAACCATTTAAAAATGTATATTTAACACCCATCTGATATAGTTTTAAATCCATATAAGATGAATAGACTAATAGAATTATAATGTTTTCTAATCTAGCATTAAAAAAAAATGTTTTTTCATAGTCTATTTATTCTTATTGGTTGTACCCTTCAGCCACTAATCTATCCTTATTACCAGTGATCACACCATGATTACCCTGTTTATTTCTAAAAAACAACTTTATTCTTATAACAGGTCAATCTGACGTTTTATTAACCAATTCACGTACTTTGTTCCTTTTGAATTGGATTAAATCTTATTGCATGGATAAAACTCAACTTTCATTATCTAAGGATTATTATATGGTTTTAGGTTCAAGTTGAGACAAAAAGGCAGATAATTATACAAGGTTTCCAATAATTCATATATTCCTGATCCATTCATCTAAGCTTCCTATTATAATATCTAAGGGATATTTTTTAGGGTTCTAGGATGTATAGGAATCACACTTTCAGGTTCACTAATATCCATCCTTTTAATATTGTGTTCACAAAAATAATGTTCCAAATAATAAACCTTTATATTTTCATAGAGAGGTTCAGGTCTCATGTTTTCAAAAGAATCGCTTAACTCATCAACTTGAGTCATTTTTTGATCAAACATATCACGATAATCAAATTTCACACGAGTTTATTCTTCAATAATATTTGAATTTTGTTAAAAACTATATAATTCTTATAATTAACAAAATAACTAATAAATATTCTTTAGTCAGCCTTTGGATTAAATTTACCAATCCTTTCTATCTAAAATATAGTTTTTTCATCCAAACACTTTAAAGTATCCAACTTTTGGATTTATTGTTTTCTATATATAATAGGGTGTTTTCTTCAAAATATTCAAAATTAAAGCTTTTTTAATGACATAACATTCTATATTTATAGCTTCATCCTAACAGTGAGTGGGAGGTTATATTCAAATAATATAGTCCTAAAATTTTATTGCAAGGTCTGATTCCTTATTTCAATAACATCATTTTGTTGAGGTATCCCGGGGGTAGAAAAAGTATGTTTGATACCATGTTTTGAACAATAATGATTAAGCTCATGGTTTTCAAATTCTCTTCTATTGTCACTTCTCAATGAAATATTTTTGGCATCTTTCTCTTTTTGAACAAATTTACAAAAAATTATAAAAACAGAACAATATTTACTTTTAAGACTCAAAAATAGAACACAAGTAAATCTAGATAAATAATTAACTAACATTTAAACAAAATATTTTACTCTTAGGATTTATATTATAGACAGTCCAAAAAAATCCATGTGGATAAGTTCCATAGGAATAGATGTAGAAACCTTAATTTATTTAAACTTTTACTTGAATTTATTACCCATTTGACATGTATCACACATTTTATCTTTATTATATTTAAGTTTATGTAAATAATAAATTTAATTTATCTTAGAAAAATTTCTCAAAGAATAAACATTAAAATGTCCAATTATTCTATTAAAAATCCAAGATTCATTTGTTTTATCATTTAAACAATTCACTTTTTGTCTACATAAATAATCAAGAGATAAATTATATAAATTCTAAGTTCTAAGCTCCAAAAACTTAATAAGTTTATCTTTAAAAGTAGAAAATTAATTATTTGAAAAATCTATATAATAATATTCAACAAAAATTTAAGATATACTTATTAGGTTATGTTTCAGTCCTTCCATATAACAAAATTTTCTAATAAGAATTGAGCTTGGATTTCAAATAATCAAACTCCCATAATTTCTCTCTTACATTTTCACCAAATGTTACATTACCTCCATCAAATTTTGATAAAGAATAAAAATTTGAGAAATATTTACTCATATTCCTTTATCATCCACTATAAAAATAATTTTTTTCATTGATGCTCTTAATTTTTTTCCCTACAAGTAAAATCAAACAATAATTTTTTTGGTGCCTATATTCTCTTGGGTCATGAAATATTAGTAACAAATTATTTGGGAATCCTAATTCTATCTAGGAATTCTAACATTGAATTTTGTTAATTTTTTTGAATTTAAAGCATGTTTAACAAAAATAAACCAAGAATTTATTATAATAAAAAAATTATCATAATTTATAGGTTCTCCATAATGAAAATAAACAACTCTAGAGATGTTTTTGTTCTTTAAACGAGACATAAAACAATTCTTATACAGATTTGGTTTTTCACCTTTGCTTCATATTCCAAACATATCTTTTTATAATTTTTTGTTACCAAGAATTTGATTTAGGTAATTTACCCTTTTTTTAAATAACCTATAACATATTTAAAGGATTGAACTTATTTTTTAAAGCTTTTAAGTTTATTACCTTATTTAGCGAAAGATATAGAAAAGTTTTACTACTTAAATTTTAAGTTAAAAATTGTTTTTAAGTCATTATTTTCACTTAGAAAAACATCATAATAATTTTTTAGGTATTTATTTATCCTTTTAAATAATTAATATTTATTTTATAGCATAGTATAATATTCATTTAGTTATTCAAAAGTAAAATTCTCAATTTCATAATCAAACTCATGCTTAGAAGAAAAAATGAGTGCACCTCAATAGATTATGCTATAAAGCACATGTTGGACTTTTGATTTGATATTTCATATTTTGATTTATAATATGTGTCATCACTAGAATCCTCAAAAGCACTATATGTATTCTTCATAGCTCTTTTACTATTTTTCTTGAATCATGGTTTTCATTTATTCTTCTTATCATATTTCTTTTTGTCTTGAAGTTATGGAAAATCAAGTTTGATATGTCCAATCTTCTTTAAAAAATAACACATGACTTATTTATAACTTCTATCATATTTTTTTTTTACTTTTTTGAGGATTTATTGAATCATATTCTATTATTATATAATTTTTTTAACTTCTTGGAAATTGAGAAAGATCACTATCATAAGTAGAACTATTTGATATATCTTCATCATATGACTCAGAAATTTGTATACCTTTTATCTTCTCATCATTATTTGAAGTAAATACTTTCAAAGAAGTATTCCCCATTTTAATTATTTTATTCTTATTTGATTAACCTTTTATTTCTTGAGTATTATAATGATATTATTTATTTTTAATTTTTTTTCATTAGTGGATTGTGTAATGGTAGTTGAAACTCCACTCTATTTGGATGGTAAAATGATAATAACATTTAAATATTGATTTAATTTTGGAATTGAAGCTCCAAGAGAAGAAATTTTATTCATAATTTCTATTAACCTTCCATTAATTTGTGTTATTCATTCTCCATAAATCATTCTGAATGTGACAAAATCCAACTTTTCAGTGTTTTATCTGAGTAACCTCACATTATCAATACCTTTATAATCCAAAAATATAGTTTTAAACATATCATATTCTATAATACATTATTAAACTCTATTGAACTCATATAGATCAAGTCCACATTTGATATAATTCATAGCTTTGGATTTTAGATCATACTATCATTTTATATAAACATCCCATTTCTCTAGATCTCCTTCAGGAATTGTGCAAGTATTAATAGATTTCAAATAAACCTTTAGACCACGGTTCTTTATGTAAATAATAATCCTTGCTTTCCAACATCTATAATTCTCTCTATTGAAATAGGGATCTATAACCATAGACATACCTTCCTTATTGTCAAACATAACAGTCATTAGAAGATGATCTTCAAGACATCAAACTTTTGGATTTGAGAACTCAAAAATCACAACTTTTGATACCAATTGTTAGTCCAAAAAGAACTGCACAATGACTCAAGAGAGGGGTGAATTGATTTCTTGAAAAGTTATTCACTTAAAACCAAAATCTATGAAGTTATTAAATATTATAATATTTTATTATCACAATAAATTAATTCAAATAAACATAGTAAGAAAAAAAATAAAAAATAAAAGATTTATAGTGGTCTGGGTAATAAATGTCCCCTAGTACACTCCACCAACACTAAATTACTAGTTTTTGGTAATTTCACTAGAAATATTCCTTTACCTAGGTACTTCCTGACTATGTGCAAGAAGATATCACTTGGTATAAATATAGGATCTTTTTTTAGGCTCCTATAAGTCTTTACAAAAATAACATCCTTCAATACTTGGTACAAGGAGTTCTCACTTCCAGCAATGAGAGAAAGAATAATGAGTGATTATAGAATGAAGGACACATTTTTAAGATACAAATGATATAATATAAGTGTTCTACAAGATAGAGAATATAAATTAAGTATATCTTAAGGAGAGTATTCTAAAACACAAATAGGTTGATCTTGATAACACAACTATATAAAAATTTATTATTATTCTTCTTTTTCTTAGCATAGAGAATAATCATAAAAATTCTTTGAGATAGAGAGATTATAAGTATGTATCATCTATTATTATTATAACACTATTGTATCTCTTCTCTTTTTCACAAAATGATATTTAATAAAATTAGTCCTCATGTTAAAAATCTATATGCCCTTTTCTAAAAAATTACCTTGGAAAAAAGTACTGAGCAATAAAATAATCTCTCCTATTTAGTATCTTGGTACTTGAAACCTTTTAGAAATTTATTTTACCATTAAGAGGTAGTGCACAATTTAATGCCTTGAAATTAGAATTAATTTTCACTTAAAATACTCCAACAGTAATAAATAACCAAGTTGTATAATGAATTTACCGATTCCGGATCACCACATAGCCAAAATATAGGTATTCGAATTCACATAGTTTAATTGATCAACATAACCATTTTTCACATAGTTGATTTCTTCACGTATCCAAATTATGTAGTTATTTTTATCATGTAACTGAAATTTTCATATCCAAATGAATTATGTAGCCGATTCAAACCATGTATTCAAATACTCCATATATCCAAATCACATAGATAATTTCTCCATATAGATGATTCACATAGCCATTTCATTGACATAACTAATTTCTCACATAATATATCCTTCAATATAGTTGATTTTCACATAGCCTATTTAGTAATGTTTTTTTTACATAGGTGATTAATTCACATAGTATATTGATGTAGTTGATTGCTCGATGTAGCCAAAATCCACAAAGACAAAGCCCTCATGTACCTAAATTATCCAGAATTAGCAAAATTTGTGCAAACTTTAATATAATTAAAGATTACAACAGAATTGACTTAAATAGTTTAAACCTAATAAAAACACTTAAAAACCAAATCATTAGAAACATATGAAGTGTTTTTGAGACTGTCTAAACCTAAATCACATGGGATATGTTGGAGAATTATTAGTAGTCCAAATATTTTAATATTTTGATAAATTGTTTGATGATAATATATTTATGGGATTCCAGTAATACATTTACCATGGTTAAAGGATTATTTTTTTTATAATTAAGTTTATATATAATAATAATATCATAATCAATATTATAAATACTATTATTATGACTAATGTATTTTCTTATATTTTTTCATGAGTAAGTTATCATTGATTAATTATCTAAACATATTTTATAATTTTTATTGGAACATTATTTGATGAATTTTGTTTTGAACCTAATTTTGGGTGGTCAAACCTCACACCAACCACTATTATTTGATATCTCTAACCCTTTAATTACCATTTTATTTAGATCATTATACCAAAATTCAATAATGAGAGATGACTGGGGGACTCAGGTTTTCATATAGTGGTGGCAGAGATAAGGGAGGTCCTGATGGGATTTTGGGTTATACTTTGACCACAATATGGAATGATAGTGAAAAAAATAACAATAGTTGACCGGTGAAGCTTCATTGAGGTGAGATGGAGGCTCTAAGAGTGTTATACGTAGATGTATCCATTAACCCGACCGAAGGTGGAATAAAAGATGAAAATCCTAGGAAGAACATGTTATATATATGGAATTCCCAATTATACACTGTGTAATCCTCCAGGATACATAGCATGTATCATGTGCGGTGTGACATTAGGGTTTATGTGTAATCATAAATATCACAATCTATGTGACCACAAGAAACACTCTATGTGTCTTAGTACCGCGTGTCTCAGTTTTTACCCCGTGTACATGCCATGTCAACATGCCTAGCCTACATTATGTTTCTCCTAGTAGACATGTCATGTATTTTGGAAGTGGTGGCTCAACATGTATAGGGTTCACACTACAAATATCCATGTGCTCCATATTCCATGTATCTCATCATACATTCTAGGTACTTCTGGTGAGTGACCTCAGTGTGTACCTGATATACATGTTGACAATCTCACATGGTTCCACACACTATGCACTATGAAATACATGTTTTTTATCTTGGAATAAGACTTGGTGTATACCATATATATATATATATCCATAGATGGATCACAGAGTCCCACACACCATGCAACCTATTAGATATACCATATAGGTTGACTCCACTCATTTTGAGAAATCGGTGAACAAGCCCGATGGATGTTTAGAGACTACATGCAGTGTAACATAATAACACATACCGTGTATTGGAATATTTATAGAATTTATCTCATCCTCTCACTTGGGTGTCACAACTGGACACATGAGTTGTCTATTCTAAGAGATTTTTTGAATCAAATGCGATGGTACATGATTAATTTATAGTTAGGGTTGTTTCTGAGGAATATGGGATAGAGGAAATTTCATTTCTTTATGAAGACAATGTTGGTTCATGGGCATATCATTTAGTTCTAGCTTGGGGATGCTAAACCCTTTAGATGTTCATAGGTTAAGATTTGGGTATCCCATACATATTATAGATCAGGTAATCCCCCATAGGATTATAGTTTTAATAATTCCATATTAACTACAATGGAGTGGGTATTCATGTGAGGTAATTCAAGTCATATCTTGGGTTTAATATGTGTATCTGGACCCTATTGAGGTGTAGGTGTAAGTCAGGAATTGGTTTTCACGAAGTTTTCCAGGTTCAAGGATGAAAATTTGTGGTATATAGAAAACCATGTTTTAAATTGCGGGATTACAACATGTTAAGGATCTATGTCAGATTAAAAGGTTTGGTGTAGGTTTATGGTCATGCCACAACCAAAGGGAACCATGGAATGAGGGTTATCTACCTGAGAAATGATTTTGGGGCTGGTCAAGGATCATACTAAAAAAAAGGTAATTGTGTGTGGAGAGTTATTATGTAATAATAAACATTTTTGGAATAACATTAAAATTTATAGACTGATAGCGAATCACACAACAACCGATATGGGTACTCTATAAATGCCTATTCAAGGGGAGCATTGTGTTGTATACAGGTTTTTATACTGTGAATTGTGGATGAGGGTTGTTTTTTTCACCATGATGTGGGAGATCATGATACCATGTGATATAAGTGCAGGAGTTAGGTTTTTTTGGGTTCTATCTAAAGTAGATAAGGACTATGCTTTGAGGTGGATCATCCAAGGATTTGCACCATGATCTCTATGGTTCATGCTACAATGGTCCATATATGATGGATTTTTAAAGTTGTAATTTATATTTTTAATTAATTTTTTAAATGGGGTAAAAATATTATTTAAGGCTATCCACACAGGAGAGACATACTAACCCTATTCTCTCATTATCATCTCATTCCCAATGGAATCATTGATTGTGTGGTTTGGATGGAGTTATATGGTTGTGATTTGTGTGGTGTATGTATATGGTTGGAGTTCTAGTGAAATATTGTGGTTTTGGCGATGTTGATCATGATGATGGGTTGAAATAAGGAATTGATATGAAACGGGAAGTGATGACACTACCATTGGTTGGGTGATGGACGTTCTTTGGATGTGTTGTGGTCATAGGTTGTTGGTGATTACCACTCACCATGGGGATGAATTTTTTGGGTTCATGTACACATAGGACAAGGCCTATGAGGTTCTTTTGAGAACTAGTTGTTAACAATATCCTCTATAAATTGACTAGCTTATGGGTGATGGTGTCGATCTTCATTTTAGAGGATGAATACATCATAGGAAGTCACATGATCTTAGGGGTAATTAAGATCAATGGTAGGGAGAAAAATACTTACCATGTGTGTGGGATATGTTGGTGATGATGGATTGGGTTTGGTAAAGGATACACATTCACTATGAATTGGGTTTCATTAGGTTGTTGTGATGGTAGTTGAAAAAAGGGGTCGAATGAACGTCAAATTTTTGGCATGATACAAGGATGTGCCTTATGGAATTATGGATAGATCAATTTTTTTGTGGGTTGTGGTGGGTATGTAACATTATATGATATGAATTGGGTTTTAAGGATGAAGGATCTTTTGGTATGAAAAATCATGGGTAATTCATCTAACTTCGATACTAGATAAATCTAGTAAAGGCTCACTCATGACTATGCATGCATAGGTGGAGAAGGTTGAGTGGTATTCATTAGTTTCTATACTTTAACATTGCATAAAATCATATTTGTAAGGATATTAACTAGGTACAACATTGGTGGTGGTCGATTGAGTTCATACTCACACATTGTATGATCCCTCCAAGATGTGTGTAAGCTTTATGCATCATGATATAAGAAAGGGTAAGTTCATGGTGCTTGAATCTTAGTACCTGGAGGTGAAGTGGATGCATGGGTTGGATGTCGATGGTTAAATCTAGGCTGGGTGGATCCTCAGTGTTGAGATGAGAGTTGTATTTTTCTATTTTATACCTATTTGTATGTGATATGCCTATGGGTAATCTATTAAAGTCTTGTGTGAATTACATGAAATTATATACTTGTTTCTATATTCAATGTGTATGGTATTCCTTCCTGTATTGATTATTTATTGTTTTTTATTTTTTTATCATTTGTTGTTGTTTTTGTTTATTTCCACAGGGTATAGTCACCTCACTATCACCCCTTTGACCCTCATTTCTAGTCTCTAATATATTTAATATGGGAAGTCCATAATAATGAAAAAATCTCAGATTTCATGATATATTTCTATTTAAATAATTTTTTTGTCTTTGATAAATTTCTTTAAACACAATACGTTTTAAAAAAAAACTAAAATATACTATTGAACTATTATTATTAAATGTGATAGTTATATACTAGCTATTGAATTGGTGGATAGGAATAGAAATAACTAAATTATGAAAAATTATTGTTTAAACATGGATAAAATTAATTCATTTTTTATCAAGTGGTTAACAATGAAAATAAAAGCATTTGAAAGTAAAAAAAGAGCTGCTTTTATGAAAGATTGTATTTATGTGTGTAATGTGTTTTTATATCAATAAATTAAATTAATAATTATTTATCAATGATTTTAATGATTTTTTTTGATAATATATTCAATAAAATAATTTAACATTCATCTAATAGTTTTTACCAAGAAATGAATAAGGATAAATTCAGTTTTATGCATAAAAATTCATTTTTTTATAGAAATGATTTCCTTTACATTTTATGCACATATTTTAAAATAAATTTAGGCCAAAAATAGAAATTGAATATGATAAAATGGTTTCAATTTTTATAATCAACATCTACAAATTCTGTAAGGAGGCCAATTTCATTTTTGGTCATCGTGAATAGTAATTGAGGTAAAAAATCATTACTATACTAAAGGTTAAAAGGGTTAATGAGGGGTTAAACTATAGATATAAAGGTTAAAAAAGCCTAAAAACTTGTATAAATATTATTTTTTAGTGAATTTAGACCCACCCTTATCTTATCTATGAATTTGGGTTTCTTTGGTGCTAATTTTACTTAAATATGACTATTATATTTTAATGTTTCAAGTATTTATAAGAGTGACACTCCTCTCACTTATAAAAGGGAACTTCCTATACTTTCTTATCAACACCACTTGAGAGATTTACCTTGAGCAATATATACCCAAATTATATTTGTAAATCCTTATACATGAACTTGAGGTTCTTTTCTTTAAGAAAACCCATCCATGAATCCATAATGAGATTTTCAAGGAGGATACCCCAAGAAGAGGTATATGTTCTTGCTGATCTATTTCATGTTTATTTATTCTTAAAACACCTTTAAAATGTTCTATAACCATATTAAAATTATTAAATAAGTTTATTTACTATACTGATATGTTTTTATGTTAATTTTATATCTATTTTCTATCCCCTTCTCATCCATTATAAAATGATAATGTAACTTGTTTATACGCGTGGACTACCACCTCCATGAAGTGATGTGATTCATTTTTAATTTTCTGTTTACATGGATGATCATAAGGATAAATTTAATGATTTTATATGATATTTATGATATAAATATAATTATTTTAAGGCGAATTATTATTTACCTTTATTTCATTCCATCCATCGAAAATTGGAAACATCACTCGCACATACGTACGGACTATCATCTCCATGAAGTGATGTAATTTATTTTTTATCACCACTTTATAATAGTTTTTAGAAAAGTGTATATAATGAATAAATATGATAATTATAAAATGATTAATATTTTTTAGATGATTAAACCATGAACAAGGTGCAAGGATCATAACCATTGATCCGAAACATGGATGCAAAACAAACATATTTTCACTAGAATGTTCATTTTAATAAATAATTGTTAATAAAAGGATAATTGGAAATTATAATGGAATGATAAAAAGGAATTTATGTATTAATATTATTCTATAATATGTGTTTAATAAGTATATATTTATTATATAATTGGTTTGAATGCGTACGAAGCAAGATGAGACTTGAGGTAAGGGTTTATATTACAATCTCGTTTTTTAGGATGGTCTATGATAAATTTACAATGAGGGGAATTATATAGTTCTTATCCTTTTAAACACATAAATTTTATATGAGAATTATTGAAGTCTACTTTATTTTATTGAATTCAGTTTACTAGCTAGAATGTGTGGTTCTGGAGGTTCTTCACTTCTCTGAAGTAGTGGCAGCGTCAGTTTTTTCTTTCAATATTTATAGAAGGAGGTTTTTGGAAGGATGTTTATAAAGGAAGTTATTTAAATGTTATCAAATCTAGGTGTTATTACTACATAATTATTTTTTGGTAATTCCATAATATATTGGATTTTTTTATTGATAGTTTGATGATTTAACAGAGGTGGCGGTCGCATTGAGGATTACTACAGGAGATTAGTGGTGGGAACATTGGAATAGATAGACTCACACATTTATTAGAGTTTATTAAAATAGGATAACCAACTAGAAATATTTATAAATTTGAGAGTAATTATACCTTTATACATATGTATCTTGATTAATTATTTTAGAAATCCAAGAGACTCTTTATTTACAAGCTGTAATCTTTTATTTTTAGAGAAATAGAATGCTATAATGTTTCTCCCATGGATGTAAGAATTTAAATATGAACCACATAAAACCAAAGTGTTTTTTTATTACATATAATTTATTTTCATGAATGTTTTTTATATATTTTAGAGAATAAGGATGGAGTTTTTTTGACTATTTGTAGTGATTTGAATTTATTATTTTCTTTCATGTTATGAAACAATAAGGTTTGGAGATTTATTTCCAAAATATTTTTCTACTAGAGTTATTCTAGATTGATTGATTCTAATAGATCATAAGGATAGTTTGAGGTAATTATCAAAGAGTGGTATTTGAACGGGGATATCAGAGGCTTGGAGGCTCAGTAGTTTTCTTGTTAGTTTAGGTAAGTATCTCTTGCTTAGATGTTTTTTTCATTTTAGTAGGATTCATTGTTTTCTAGAGGGATGAAATCAGAATATAGAAATATCCATATAAATGGATTTAAAAAATAAGATTTCAGTTTCTATAAAATATATAAGGAAGGGTATCTCATTTATAAATATATAAATCTTTTGTTAAAGGGTGTAAAACTGAATGAAATGAATAAGGATGAATGGGAAAATCTAGATTAGAAGTCACTTAGTGTGGTAAAAATATCTTTAGTTCGGAGTGCAGATTTTAAAATCAGGGAGAATAATAATACAAAAAAGTTGATGATAGATATTAAAATATGTATAAGAAACCTACATCACTAAATAAAGTGTGCTTGATGTAGAGGTGATTCAACATGTGGTTATCAGAATGAAGATCTACATTAGATCTGTTGAACGATTTTAAATTTACCTAGATCCACCTATAGTCCTTTAATGTTATATTCACACATTATGTTTTGGTAATTACATTATTATAATCCTTACTAGAATATTGGGAGGCAATGGTGATGAATATGAGTAGTTTGAGTGGAAAGAGTGATTTGGTGTTCACTGATATTCAAAATTAGATTCTCAATGTGGATTTACAAAGGAGTGAGAGTTTAGATTATTCTGGTGATGTATTGAATATAGAAATAAGGGGATTTTAACCTTATCATAATAGTCAGAATCAATCAAATAGGAAATAAAGGGATAGGAGTATAGGGATATCTTCTATAACTGGGCTTATTTGTTAGCATTGTGGAAAGAAAGGCCACTTCAAGAAATATTTTTGTGATAGGAAGAAAACCATTATAAGGAATGTATCCATAGAACCAATTTATAAAATAGATATTAATTTAAATCTACTTTAAAATGCTCAAGATCTGGTAAAATATTAGATAATAGACTCTAGAGATCCTTTCCATTCCATAAGAGAAAAATGATATATGTAAAATTATATATTTGGAAATTTTGGTAGAGTGCATATTGTGGAAGATGAATCTATTTACATTATAGGTAAAGTAGAAGTGAAATTTAAATTGAAAAATATAAATTTCATTTTATTTAAGGAAGTGATACATGTTCTAGGTCTTCATAAGAACCTGATTTTTATTGTTTAGCTAGATGAATCAGGTTTTAGAACTATTTTATAGAATGATTATGGAATATTACTCAAGGATATATTGTCATAGAAATAGGTGTATTAAAATCATTCACATAATATTACACATACTTTCCTTCTTATAGAATTATTCTAAAAAATAACCACATAGTTAACACTTTATTTAGTGTTTTTGGTTTATCATTTATATCTTTAAGGGTTTCTATTATCTCATTTTTTATCTTCTTCTCCTGGATGCTGAAGATCACACTTTGTTCCAATGAAATCCCCACTAAACTGAGTTCTTTTTTGTAAAAATTTACCCATTAAATATTTAATATATCATTTTGGTTTGGCCCCAAAAATTATAATTTCGATGTACTTTTGAATGAGATAATGTTTTATCAACATCCTATATAATCTGTAATCAGTTCAAATGAATTTATCAATTCAAACCTTTCCTTATTTTAATGTTATATATTCAAATGATGGTAATACCAACTAAAATCTAGACTACATGTAGGAAATCATGAGACTATTATCTGATATGTTGAGTGCGAACAACCAATATTTAAACAAAGTTCTGATTCCACTTATTAAGAAGAATCATCTGTTCAATCATCGAAAGTAGGAACCTCAGTTCACTAAAATATCATACACTCCAGAGGTTCCACCCAACATAATTCAAACCTCTGAAACTTCCAATTCCTTGGGGTATAATAACTTGGAAGAAAAATTTACCCTAATAACTTCCCTAAGTTTCACCTCTCACACACTATTTTGAAAAAAAATCACATAAAATATTTGATAAAAGGAAACAATAGGTAATGTAAAGAGGAAACACAAATATTATATGGTTTATAATTTCATTACTACATATATAGGATAACATTTATAATGTTTATTACTCAAAATATACAAATTTAATACTTATTTAATTGTTAATTACTTAAATAATATATTCTTTAAGTATTAGACACAAATAGTATAGGTGGTATCATCACACTTTTATAGAAATGTTTAGCTAATTTAACAAGTTTTGACACCATATGAATTTTGTAGAGAACCTTACATTGACATTAGAAACCTATGATTCCTTATAAACACCACCAACCCAACCATAATAACCGATAAACCACCCTTAGATCACATCATGCACTCATAATAAGTTATGATCTTCCTATCAAACTGCCTCTCCCATTGGAGTTCCTATGATTATGATATCTAAGAATCAAGGTCGATGTTAAATTTCATTGAATATCTTTATGGTTTACTTAACCATAACATTAAAAAAACCATATTTCTTAAGATAGACCACATAATGGTCTCTACTATTGTGAACCACAACATAGTGAGGGGTTACTATGTCATGGTATTCAACAAGGAAGTATAAATTCAATTATATATATCATGGTTCAATATCCATCTCCTACTTTATGCTATATTACTTGGTTTTATCATCATGTGATGATTATTTAGAGGAGTCTAAATATCCTAAACCTTTATTTAAACATCAAGAAAATAAATAAATAATAAAAATTCATGAGTTATAAAGAGTTTCAACCCATGAATATTTTCCTCTTTAATGGTCAAAATTTTTGTTTCTTTGGAGTTTCCTTGGATTAAATTTATATAAAGGATCATAGTTTGTGATTTATATAAATATAATTTCTAATAATATCCTCAAGAAAAAGAAATCTCTATCTCTCTCTAAACATAAAACTTCCAGTAAACCATGATAAAGGGGAAATCCTTCCCAAGTATTGAAATGTTCATCTGGACCATAAATAAACTAATAGGTATGATCTCATTGGATGATACGTAGTAATAATTATCTAGATCATGTTGAATATATTGGACATATTCACATCATTATATAAAATCTATTTCATTATTTATTTATTTATCCAATTTAATATGAATGGAATATACTATGACAAAATAGGTTTGGTTTGTTTTTTTATGATTCATTTGGATAAGTGTTACCTTATATAAAATCACTCAAAATAAATAACGACTCAATAATCTCTATCCAGTATAATAGATATTGAAAAGGTCGACTATAAAGTGCCTCAAATAGAGCAATTTGGTTGGACGAATGATAGCTATCATTGCATAAAAGCTCTATAATTCATAAATGAACTTTTTAAGTTCCCCTAAAATTAAAGATACATTCCCTATGAATATCGTTAAATATGTTAATGGTCCTCTCCAACTCATCATCCATATAAGGGTGAGAAGCTACACTTAGTTTTTCCTAAGTACAAATATCATACCACAACTATTTCCAGAATATAGAGGTAAAAATTAGTTCGAGATTAGAAAAAAATAATTTGGAACCCTATAACCATTTATGATCTCTTTGGCATATAACTTTACTAATTAATTAATAAAATATGTCTCTAATATAGGAAAAAATGAGTGATCTTGGTTATCAATCAAGAATCTCCCAAACCATATCCCTACCTTTCTAAGATCATGGAAAGATCATTGAAAAGTATATCATGATGTCATCATATTTACATAAAGTATAAGTAGAGTCTATAACTCCCCCACAGTCCATTTATGTTTGTACTAAACCCCTTAACAATTAAGACATCAAGAAATGAATCTAGTGTTTTTTCATTTTATGATAGGACATAAAAATTACCTTGAATTCCATAATACATCATAGAGATACACAGGTGATTATCTTAGAGATATGAGTGATATTATATTAATAACAATTAACACATATTGGTGAGGAAACCCAATATTACTAGGACATAAGTGAAGGAATCAAAATATTCAGACCGCCCATCAAGGATCTCCCCACCATTGACTATTTCTTGAATGATGATATAGTCAGAATCAAAGATATGAGAGTCTTTTACCCCATACACAACTGATGATGCATGATCAATTATATATAAAACTATATCAATACTATCCATGGAGATATCTAAATAAATCTTAACTTACATAGTTTTTAGTATCCATTCATTCACGGATTCTTACACCTCTTAAGGTTGATACTCCTTATTGAGGTAAATAACTACAATAGTTCCCTTTCTTTGTTCATATAAATGATCAAAGTCAAAATATTATTGGTATTCAACCCATATACACTACCTCATATTTAAATTTCATAGATAAAATATATAATTTCAGATTTTATAGTTGGTTCAGACTACAAATCTTTTACTGAAAAAATAAAGCCTCTATTACTTCCAAACATGAAAAACCATGACTAACTATAGGTCATGGGTTTGATAATTTCTCTCGTGAGTTTGTTGTTTCCTAGAAACTAAATATACCACTTTATGGTCTAATTTTAAAACATATCCAAGACCCATATAATTGGTATAAAAATATACTTTTAAACCCTTATTTTATAATATAATGATCAGGATATGGGCAGTAGTAAGCCTGTTTTCAATTATAGAAAATAAAACTCATTTTTCTATAACTAAATAATCCTTTCCCATTTATTTTTTATATTAGTCATAAGAGTTTTTATATTATATAAATCATAAATAAATAGATGATAATACATTGAAAGTACAAAGATACTCTAATTATAAAATACTTTCTAAAGAACTTCCCAATAACTTACCTTCTTTGGTTTCTCTAGAACCAAAAATATTTTAACACAATATTCCTAGGTAATTTAAATACAATAATATATAAGAAGAATTTATTAATATTTTCATAAATATTATACTCTCATAATATTCCCAATACCACTATAATATTCCCATAATTCTATTCTCGTATCTTTGAGTGTACAAGGATATCATCTGAAATAACCAAAATAATGGTGAATAAGAGTGGATAAATAATCATATTCAATAGATACATTAAAATAATTGGTGAATTAGTAAACTTGATTGGAATTAATAATTATTTTAAATGACCATACTATCTTCAGAAAACTATTTTTGAAACATCCTCTAGAATCACTTTTATTTGATGATTACCTGATCACTAATCAATCTTTTAAAACCATTTGGAACCTTTAATTTGATAAAATAAATCAATAATTTATGATAATGTATATTGATTATTAATCATCACCTAATTTAACTTGAGACAATCTGTAAATAATAGTAATCTTACATAGCCTTTATTGTAGAAAATAATAGGAGTTCCCTAAAGAGATGTGATAGGTCAAATAAAATCATTACAATCAAGTTCCTTAATCCAAAGTTTAAATTCACTTAGCTTGATCAATAATATATGATATAGTAGAATAGAAATAAACTATTTTATAGGTACTTGATCAATATAGAATTATATCTCTCATTTATGAGGTAATCCAGAAAAATATTTTATGAATTCATTATTAATGAAACCTACTATTTTATGTAATTCCTTTAGCTTCTCTACTTCAACTTTCCAAAGTACCAGACTTACTATATGAGAGGCGATAATTAAAAACTTCCCCCAATAAAATCTAACTTTAATCATTGAAAATTCACACTATATTATTAGAATATATTTAGTTCCATCTAGAGAGGAAAAATAAACCCGCTTCTATAGAATTAGAGTAGATATGGGATTTGAACTAGGTTAACTAGCCCATGCCCAAGATAATATCAAATATTTTTAGGATAATTATGGAAAATCCAAGATATTATCAAATTATTCGATTATAATTGGATAAGAAAGACACATGTTACTCCTTTATAGTTATTTTCTTATGGGATTATCAATGTTAATGAGTTTATAAAATAATCCTAATCATAATTTTAGACAAGATACAATTTTCAAAAAGATAAATGAATGAGAAAATACTATATAATAAAGACTAAAAATAGTGTATAAGGTATTAAAATACTATATAGAACAATAGATAGAACATCCTCAATAACTGGAATAGATTTATTCATTGGAAATAATCTACCCAAACTATCATAATTACATTGAGGTTGAAATCCCTAATCATAAGCCGTTGTCACTAATTATTTACTCAAACCTCCTCACTTGATTTCATGAATATGTATTCTAAAAAGAAATTAATTTTCCCCCTGGAACTTTCCATCAGGATGAACATATGCTGTATGAGTATTATAGGGAGGGGTTATTTATTGGATCTATGATCTAATAATACCATTTTTTTGATACGTACAAAAAATGGTTATTATTATTTTATAAAAGTATGTATTTTTTGTATTAGATATTTTTTGAAATTAATGTGTAATTGTGATATCACTATATACATTTAATGTTAATCCATTAATGTGATAAATGAAGCCTATGTTATTACTCTACAAAATGCCAAAATCAATGTTTCAGGAATTTTAGACTAAGATAATCAATATAATGTATCATATTGGGTTTTTTGATCCCATATTTCCCTATTTTAGTAGTTTTAAAATCTCATTGTGATTAGGTTTAAAATATTAACTAAATTAAATTATTACTCTCTTGATTGTTTAATGTTTCCTTTTTTTTTTAAATTTAATTGACATATTAAAACACTACAAAATTATGATGAATTTGGATTTGAATAAACAAGATGAAGAGTTGAAAAAAGTGGCTATAATAGAAGACAATTTTGTACAAAGTATTGTCCAAACATAGTGTCAAACCAACACATACAACATTAATAAAGTTTCATTTGAGGTAAGAGAAAATATATGGGAAAATATATTCTTAAGATTCATCATTAATAGTGAATATATAAACACCATTCAAATAAGTTAATGCATGCTTTAATCAAGTATAAATTCCAAGATAAGATGTTTCTAATGATAGTTTCACTAAAAAAATGAACCATGATGAACTTATGAGGGGAAATGAAATTTGTTCATACACCGTGTCAAGAAAAAATACAAGGTAAGCATCTGAGTTCTAATACCTTACTAATAACCACTATGTGATAGAGTCAATAAATGAACACTCTAATAATAATTGGATGTAAACTATTATATCAAGTGAATACACTAGAATTTAATAACGCTTTCCATAAAATATTCTAACAAATTGTTAAGATATTATTGAGGACAATTTTAGAGCTTGAAATCATTATCCATCAAGGATTCAATAAGAAAAAAAACATTACATGAAAATTTCTAGTTCATCTTTTTAGAAACCATGGTGAGTGAACCATTGATTCTTGAATATGGAGACTTAGTCATTTAGTGAGAATATGGTTATTCTGGTGTTTCTATAAAATAATAATGAAGGGAACCATAATTATAATGAATTACCAATAGTGATCACATAATTTTATACTATTGAAATTGGAATTTGTTATATATCATGATAAAGAAACCTTTATAGTGTGGTCAAGCTATAACAAACATCTAATATTATTCATTTCGATTAAGGTTCTTTTGATTATAGTTATAATTTAAATGCCCTTATCTTTTGTGATTAAACTATAATTGTTTTATATTTTTCCCAATAAAAGAACTCTAATACTATTTATACCTTTTTAATAGGTACATACATTTTTATTTGGTTCTACCACTTGACCAACAATCCGGAGTTATACCATTTGTTCCTCCATTAGAAAAACCATTTTCAATTGTGTTGTGAATCCATAAATAAAATTCAACACCAATCATGATACATACCTCTTTATAATTAAAGTGGGTATGAGGAGGTGATTAGTTCATTTTTGAGAACCAATATAAAAATATCATGTTAATATATTTTATTACATTAGATCTTTATGTTTTAAATTATGTCAATTAAACCCCCCTATTGACCTATAGTAATGGAAATATCTTGGAAAACATTTAGTATCTATGCATTTGGATCTATTGAATTTATTACTGTTATCACTAAAAACATATTAAACTTTAAAAATTCTAAATTTAATATCATTATTTCATGGTTTTTGAAAGAACACATGATGGTTAGATTCCAAATAATATACCCTATTTTTATAGAAATGATTATGTGTATATGTAGGAAAGAATGGAATAATACCTTAATATCTAAGAATTATACACTTGAATTCAATGGTAGAACGATACAAATAACTAGTAGTATATCTTGATACACTTACTGGTAATGATACTAATAAGAATATTTTTAAGAGTTTTTTGGATCATTTCCCACCATTGAATGAAAGGATGGAACAAAGAAGGGATGTAAGAAATACCAAAAATTCTATTTTGAATGATGTTATAAATGTGACAAAAAATAAGGGGGATTCCTTGATCAAGGATAATAAGGATGCTTTATGGTACACTGACCTTTTCTGCCTTTGTGCACCAAAGGGACCTAAGCCAAAAGGGATTGTGAATAAAAGAGATGAGTGGAAAATATATTTTTCCAATGCTTCTAAATCATACTTGAACATCTATTTTATGAATTTATATAACTCCTACCATGGGATATTCATTAGGAAGGGATGGGTTTCCCATGTTTTGGATAATTAGGAAGCTCTTATAGAGAGACTTAAACTATGAAAATACATTGTTATTGGGCGGGTAATCCTTTCCAAAGGAGATCTATCATGGGAATTCACTGACCTCTATAGAAGGATTTCTCATATTTTGGGATTATATGAATGAAATATGACTATAATTGTATGGGGATTTTATTATGTTTTTTCCCAAGTGATGAGGGATAGAGGAGATTATAGAGTTTTAGATCTATTTTTATGAATCCTAGCTTTCCTAGGATTGAAGAATGTGGTTGAAAATTTGATCCCTCCAATTTTAGGAACTCAATGATAAAGTATTCATTCACTAATATAAGTTAAATTAGTTATATTGTAACCTTGTTCATCCTATGGGACATTTAATCAGTGGTGGGAACCATGATCCCGATGAATAAAGAGACCAGTAATCTAAATTTTAGACACTATGCAAGAATACTAGTTGAGATTGACATGGAATCAAATCTTGTCAGGGAGGTGGTCCTTACAATTATAGAGGATAGTATGAATTTAGAAATTAAATATGAAATTCGACCCAAATTTTGAAAAACATGCAAATTCATTGGCCATTTTGAGTCGAATTGTAGAAGACTCAAATACTGCAAGTCTTGTAGGATTATGAGGCATGATGAAAACATACATCGAAGAATCCTGGTCAAGGAAAAGAAAAAGAATTGGGTCCCTAAACCTAAAAAATATAGGAGGATAAGGAATATGTTATGAAACAATAAAACCATGGGAACACACCTTTTGTGGACCAAAACATACTATAGAATTATGTGAATCATATTCACTTAGTGGATTGCTATGGTCCTAATCAGATTATAAGCTTTCAGGATTACCAAGTATAAGACTAATCATCTGATGAAATGGGGGAGGATTCTATTACGATATTAGATACCCATGATACAAACCCCATGATCCTACCCAATAGGAATAATATAAAACTAGAGGTAGAGAGCCTAATGAAATATTGGTTGAAACCCACATTCAATGGAGAACAATCATAGAGAAAATCCTCAAGAGGATATGAATTATAGTCAACAACCAGTTCTAGATACTAGGTTTCCTACTTCAAAAACTGGTGAGGAGTATTATAAAGGTATTCTTTATTCTATTACCACTACAAAGACTAGTGATATAGCCAACCATATGAGATTCATGATATAAGAAACCAACCCTATTAACTGGCTTGAGGACATTCTAGATGGATCTTAGTATATAATCCCAGAGGGCACCTCAAAGGGGGATATTTTTATGCATTTTTCCTCCAAAAAGGATTCTATAAGAATAAAATATGACATCCCAAGCATAATAATAGGTAAGAGTATAAAGTTCACCCAAATCAGTGGGACGTTGTGGGATGAAAATACTAAGGAAGACAACACTGATGAGATGGAGGAAATCTACTCTATAGATAAATATAGTAGTATGGTGAAAAACATCACCTATAAGGGGAAGAATAAAAAAGGTAAGAATAAAAGTATGAAGTAGTGTGCACAAACATCGTAGAGTCCCCTAACCCAAAAAATGGGTAGAACCTCCCATAAGAAATTACAGTTTTGTACTGGAACTACCAAGGGTTGGGGAACACCCCAAAGTGATGTTCCTAATGAATTTTATTGACACTAATAAGAAAAATATAGTTTCCATTTCTAAACCCAAAGTGAGGTTTGAAAATTGGAAGGAATTTAAATGGGCTTCTATTGGGTACTCTATTATCTCAAACAATGTTCACAAGAACACTATGGAGTCCTTGTAGATACTTATGCATGATAATGTCCTTATTCTATCCCAATGCAGAAGCTCCAAACTTGTTTCTATGTCCACTATTATGCATATAATCATCCTAAATATCTCCTTTGTGTATGACTCCACAAATTAAGTTGGGGGAGGTACCTTTGGATAGATTTAACCCTGATGGTATAATAGATGAACCATAACTGGGTAATTATGGGTGACTTTAATACGACTTTAAGTTCTGATGAGAATTTGCGATTAAACGTCAACAAGATGGATTCCAATGACTTATATTCTTGCTTTGATAGATTTATTCTTGTGATACACCTATTATTGGTGTAGACTTCACCTGGGTGTGATACATTATTAATAGAAAGAAGGAAAGAAAATTGAAATAGTTTTTTTATCATGTTGATGATAACAGTACATCTTCTGAAGTTTTTATATTTTCACTACCCAAATATAACTCTGATTATAATCAAATTATTTATGATATTTTAGATGATTTCAACTAGGTCATCCCCTCTACCCTTTAATTTCAATAATTCATGGATCAAAATACCTGGTTGTAGGGAAGTTATCCCTAATAGCTAGCAGTGTGAGATTAGGGGCAGTGACATGCAAGAACTTATTTAAAATTATAACAGGGTTAAACAATTTTTAAATTATTAGAGTATTAGTTCCTTTTCCAAACTATGTTTTGATATAATGGAGCTTGAAAACCAACTTTTTGTATGACAGGATTGAAACTAGAGTCAATATATTCCCTCCCAGGAAGACATTCAACTCCATTATAAATTAGATAGATGACTTACTCTTAAAGAAGACTTGGATATAAGTTAGTACAATGTCAAATGGATAAAATATAGTGATATAAATTAACAAATTTTAGCTACATAAAGAGAAAAAGTCCAAAAGGGGGGGGGTCAATACAATCCAAATTGAGGAAATACTCTTCACTACTGAAAATTACATAATAAGCGCTCTTGTGGAATACTTTCAAGGGTTTTATAGTGATGGTGGGTGGGGAGGTTACCCTCACCTTATTGAAACCATCCCCTCATTCATTTATGAGCACCATAATTAGATCTTAATAGTGGTCCCTTTTGAGGATGAACTAAATTACACTCTTTTCTTGATGAATATGGACAGTGTGTTTAGCCCTAATGGATTAAGTAAAAATATCCTCATGTTTTACTGGGAAATTATACATGCTCAAATCACAAGTGAAATGAAGGAATTTTTCATGAATTCATCGGTGCCTCATGGTATCAAATCCAATTTCATTGTCTTGATTATGAAGAGAGAAAATTTAATAGACATATATGATTTTTTACCCATTATAGTTGGGAATAAATTTCCAAAACTTATCATCAAAATAGCGGAATTGTGAATGAGGATAATTGTTATGAATTTCTTCATTCCTAATAAGTTTGGTTTCATTATTCGAAGGAGAATACAAAATTTTATTCTATCTACTTCTAAATGAATTAACATCATGAGGAGGAAGGTGAGGGATGATAACTTTATGATAAATATTATTATCTCAAAGGAATTTAATACTATAAGATTTAAATTTATTCTTTATTTCCATAAAAGTAATGGATTCTATAATGAAATGATTAATATGATTGATTGTGTTCTCAAAATTAAAAGGCTTTCATTCCTTATTAATGGATCTCTAGGAAGTTTCTTTCAATTCTCCAAAGGTTTCAGATAGGGAGACTTTCTCTTAAGACTAATATTTTCCATTACTTTATACTACTTGAGTAGATACATCTCTGACCTTTCACAACATGGGCACTACAAGAAAATGAGATACCGTAGAAGCTTGTCTGAACCTTCACATATTTTGTACATAGATGATACTATCCTATTTGGACATGCCTCTAAGGGAATAATAAAATTAGTTAAGATGAAATTTGATCACTATGAAAAGGTAGTGGGATAATCTATAATATAAAATAATTCCTTCATTGTCTTTGAAAAAGGAATTCATGTCTCCAAACAAATTAGAGTTGCAAGGAAACTTGGTGTGAAGAGAGGGTTATTTCCATTTTAATACCTTGGAGTTCCTTTATTTTGGGGGAGAGTCAAGAGTTATTATCTTCAAAAAAAATCATCAAGACTTTTTCCCAAATAGATAGTTGGAAGGGAAGAAACATGTCATAGGTAGGTAAAATATTATTTGTCAACTCGGTGATAAGCTCAATGCGTTTTTACACTTTCTCTGTTTACAAATGTCCAAGAAACCTGATTAATAGTCTTTAATCCAGGATCATGAACTTTTTTTGGATGGGGTGTGTCCATGAGAGGAAACCGATCTCTATTGTGTGAAAAGACTATTCCAATCCCATTGATATGGGTGTACTTGGCATCAAAGACCCTTGACAATTCATTTAGGCTGTTCTAAAAAAGTTCACCTGGAACCTCATGACATCCCAAGATGAGGCTCTTGAGTACCTAGATGAAAATATTACATAAAAAATTAGAAATGATTATAACTTCTATATTTCCTCAATAAATTTTCCGAACATAATTTTACATTTAATAAAATTATATGCTCCTCTAAGTGGATTTTCTGTGAGCATACCACCATGAAATATTGGGATATTCTCTAGCTGGATAGACCGCTAAAGGAGTGTATCAAAATACCGTATGGTTGGTATTTTATGTTAGTTGGAGACCTATGTAGTAATATTAATGATATATCTATTCTCATACCACTTGAACAGATCATGAAGATACATATGTATGTTTTTTGGATAAGTAAAACCTCATATGGACCCCTTCCAAAAATGGTAATTAAATACTAAGTAATAATAAAGACTCAAATGTGAAAATCTTACCATTGTACCTACATGTATTTCTAAATTAAAGAGGAATTTTATTTTATTACCTAAAAAATTGCTTCTTTGGAAGATCTATAAAATAATATTACCGTTGTATGCTCAATTCTAGAAGGATAGAAGTCAAATTTCTTCGATCTTCCACCTATGATAGAGGGAGGAGGAGAGCCTAGAACATATTTTAATTAGTTGAAAGATTTACATGGGCCTATGGGAGGTTTTTCAGAAGGTATTTTGTATTAATATGTTCCTTGAAAACCAACTTGTACACCTGATTTAGTCCTTCAATGAAAGATAAATTAAGTGACCAAGTCTATAATTTTCTCTTGGTAGTAATAGCTACTATTGTAGATTTCATATGGAAGGACAAGAACAACATGGATTTTGATAGTTAAACTTATTATATCCTAGAAGGAATCATTTCCATCTATAGGGATGTTCAAGATACTTATCATATTCAAATAGGTTACATGAGTAATCATGCTCATTATTTAATTATATTGAATTCTATTGGTGAAACTGGTAGGGCCAAAAAACCACTTATCCTGAAGTCCATTTTCTATATCCAATTGATATCAATGAAGGTCAAATTTAATGTAGATAGAGCGATGTCTAGTGCACCAGACTATTTGTCTTATGGATTCATCTTCCATACACATTGTGGATTTTTCAAGGTGTTCTTTAAATATTACATTAGCAATGGATTTGTATTTGAGGCATAACATTGGGTAATATTTAAGAATATTCAACATGTCATCTACTATGGATGGATTTATCTTTGGATTTAATCAGATTCAGAACTTCCCATTGGTACCTTGAGGTGTATATCCATGGATGTCTAATGGAAAATCCGTCCCTTTTGTATTTAATTCTATTAGGATTCCGGGTGTCTAAACATAAACAAAACTAATGTTACTGGGAGACCAACAAGGTGGAGAATTCATTATCAAAGGAAGGAATTGAAGAATCCATCTTGATGTGGTCCTTTGTGAACCCAACATTCTATTATTCCTTGGTATATTCTAATATGAGGGGTGATTTTCAAACTTGTATTTTTAAGATATCCATGTAACATATTTTACTTTATTTTTATTTTTACTTTTGTATATCTAGGATAGAGTTTATCCAGTTCCTGGTCCCACATTATATAATAATATTTTTAATAACAACATCATAAATATTTTTTTATTAATATCAAAATTTTTATCCATGTATTATCATTTAGATAGTTCATGATATTTGAATAATTTGGAAATTAACTCATTATGGAATTGAAAAGTTATAAATTTTTAAGATTAGGAGGCTCTGGGTTGAGTATCGGGACTTTAAAATGATTGAAAACAAAAATATTGATGAAATTTAGTATAGATATACAAAATAATATGGTTTTAATGAGTGAACTTAGATATACTTTAAAAAATATAGTTATATTATAAATAGTTTTTACAATACAACTAAAGAATTTTCATGTAAGTAAGGTATACATAGATGAGAGTAAATATTTCAAGGAATAAACACTAGAAGAGATAATTAGATATATTCTTTAATATGATTTGGAGTTTAAGAATATTGTATAGAGAAAAATTACAAAAATTAAAGTTATTGACTTTAAATCTACTCATATGATTTCTTCTCACTCTTCTAATTATGATTAAAATGAAAAAGAAAATTATAAGGTAACACAAATAGTAAGAATTTTTAAAATATATATGAGTAAAATAAAAGTATACAAAAGGTCACATGAGAGGGATAATATAAATTATGACATGAGAGGAAATAAAAAATTTAATTCCAATTCTAATTAGAACCCTACATATATCAACTTTATTGAATATAGGAAGAAAGGGTATAATAAACCAGGCTTCCTGAATTTGAAAAATTAAAATAAATATAGGAATTACAAGAATAATTAGAAAAATGAAATGAAGGAATCATAGAGTCATAGTGAGGATATCAATTTAAGTGATAAATCATAATTAGAAAAGGAACATGGAAATATGTGCTTGATAGAATGTGTATATTTTGCATTGATTCTATTTATAACTCAAATTATGATTTGTGAATATAATAAGACTAGTGTATATGAGTTGAATGAAATGGGTGAAAAATTATAAGAATAGATTATTAATATTTTCAGTTTATATAAGAAACCCAATGTGAATAAAAAAAAGTTTCTTTAACAGAATAAGAATCCTATTCAAGAGGTTGAAGAGTTAAGAAATATCACTCCCACTAGTAAAACATCATATTCTAAGTTTTATAAATTATAAGTGATATTAAAAATCTAATTATATTATGTGGAATATTATATGTTAGTTGAATGAAACGTGTGACAAATTATAACTGAAATGTGTCACTTTCTTGAAAAAATCCTTGTATCTTGAAGTTTAAATAAGAATCATTCAGTATATTTATTAACAGTATAAGTGGATTATGTGGTGGAAGATAGTTACTATTCAAAAATAATTTGGATAAAAAAAACATAAGAATACTTTAGTATTTATTTATGAATAAATTCTGATTGTATCTGATAATTCTTTTAAGACATCAATTTCTATGAATCCTATTTAGTATACAACAACCATTGATAATGAGGTGTTGTACCACTTTATTCAGGATCATATATAGAAAGGGATCATTATATTCCAATATGTTACTACTAAGGATCAATTGGATGAAATATTTACTAAGTCTCCAGATGTATCTAAGTTAGAATATTTCAAGATCCAATTTAGTATAATTGAAATATTATGTTTTTTAATTTAGTTTTATTTTCTTAAAAAATATATATTTTAGAGTATTATGATTTTTTATACATTATAAAAATAATTTTAACCATACTAGAATCTAAGAAGGTGATACATGAAGCATGTTTTATGTGTATGAACTTGAGAGTATTAATATTCAATACCTTATACATTAGAAATTATACAAGAAACATATATTGATTCTTTGTGTGTTAGATTGAGAAACATTGAAAACTTCTCAAAATTGAACATATTATCCCATGAGGAAGTGTCATATTTCTAATGCTGCCTACATCAACTACACCACACACTTTGTCACTCAACGCTATCAATTAATATAATCTCAACTCTCTAATGATATATGAGTCTTGGATATGGTTTTCATCAGGGATTGGACATTTTATAAAGAATAAACATGGAATTTACAAGTTGGAATCACTATCTGAAGGGGAGTTATATACTACAACAACATGAAGATTCCTAGTCAATACGTGACATGGAGTATATCACATATGATAAAGCTATCCTATTTATGCAAGAACACTATGTAACAATTGGAATAAATCTTTTATTTAAATTATATTATGATGTTTGGATCTTTTATTTATTATCAAGAATCAAAAAATTAAATGAAAAGGAATGTTTTCATTTTTATTTTTTATTTTAACCATTATACTCTTTTAGGGATCAATATTATGATATAGAGTTAATTCTTGAAAGAGTATTTCTTATTATACCACTCTATCATGGAATGATTCTATCTTGATCTTTTTTAGTCATCAAAACCCAAAAAAGTTTTATTTCTATTTTGTGTTTGTTTCAATCCTACCATCATGGGTGAAATATAGGAAAGGCCTTTGAAAATATGAAAAAACACCAAAGAGTTTTTTAAAGAAGAAATTCCGACAACACTAGTCGTAAAATGGGGAAAATGTTGATGTTTCTTCACCTAATAATAAGTAATATTCAAGGAAGCATTCATCTTCTAAATCTCCTTAAAGTAGAATTGTTGTGTGAGAGGATTTCTATAACAAATTAATGAATGGAAAAATGATGTTTGGGTGCATTATTGATACAAAATGGATTGAAAAATTGAAGATAATATTATAGAATATTCAAAAATTTAATTAATGTATTGAAGTTTTTAGATACATTAACAAAAAAATTATATTTTATTGAGAATTAATGAAGTTCTATGTAAATATCCAAGTGGGTGAAAAATAGATGTTGATTTGATTACTTCAATAGTTAATAGATTCAATATAAAAGTAGCTTCAATATAGGTTGATTAAATGTTTGAGTTGGAAAATGTTGATAATTTTAGTATTATATTTAAGGAATTAA
Organism: Viscum album; assembly: GCA_963277665.1. Lineage (NCBI taxonomy): Eukaryota > Viridiplantae > Streptophyta > Magnoliopsida > Santalales > Viscaceae > Viscum > Viscum album. Next base: position 84,920 of record CAUJRU010000587.1, read on the forward strand.
TTCTAGAGACAAATCTTTATTATAATAGATATAGAATATTTTTATTGGAAAGTTTTGTTTTGAAAAAATTAGTTTTTTTAGTTAAATGCACAAAATAATTTCACTAAGAAATTCATCTGACAATATCACTGAGGTTGCATGACTATGATAATGTAATGATAAAGGATGCGTGTTTACTTAATTTTTTAATTTTTAAGAGACATTTCAATCTTGGAATAATTTTTCTTAGAATGATCAATTCCACTACATGTGAAAAAAGGAATGATTAATTGAGAATTGATTTATGACATGTTTAATTTATTATTATACAAGCTTAAAATACTAGTGGATAAGAAAATGAAATATATACCCAGAGTTTCATTATAGAAGGAAAATACATCAATATGGACATCATCTAGGATCCCTGTGTAATGACTCGGACCTGATCAGCCACCTAAACAATGCGACATGGGTTGGGTGTTACTACCTTAGGTGAACCTCTCTGAACGCCAAAGGCTTCTGACTAGCAGAAATGGTATTATAGGTATAGTGGGGAGGCTATAACCTCTCAGAGGATAATAATGGTACTGGTACGAGTATAATAATAAATATGTAGCAGAATAAACGACTTAGGAGACTCGAACCAGACCCCCATAGCGAAAGCACATTCAATAGCAACAAATAGTGGAATAAAAAAAATATAAACAACAACAGCGGAAAGTAAACACAATATCATGATGATCACTTATAACTACTACTAAACAAAAAACATTCATAAAAAATAGGTTATACATATTCATATGTAAAGGGTTCCAATGGCTAACCAAAAGTAGCTACAAAAATAGTAAGCATACTGATACAGGAAAGAAAACAAAACAAGGTAACTATAACTAGGCAAGACCTCAAGGTCCATAACATCTCCATGAAACAGCTAATGCAGTTCAGATCCTGAACAGCCACCATGAATTGTCACCTGCTTCGGCCAACACTGGAATATCTGTCATGTAACCCGGCACCACGTTACCCCCTGATAGCGCGTGTCTGAAGTACTGATGTCCTGAAGGCATGAACAAGGAATAGTAACTTGGAGAAATAGCGATGCCTGTCCTCAAATAAGTAACTGGAGGGACAACTATGTTTTCCCTCAAATAACATTTCCGGAGGAACAATGATGTCTGCCCTCAAATAACGGTGAGCCTCTACCCCAAACCCGATAGCCTCAATGCTATACCCTGAATTCTTCTCAACTTCCATGTGGCTTCCAACGACAAGCATCCCCAAACCAATAGTATATAAACTGCAACTAACGGGGGACAATACCCACACGAGTGGTCAAAACCACCTCATCACAGAGTCTATCTATGTGCACACTACTGAAAGTTCAGGGTGAGTGGTAATCACCAAAATAATACCCAAGACACAACACCTTTGACACCTCGTGTCCCTGTGATCATGCCGCTCAAGTCCGACAGCCTCACCATCCAAGTAACCCGGGCCATGCCCAACTTGACAATCACCCTGTCTCAAGCCGACCTCCATGATGCCCAATCCCATGGTCAAAATGTAAGCAGGGCCAAGCCCAACCTATGATCATCATCACTAAACAATAACCATGCCATGCCCATCACAAATTTAAGGTTCCAGGATATGTAATATCACAAATCACATATATAAATATAATCAAAATAATACTTTAAATAGGCAAAACAACTAAACAGTTGAATCGACTAGCTAGGTGTTGTCCCATACCATCACTAAGTTCTTGGAAGCCTCTAACAATTCATATCATAACTTAATGAATTAAACTTAGTAGTTTAATCAAACAAAAATCAACTTATACCATTTTGGAAACCTTGGCCAAAATGCCTCATATGAGCGACAACCCCTCACCCGACCTCGCTCAAGTAAAACAGAAAAAAGGGCATACCCAAAGGCATCCCACTGGTTTAATAAGCAATTTAATATGCAATAGTATTTAATTTAGGTTCTCTCTCAAAATATCAAAATACGTGCTTTAAGACGTACCACCCAAAGGTCTGTGAAAACACAAAAGAAGGTATGCACCAACTACCTGAGACTCATAGATGTAGGCACATCTGATACCGAGCTCCAATTCAGACCCGATCTTCGTAGATTTATGTTTCCATCAAATCTTGGCAATTCCACTTGGATGGAAACTATGACGTGTGAGGAAAAGTATCAAGAAAAGAATAAGGTGCGTGGGTTTATCCTCACTGTTTCGTTCCTACATCCACCGACGGATTGAAGAACGGACTCCGTATGAATATTCTAGGTCAATGGATGTTCTTCGGGTTTTCGGAGTGAAACTGCTTCGAAGTTGGGGAAGAAGAAGAGGTTTTACAAAATAAGACGCGACGCTCTTTCATTTAAGAGAATAAAAATAAAAATACATGGTGTGTATAAAGGACTACACGCTGTGTAGTATCCTTTTCCATACTCCGACTTAAGCAGGGGTAGCCACACGACTTGGACGCGCCACACATGTTGAAGCATGGCTTGAACTCAACCAGTACATAGAAAAGAGGATACACGGTGTGTCAAGAAACACTACACTATGTGTAGTAGGAAATTACTACACGTTCATCACATGAAATGTACTCTCAGAGTACATGTGCGTTAATTGCCTAACCCATACACGATATGTACTTTAGAGTAAAGGGCATGTAGTCTGGAAATGTTCCTGAGATTTTCCCAGTTTTCTCAGAAACAAGTCAAAAATTCAAACAGGGTCAGGATTTTGACCCATTATAAAAACCTGAGTTCTTATATTCTCCCCACCTTAACATATCTCATCCCTAAGCTATCAAACAAAACCTGGAGATGGCATCGAACATGCCACCCCGATCAAGGTAACCCAGACTCTCCCGGTCTCAACGGTTCTAGCTAAATTCCTCAAGGGGATCCCCACCTTAGGAATTGCCTAACTCGATCTCAACACTACAAAAATAAAAAAAATCAAGGGTTCACTAACCTGTTTCCGGACTCATGGTCCTCTCGTGACGCATAGTCACCCCTATGCCTCATTCATGCACCTGTTTCGTTTTCGACACCCAAATGTATCCTGAACCACATCGGTGTTAACCTCCACAAGGTCCTGTATCCCATGGATGCTCAAAAAGAACCCGATGCTTAGCACAGAAAATAACCTGATGCTTAGCACAGAAAGTAACCCACATCCTCAATGCCCTGATGCCCACAACATCTTACGTAACCCACATCCTTGATGCCCCGATGCCCAAGTCACCTCAAGTAACCCGTATCCTTGATGCACCGATGCCCAAGGCACCTCAAGTAACCCGCATCCTTGATGCCTCGATGCCACACATCTCATACATATATAAATATATCACACACTCGATATGGAGACAATCCCACTGAACAAAATCTAGTCATTCCACATGAAACCTGTGAACCTCATTCACTCAAAACAGACATGCCTCAAAAGGTCATACCAAAAGAAAACAAGAAAGTCACGACCACACTCACAGTGTACCTCTAACCGTCATCGACTCACCAGCCTGCTCATCCCCTGGAAGCTCCATGGCATTCACCTGGACTGAAGTATGACTGCCTGATGCCTGACCTCCCTTCAGTGCTTCTCCAGTCACCAGCCACGGACCCCTTAGCTGGGTCCCACTGTCTCTGTCACGTCCTCCGCGTGCAGCTGAAACTCAGCTACCCTCTCCTGGTACCAAACCCGAACCAACTCCAGATTCCACAGTCTGTCCTGGTACATGTCTGCAAGCTATCTGAGAAGGCTTCCTACAGAACCTCTCCAGATGCCCAACCTGTCCACATACCCAACAATCCTTTGGAGGCCTATCGCACAGAGTCCGAACATGTCCTGGCTACCCACGCCTAAAGAAAACCACTACTGAACTGCTACGAGGTGGTCTAGATGAGTCCTTGGACTGGCTGCCCTGCTGGAACTCTTCCCGTCCTTGCTTCCTGCTATCCGAACCATCACCTGAAGCCATCGCTCGACCAACATGGGGCCTATCCCTCTGGTTACCCTCCACTATGAGTGCCTGGTTCACCGCCTCTGAGAATGAAACCAGCCTAAAGATATTCACCTGGATCTGAATGGCGTGTCATAATCCATCCTCGAAGTGCCTCACCCTTGATGATTCATCACTTACCATACCAGGTGAAAAGCAATAAAACTCAGTAAAAGTAGCTGCATAGTCCATGACAGACATGTCTCCCTACTGAAGGCTTAAGAACTCCCGATCTCTCTCCACCCTCAGTGTCTCTGGGTAAAAGTGCTCGAAGAACCTGTCCTCAAAATATTTCCATGCTAGTCCCTCGTGTCTGTGAGCCTGAACCGGCACATCCCTCCAATGCTTCTCCGGTCTTCTCAGCATGTATGTCTCTAGCTTGACCCTCTGCCCTGGAGGCGTCTCGAGTTGCTCGAAGATTATCTTCATTCTCTCTATCTAGTTCTCAGCCGTCTGCGAACCACCCTCACCCTGAAAAAGAGGTGGGTGCTGTGACTGGAACTCCCACGTCAGATATTCCATAAATGGCTCTGTACCTTGTGAACCTCTATCGATCCCCTGGAGGACACATACCAGGTTAGATCATAGTTTCTCATCGATCCATGGTATGAAAACTGCCAAACCCAGCTGCTGTCCTGCCTGCACTGGATCTTGAACATGATCCTGTCCCTAAGCCTGTACCTGCGGATCATGATCTGTTTGCACCGGATCCTGAACCTAATCCTGTTCCTACAACACTGTACCATCTCCCGCCTGACGCTTCATCTAATTTGGCTAAAAGGAACTCATTGAATACCATAAATGGTTAGACAACCTACACATATATAACAATATATATTCAACATAGATAAAGAAAGAAGTAAAGAGGCAGCATAAAACAACTACCCTTACTCTCCCCTATCGTAACCCATGCCCATGGCATCCCAGCCTCATGGCCTCCTTACCCGCCCTCAACAGAGCCAAGTATCAAAAGTACCTCAGGCCATGCCTGTCCTGAAAACCAAAGTTTCCTCAAACTGATGACCAAATCACCCAATCTTGGTGATAAAAATCACCTCAACCATAGTACATGCCTGCTCATACAAGAGCCAGACCCAATTTCCCTGCCACATGAAATTATAAAAATATAAAAAGCATGGCATAATGAATTCCAAATAATAAGAAATTTTATCAGGAATTTCACCTATTCACATTTCAAAAGAATAAAAAGCATGGAAATTGACATTTTCACATGGTATTATCACTTCACAAGGCATACGTATAGTTATGAAATTGAAATACCCTAAAAATGTGCCTATCAAAATCCAAAAAATCACACCTTTACATACAAGTCCAAGGCCCAATTCTCCCTTACCACACCGGGTTAAGGGTTACATATCACAATCAATAACATCACACACAAAGTGAGCCACTGAGGTGGAAATCATATAAACTATAATCTGAGAAAAAAAATAATAGAAATTCCTACCCATGGAAACTTGGTCCATCCCTCATACCTGAGGCTACAGGCACCCAAGAACAAGCTAGAAACCCAGTTCTAGTAACAAACTATCTCCAATATACCATGTCCCAAATAGTAAAACCAGTAGAAATAAAAAGAGAAGTCTCAATATCATTAGTATCCAACAAAACACTACTACTAAATCCCTATCAAGAACTCCCTCTGATACCACTTTGTAATGACCCGAACCCAATCAGCCACCCAAACAGTGCGATACAGGTCAGTTCTTACTACCTTAGACGCACCTCCCCTAACACCAAAGGATGTCGACTAGAATTGAAGGTCTTATAGGTATAGTGGGGATGCTATACCCTCTCGAATGATAATAATGGTATTGGTCTAAGTATAATAGTAAATATACAGTAGAATAAAAGAATCAGCAGACTCGAACTAGACCCGCATAGCATAATCACATTTAATAGAAACAAATAGTGGAAGAAATAAATATAAACAACAGCAACGAAAAGTAAACACAACAGCATGATGATCACTTATAAATAATACTGAATGACAAACATGCATCCAAAACAGGTTATATATATCCATATGTAAAGGGAACCAATGGATAACCAACTGTAGCTACAAAACAAGTAATCATGTTGATATAGAAAACAAAACAAAACAAGGTAACTGTAAAGACCCGTAAAATTCAAGGGAATTTTTTTCTTAATTTTCTTTAGAATTTTACAAGAGCGCGGTTTCAGACGGCACCTGATTCCGAGGCCCGGAGTGCCCGGAATTAATTTCTGAAGTTTGGCTCGGGTACGTTCAGTGAACGAACGAGCGGGAATTCCTAACTTTTGATCCGGTGCTCGGAATTGAAATCCGAGGGCACCGATGAACTCGCAGCGCCGATATTCGCTTAAAGAGACCTTTTCGGGATTTGCGTTTGTTGTGGGTTGAAAGTTAAGTTTTGGGGTTTTCAGTTGAGTTAAATAAAATTTGTGTAAGACAAATTTTATTTTTAGTTTGTTAAAAACCTACCTAAGGGGGTTGGAAGTGGGACCCACACCCACTTAACCTCCCTTGGGAGGATTAAGTGTGGTGGGGCCCACACGAACCCCTAGACTTTTCAAGTTTCCTTAACCCCCTCTTTATTGGCTTAAGTTACTCTTAATTAATTATGGGAGTTAAGTCTTTTTGAATTTCAAACTTTGAAATTCTTTTGTGTTATGTGTTAATAAAATAAGAGGTAGTCTTATTTTATTTTGAGTTCTTTGTTTGTCATTTTGAGAGCTCCTCTTCATCTTCAAGCTCTGACGAAGAACGAAGAACGCTCAAACTCCGACGAAGAACGACGCCTCTTTTCTTCGTCCTCGGAGTCAACAAGAGGGAACGCCGCTTCCTCCTCGGACCTTCTTCGTCGGCAAACGAAGATCCGCCAACGACGTATCTCTTCGGGCATAACTCTTCGTCAACGGATTTGACGAACGACGACCGCGACACCCGACCTCCGCGACGCCGTCTTCCGCGGAACGTAGACGAATCTTCGAATCTTAAACCCGAGGTAGGGGTTGTTGATTCATTATTTATTTATTCCGTTTCTTGATCCTGGATTTCGCATGTCAAACGTGAGACATTTAAATATTTTATATAAGTGTTATTGTTAACGCGAGGGGGGGCCGGACCGCACGAACACGGCCGAACCCCCCTCCATCGTTTATGTTTATTCATGCGGGTGGAAGCAAGTGGCGTGGTGCCGTCGCACCACGCGGATGATCGTACAAATAATTTACGCGGTGCCATCGCGCTACGTCAAGGAAAAATCCTCAAGAACGCGACGCCGTCGCGCCGCATTGAAAAGAATCATGGCACGGCGAAAGGGGCGCGGTGCCGTCGCACCGCGCCGGATGACGAACGCCGCGGCCGGTTCCGGGCCGCGGCGGGACGAGGAGACCGCGGCCGGTTCCGGGCCGCGGCGGAAGAGAAGACTGGCGGCCGGGCCGCCGGCGTCGGAAGCCGAAGAAGGGGACCGGAAATTCCGGTCCCGTTTGAGAAAAACCGGCCGGCCAGCTGGCCGACCGGATGTCTTAAAACCGGGGAATTTAATTCCCCGGCCACCTCATAAAAACCCCCCTCTTAAAGAGGGGGGCGGTTCTTGAAGGAGGGGGGGGGGGGCAGCCGGCCCCCCTGGTTCCCTTAAAATAAACCGGCCCCCACGTGGGGGGCGGTTTCAATCAAGGGCGCGGCAAATGCCGCGCCGTTTTTCCAGGAACCGCGGGGCTTAGCCCCCGCGTGCGCAGCCTCGCCGCGGCCGCCGCCGCCGCGGCCCGCCGCCGCCGCGGCCCGCCGCCGCCGCGGCCCGCCGCCGCCGCGGCCCGCCGCCGCCGCGCCGCCCGCCGCCGCCGCGCCGCCGCGCCGCCCGCCGCCGCCGCCGCGCCGCCGCCGCCGCCGCCCGCCGCCGCCGGCCACCGCGCCGCCCAGGGGGGGGGGGTCGGGCCGGGTCGGCCCGGACCCGGACCCCCCGTTTCGAACCAGATTTGGATTTTGGATCATAACTTGAGCCTCGGACCTCCGAATGACAAACCGTCTGCGGCAACGCGATCCTTGGATCGAGACGGTCGTTTCGGTATATCGCACTCAAGGTTTCGGTTTACTTTGTGTTCGGCCGGGTTGGTTCGTTCACGAAACCAACCGGGCCTTCGGAGCGGAAACGCTCATATCTTGAGCTACGGACGTCCAATTGACGTGCCGTCAGTCGCGTAGTGTTCCTCTTAGTGAGACGGATCTTTTGGCATACTCTGCCCGAGGTTTGGACGCAGGTGGAGTACGGTCGGGTTGGTTTTGCCTTAAAAACCAACCGGGCCCCGGAGACGAAAATGCCAATAACTCTCAGACCGGGCGTCCGATCGACGCGCTGTCTGTTGCGTTGAGTTCCTGTTGACGATACGGAACTTTTGGATACATCAACTTCGGTCTTCGTGACAGTTGATGTATCAGCCTCTCGGCTCGTAGAGCGGACCCTCCGTACGAGCTTGCTGTGTGCGGGAACCCTAGTGCTGGCTGCGACTGTTCTACTGCTACGACTGCTACTGTGACTGCGACGACGACAGTACAGAGATCCTGTGTGGATTCGACGACGACAGTACAGAGATCCTGTGTGGATTCGACGACGACGACTTCAGCACTCAGCAATCCTACGTGGATCAGTGCTACAGGTCCTGTGTGGGCCCGATCCTGTGTGGGTCCTTGCGCTCAGCGGTTCTGTGTGAGCCAGCGCCTACAGGTTCTGTGTGAGCCCGATCCTGTGTGGGTCTTCTGCGGGGGTTAGTTACCTATCGATCCTTCGTGGGTCCGACGACTTAGATGGATCAGTGATCATCTTTATCGTTTTTGAAGAAGTATACCTGTGTGAGCTGAATCCTGTTACTTTCCTGTGTGGATTGTGTTGTGCAATCCTGTGTGGATGATGTTTTGCTTTCCTATGTGGAATACGTATACTTTCCTGCGTGGACTGGGTTGTACTTGGGCTCGGAGGTTGGAGCGTATTTTAATTGATGACTTAGGTATATGTATGGGCATATACCTAAGCAGTGTCGGTTGTTACTTCGTGTTTGTACTTTTCTTCGTGGTTTATCCTTTGTGGATTTGAGAGACCTTCAGGGGTCTCGGGGTCCCTACTGAGTAGCTTATACTCACCCCTGCACGGGCTTCGCCCGCACTACATTGTGTTGGTTGCAGACGACGGACAGCGTTGACCTTAGTTGAGGCTTGCGGAGCGGGACGATACCCGGAGGTGGACCACTGGGCGGGACGTGCACGGAGCGGACGGCGGGACCCGTGGAGCAGAGGAGCTATCTGTACCCACCCTTCAGGTGGGATTTCCAGTGGACAGCTCGGAGTAGCGGCTTTTACTTTTCAGTTGCTGTTTTTCCCTTTTCGAGTTGTACTTTACTTTCAGTTTGGGTTTGTATTCTGGCCCATTTACTTTTCCGCACTTTCAGTCGTACCCTGCTTGTTTAGTGTTTACTTTCCGCTTGCTTACTCTGTGGTGTTTGTTTTACTTTTCAAAGGCAATGCCTTCCCTTTTTACTGGGATTTACGCCTTGGTGCTAGTCGCCAGCCCCTGGCCTATGGAAGGCGGGCTTGGGGTAGTCACGGCACGGACCCCGAGGGCGGGTCGTGACAAATTGGTATCAGAGGAGTTCGGTTCTACCGCGAACTCTGATCTTTTCTATGTGAAGCAATAATGTTTAGCGTATTGAGTGTGGTTATCAGTCCAGGGAGTCCAGTGTTGGTGCGGCGACCGACGTATCCGTACACCAGGACCCTGACTTCTGATTTCCGACTTAATGCACGAAAACATTGATTGCGTGTGTGTTTCAAAGTTTTCTTTGTGATTACTTATATCAGCTCACCAGGTATACTGTTCTAACCGTGGCGCACCTGTTTTCTTTTCAGGATGGCCCCACGACGGCAGCCAGCTAGGGTTCCGAGAGTCGAGCGAGACGACAGCCCACCGAGCGACGAGGCTTCGGTACAGGGCCCTTTGCCAGTAGAGGCACCGGCGGTAGCTTTACCCGCCGATCCCCCGATGCTTCCAGCAGCAGCCGCTGACGATGCACGTCGCCTCAGCGCACTGCATGAGTTTCAGCGCCAGCGTCCGCCCAGGTTTCGCGGGGAGACGGATCCCCAGGCAGCAGAGGACTGGCTGGAGGCAGTAGTTCGAGTGTTTAGGCTAGTGAGGACACCAGCAGACCTCATGGTGATCCTCGCTGCGAGCCTACTACACGCAGCAGCAGGACGATGGTGGAGCCTGATGCTCCAGGTGAACGATGAGGCATCCCTACTTTGGACGGACTTTGAGAGCCTCTTCCGCTCGGAGTTCGTCCCAGCCACCCTTCGTGCGGTGCGTATTCAGGAGCTTCTACAGCTGCGGCAGGGCAGCATGACGGTCGCACAGTACTCGGCGAGATTCACCGATCTCTCGCACTACTCGACCGACATGGTACGGGACCCATTCTTCCAGGCCCGGACCTTCGAGCAGGGTTTGAGACACGAGATCAGGGCATCGCTGATCTCCCTCAGCATACCGACTCAGACAGGAGTACTGGAGCGAGCCCTTCTGATCGAGAGCTTCCTTGCTGAGTCTACACCAGCACAGCGACCCACCGCAGGGCGGCACGTGGCAGAGTCATCTGCAGCAGGCAGTCGACGGATGACTCAGGGGTCCAGACAGACCAGACCTTCGGGCAGACGATCTCAGGGCACTGTCTCAGCAGTGCGGGGCACACAGCGCGGAGCCAGTCTTCCGAGAGGCAGACAGTGCTACTCGTGCGGCGGGCAGGGCCACATGGCTCGTGACTGCCCGACCCGTCGTGCCGAGGAGCAGCAGACAGTTGATGGACCACCGAGGCAGAGGCAGAGGATCGACCGTGGCGGTCCGCAGGGAGGAGGCGGACGAGGCAGAGGAGCTGGACGAGCAGCTGGTGGTGGTCGACGCTTTGAGGCTCTACCACCACCACCACCAGGAGGTCCACCCCGACCACAGGGAGCTGGCGGGCAGCGACAGGCACAGCTCCAGGAAGCAGAGGCCTACGACCACGGCGCACCTGAGATGATTCGAGGTACTATCTGTGTCTATTCCACCCTTGCTGCAGTTCTTATAGACACAGGAGCGAGTCATTCTTTCATAGCCGCTGCCCTTGTTCGGAGCTCGGAGATTCCGACAGAGCCGTTGGCTCGATCCTTACGGCTAGAGACTCCTACGGGAGCAGACTCGACGATTACGCACTGGTGCCGGCAGTGTGAGCTTACTCTAGGAGGCGAGAGCTTCGGCTGGGATCTTCTTGTAGCAGCGTCGAGGCCTTACGACGTCATCTTGGGCATGGATTGGCTATCTACGGTCCATGCACAGATTGACTGTTTTAGGCGCAAGGTGCGATGTGTACACACCGACGGGAGCAGGTTCACCTTCACCGGTGAGAAGGGAGCCTTAGCAGCACAGGATGGACTTCCGCGGAGGAGAGGACAGCCCATCACTCATCAGTTGGCTAGCCTTATCCTTGGAGCAGTTGACGTGCGGAGTCCTGGTTTTCCTGCAGTGGTGGATCAGTTTGCGGACGTTTTTCCCGACGACGTTCCAGGGCTACCTCCTCGCAGAGAGGTAGACTTTTATATTGAATTGTACCCCGGGACAGCCCCGATATCCACTCCAGCATATCGGATGGCCCCCGCCGAGCTTCGAGAGCTACGGGTACAGTTGGAGGACTTGCAGGGCAAGGGATTCATCCGACCCAGTGTTTCACCCTGGGCTTCTGCAATATTGTTCGCCAAGAAGGCGGACGGGAGCTTGCGACTTTGTGTTGACTATCGTCGCCTGAACCAGGTGACAGTGAGGAACAAGTATCCGCTACCGAGGATTGATGACCTCTTTGATCAGCTCAAGGGAGCACGGTGGTTCTCGAAGATAGACCTCAGGTCAGGCTATCATCAGCTCAGAGTCAGAGATGAGGATGTGCAGAAGACGGCCTTCAGATGTCGGTATGGCCACTATGAGTTATTGGTTATGCCTTTCGGTGTAACCAATGCTCCAGCAGTGTTCATGGCTCTCATGAACAGGATCTTTCAGCCATACCTCGATCGGTTTGTCGTGGTCTTCATCGACGACATTCTGATTTACTCTACGACAGAGGAGGAGCACGCCTATCACTTGCGAGTTGTCCTTGACACACTCCGAGAGCACCAGCTTTATGGTAAGCTCTCAAAGTGCCAGTTCTGGATACGTGAGGTCCACTTTTTGGGACACGTTATCTCTGAGGCGGGAGTTGCAGTGGATCCCGCGAAGATTGAGGCTGTGTTAGCTTGGGAGCCACCCAAGAGCGTGACTGAGGTTCGGAGTTTCTTGGGACTAGCTGGATATTATCGGAGATTCGTGCCAGACTTCTCTAGAGTTGCGACATCACTCACAGCTTTGACGAAGAAGGGGAAACCCTTCGTATGGACAGACAGATGTCAGCAGAGCTTCCAGGAGCTGAGACAGATATTGACCTGCGCACCTATCTTGAGGTTGCCTGAGGAGGGAGTAGGGTACGTAGTCTACTGCGATGCATCAGGGACCGGACTCGGATGTGTTCTGATGCAGGAGCGGGCCGTGATCGCCTATGGATCACGTCAGTTGAGGCCGCATGAGCAGAACTACGCTACCCATGACCTGGAGTTAGCAGCAGTGGTCTTCGCTCTGAAGACTTGGCGACACTATCTGATGGGCGAGCGCTTTACAGTCTTTTCCGATCATCAGAGTCTCAGGTATATCTTCTCGCAGAAGGACCTAAACCTGAGACAGCGACGATGGCTCGAGTTCCTCCAGGACTATGACTTTGAGATAGTCTATACTCCTGGGAAGGGGAACGTAGTAGCCGATGCCCTCAGCAGGAGGACGGGCATTCAGCTACTTGAGGAGGCGACGGAGCAGCTAGCCTCTTTGCAGATATCCTTCGTGGATAGAGATGGAGCAGCCTTTCTTCAGTCTCTCACAGTCACTCCTCCACTACTGCAGCGAGTCAGGGAGGCACAGCACGGGGACGTTGACTGTGAGACGTGGTGTGCACAGATATCCTCGGGACAGGCACCTGATGGTTTCTCCCTTGGAGCAGAGCACGACATCCTTTTCAGAGGACGTACCATGGTGCCTGCCGCTCTGCGAGAGGAAGTACTGAGAGAGTTTCACACTTCTCCTTTAGCGGTACATCCTGGAGTGGCGAAGATGTACCAGGACCTCAGACGACAGCACTGGTGGCCGGGCATGAAGAAGGCAGTAGCAGAGTTCGTTTCTCGATGCCTCACCTATCAGCAGGTAAAGGCAGAGCATCAGGTACCAGCAGGCTTGGTACAGCCCTTGGAGGTTCCGGAGTGGAAGTGGGACGGCATATCTATGGACTTCGTGACTAGACTTCCACGCACTTCCAGAGGTCACGACTCCATCTGGGTGATTGTTGACCGACTCACCAAGTCGGCACACTTCTTACCCATCAGAGAGCAGGGCTCAGTGGAGAGCTTGGGACGTAACTACGTTCAGGAGATTGTGCGGCTCCACGGCGTTCCATCATCTATCGTTTCCGATCGAGATGCTCTCTTTACTTCCCGGCTTTGGAAGGGGTTACAGGAGGCGTTCGGTACGCAGCTACGTCTTAGCACAGCTTTTCACCCTCAGACGGATGGTCAGACGGAGAGGACCATTCAGACTCTCGAGGACATGCTCCGCGCATGTGTCCTCGACTTTGGTCGTAGCTGGGAGGACCACCTACCCTTGGTGGAGTTCGCGTACAACAACAGCTACCACTCCACCATCGGGATGGCACCATACGAGGCGTTGTACGGCCGACCATATAGATCTCCTTTGTGCTGGACAGACCCTGGGGAGTCAGCACTGGTGGGACCGGAGATGGTCCAGGCCACGACAGAGAAGGTCCAGGTCATCCAGGAGCGGATGAGGACAGCTCAGAGCCGGCAGAAGTCATACGCTGATAGAAGGCGGAGGCCACTGGAGTTCGAGGATGGCGACCACGTCTTCTTGCGGGTCTCACCTCGACGTGGTATTCAGAGATTTGGCCGAGGCGGCAAGTTATCTCCGCGCTTCATCAGACCTTTCCAGATTCTCAGCAGGATTGGCGAGGTGGCTTATCGCCTGGCTCTACCACCTCAGTTGCACCGGGTGCACGACGTCTTCCACGTATCCCAGCTGAGGAGATACGTGCACGACCCGACGCACATCATTGACCATGGGGAGCTTGACGTTGACGATGGGGCGACTTTTACGGAGGTCCCGGTGGAGATAGAGGATCGACAGGAGCGAGTCCTGCGTGGGCGATCGATTCCTCTTGTGCGCATCAGATGGCAGCACGGGAATCTCCAGGAGAGCACATGGGAGCGGGAGGCTCAGATGCGTGCTCAGTACCCTCATTTGTTTCCCTAGTTTTTGTTGTATCTTTACGGGGACGTAAAGCCCTGAGGTGGGAGTAATGTAAAGACCCGTAAAATTCAAGGGAATTTTTTTCTTAATTTTCTTTAGAATTTTACAAGAGCGCGGTTTCAGACGGCACCTGATTCCGACGCCCGGAGTGCCCGGAATTAATTTCCGAAGTTTGGCTCGGGTACGTTCAGTGAACGAACGAGCGGGAATTCCTAACTTTTGATCCGGTGCTCGGAATTGAAATCCGAGGGCACCGATGAACTCGCAGCGCCGATATTCGCTTAAAGAGACCTTTTCGGGAATTGCGTTTGTTGCGGGTTGAAAGTTAAGTTTTGGGGTTTTCAGTTGAGTTAAATAAAATTTGTGTAAGACAAATTTTTTTTTTAGTTTGTTAAAAACCTACCTAAGGGGGTTGGAAGTGGGACCCACACCCACTTAACCTCCCTTGGGAGGATTAAGTGTGGTGGGGCCCACACGAACCCCTAGACTTTTCAAGTTTCCTTAACCCCCTCTTTATTGGCTTAAGTTACTCTTAATTAATTATGGGAGTTAAGTCTTTTTGAATTTCAAACTTTGAAATTCTTTTGTGTTATGTGTTAATAAAATAAGAGGTAGTCTTATTTTATTTTGAGTTCTTTGTTTTTCATTTTGAGAGCTCCTCTTCATCTTCAAGCTCTGACGAAGAACGAAGAACGCTCAAACTCCGACGAAGAACGACGCCTCTTTTCTTCGTCCTCGGAGTCAACAAGAGGGAACGCCGCTTCCTCCTCGGACCTTCTTCGTCGGCAAACGAAGATCCGCCAACGACGTATCTCTTCGGGCATAACTCTTCGTCAACGGATTTGACGAACGACGACCGTGACACCCGACCTCCGCGACGCCGTCTTCCGCAGAACGTAGACGAATCTTCGAATCTTAAACCCGAGGTAGGGGTTGTTGATTCATTATTTATTTATTCCGTTTCTTGATCCTGGATTTCGCATGTCAAACGTGAGACATTTAAATATTTTATATAAGTGTTATTGTTAACGCGAGGGGGGGCCGGACCGCACGAACACGGCCGAACCCCCCTCCATCGTTTATGTTTATTCATGCGGGTGGAAGCAAGTGGCGTGGTGCCGTCGCACCACGCGGATGATCGTACAAATAATTTACGCGGCGCCGTCGCGCTACGTCAAGGAAAAATCCTCAAGAACGCGACGCCGTCGCGCCGCGTTGAAAAGAATCATGGCACGGCGAAAGGGGCGCGGTGCCGTCGCACCGCGCCGGATGACGAACGCCGCGGCCGGTTCCGGGCCGCGGCGGGACGAGGAGACCGCGGCCGGTTCCGGGCCGCGGCGGAAGAGAAGACCGGCGGCCGGGCCGCCGGCGTCGGAAGCCGAAGAAGGGGACCGGAAATTCCGGTCCGGTTTGAGAAAAACCGGCCGGCCAGCTGGCCGGCCGGATGTCTTAAAACCGGGGAATTTAATTCCCCGGCCACCTCATAAAAACCCCCCTCTTAAAGAGGGGGGCGGTTCTTGAAGGAGGGGGGGGGGGGGCAGCCGGCCCCCCTGGTTCCCTTAAAATAAACCGGCCCCCACGTGGGGGGCGGTTTCAATCAAGGGCGCGGCAAATGCCGCGCCGTTTTTCCAGGAACCGCGGGGCTTAGCCCCCGCGTGTGCAGCCTCGCCGCGGCCGCGGCCGCCGCGGCCCGCCGCCGCCGCCGCCGCCGCCGCGCCGCCGCCCGCCGCCGCCGCGCCGCCGCCCGCCGCCGCCGCGCCGCCGCCCGCCGCCGCCGCGCCGCCGCCGCCGCCGCGCCGCCGCCGCCGCCCGCCGACGCCGGCCGCCGCCGCCCGCCGCCGCCGGCCGCCGCCGCCGGCCACCGCGCCGCCCAGGGGGGGGTCGGGCCGGGTCGGCCCGGACCCGGACCCCCCGTTTCGAACCAGATTTGGTTTTTGGCTCATAACTTGAGCCTCGGACCTCCGAATGACGAACCGTCTGCGGCAACGCGATCCTTGGATCGAGACGGTCGTTTCGGTATATTGCACTCAAGGTTTCGGTTTACTTTGAGTTCGACCGGGTTGGTTCGTTCACGAAACCAACCGGGCATTCGGAGCGGAAACGCTCATATCTTGAGCTACGGACGTCCGATTGACGTGCCGTCAGTCGCGTAGTGTTCCTCTTAGTGAGACGGATCTTTTGGCATACTCTGCCCGAGGTTTGGACGCAGGTAGAGTACGGTCGGGTTGGTTTTGCCTTAAAAACCAACCGGGCCCCGGAGACGAAAATGCCAATAACTCTCAGACCGGGCGTCCGATCGACGCGCCGTCTGTTGCGTTGAGTTCCTGTTGACGATACGGAACTTTTGGATACATCAACTTCGGTCTTCGTGACAGTTGATGTATCAGCCTCTCGGCTCGTAGAGCGGACCCTCCGTACGAGCTTGCTGTGTGCGGGAACCCTAGTGCTGGCTGCGACTGTTCTACTGCTACGACTGCTACTTTGACTGCGACGACGACAGTACAGAGATCCTGTGTGGATTCGACGACGACAGTACAGAGATCCTGTGTGGATTCGACGACGATGACTTCAGCACTCAGCGATCCTACGTGGATCAGTGCTACAGGTCCTGTGTGGGCCCGATCCTGTGTGGGTCCTTGCGCTCAGCGGTTCTGTGTGAGCCAGCGCCTACAGGTTCTGTGTGAGCCCGATCCTGTGTGGGTCTTCTGCGGGGGTTAGTTACCTATCGATCCTTCGTGGGTCCGACGACTTAGATGGATCAGTGATCATCTTTATCGTTCTTGAAGAAGTATACCTGTGTGAGCTGAATCCTGTTGCTTTCCTGTGTGGATTGTGTTGTGCAATCCTGTGTGGATGATGTTTTGCTTTCCTATGTGGAATACGTATACTTTCCTGCGTGGACTGGGTTGTACTTGGGCTCGGAGGTTGGAGCGTATTTTAATTGATGACTTAGGTATATGTATGGGCATATACCTAAGCAGTGTCGGTTGTTACTTCGTGTTTGTACTTTTCTTCGTGGTTTATCCTTTGTGGATTTGAGAGACCTTCAGGGGTCTCGGGGTCCCTACTGAGTAGCTTATACTCACCCCTGCACGGGCTTCGCCCGCACTACGTTGTGTTGGTTGCAGACGACGGACAACGTTGACCTTAGTTGAGGCTTGCGGAGCGGGACGGTACCCGGAGGTGGACCACTGGGCGGGACGTGCACGGAGCGGACGGCGGGACCCGTGGAGCAGAGGAGCTATCTGTACCCACCCTTCAGGTGGGATTTCCAGTGGACAGCTCGGAGTAGCGGCTTTTACTTTTCAGTTGCTGTTTTTCCCTTTTCGAGTTGTACTTTACTTTCAGTTTGGGTTTGTATTCTGGCCCATTTACTTTTCCGCACTTTCAGTCGTACCCTGCTTGTTTAGTGTTTACTTTCCGCTTGCTTACTCTGTGGTGTTTGTTTTACTTTTCAAAGGCAATGCCTTCCCTTTTTACTGGGATTTACGCCTTGGTGCTAGTCGCCAGCCCCTGGCCTATGGAAGGCGGGCTTGGGGTAGTCACGGCACGGACCCCGAGGGCGGGTCATGACAGTAACTCTATCTAGTCAAGACCTCAAGGTACATACCATCTCCATATAACAGCTAATGTAGTCTAGCTCCTGAATCTGACCTCTTTCCTGCACGTAAATCCATAAAGTCTACACGTGTCCTGAAGTGCCTGTGCAGGGTGTGAAATGAATCTTAGTAGGATACCAACCAATGGTGTGTACCTAATATAAGTGTTTAAGAAGGCATGCATTTACAAGGAAAATAGTAAACAATATGATGCACAAATAAACATAAACTCCACTAGTGCTCAGCAGCCACCATGAAGTGTCACTTGCTTCGGCAATGCCGGAATATCTGTCATGTAACCCGAAACCATGTGCCACCCATGAAACTATGTGTATCATGTACCGACGTCCTGAAGGCATGCCCAAGGAATAGTAACTCAGAGAAACAACAATGCATGTCCTCAAATAAGTAACTGGAGGGATAACGATGTCATCCCTCCAATAATGTAACTGGAGGGATAACGATGTCATCCCTCCAATAATGTAACTGGAGGGAAAGCGCTGTCTGCCCTCAAATAACAACGATCCTCTACCCCCAACCCTATATCCTCAATGCTATCCCATGAAGGCTTCTCACCTTCTATGTGGCTTCCTACAACAAGCAACCCCAAACCAATAGTACCTAAACCACAACTAACGGGGGCCTCTACCCACACGAGTGGTCAAAACCACCTCATCATGGAGTCTCTCTGTGCGCACACTACTCAAAGTTCCAGGTGAGCAGTAATCACCAAAATAGTACCCAAGCCACAACACCTCTGACATCTCGTGTCCCTGTGACCATGACTCTCAAGTCCGACGACCTCGCCATCCAAGTAACCCGGGCCATGCCCAACCTGACAGTCACCTTACCAAAAGATGATGTCCATGACACCCAATCCCGTGGTTAGAACCACCCAATGTAACTCGGGCCAAGCTCAACCTGTGATCATCATCACTAAACAATACCCATTCCATTCCCAACACAACTCAAAGGTTCCAGGATATATAATATCACAAATCACACACACACATATATATATAATCAAAAGAATAATTTAAACAATAAAAACAACTAAAAAGTTGAATTTCACTAGCTAGGTGTTGTCCCATACCATCACCAAGGTCTTGGAAGCCTCTAACAATTCATATCATAACTTAAAAAATTAAACTCAGCTATTTAATCAAAAAAAAACTTATACCATTTTGGAAACCCCGGCCAAAATTCCCTATATGAGCGATGGCCCCTCGCCCGACCTCGCTCAAGAAAAATAAGAAAATGGGAATACCCAAAGGTATCCCACAGGTCTGATAAGAAATTTAATATGCAATAGAAGATAATTTAGGGTCTCTCTCAAAATACCCAAATACGTGCTTTAAGTCGCGCCACCCAATGTTCTGAGAAAACACAAAAGAAGGTATACAACACCTACCTGAGACTCGTAGACACAGACACGTCTGATATCGAGCTCCAATTCGAAGCCGATATTTGTATATTTATGTTTCCATCAAATCCCGAAAATTCCACTCGGATGGAAACTGCAATGTGTGAGGAAAAGGATCAAGAAAGAAATAGGGTGTGTGGGTTTAGCCTTGCTGTTGATATCCCACAGCCATCGATGGATTAAAGAAAGGACTTCGGATGAAGATTCTTGGTCAAGGGATGTTCTTCAAGTTTTCAGAGCGGAAATTCTCTGAATATGGGGAATAAGAAGAGGTTTTCCGAAATAAGACGTGACACTATTTCATTTAAGCGAATAAAAATAAAAATACATGGCGTGTATAAAGGACTACATGCCATGTTGTAGCCTTGTCTGTACTCCAACTTAATCAGGGGTAGCCACATGCTTGGACATGCCACACGGGTTGACACATGGCTTGAACTCAGCCAGTACACAAAAAGGAGGATACACGACGTGTCGAGCAACACTACACGCCGTGTAGTAGGAAATTCCTACACGGTCATAACACGACATGTACTTGGCAAGCACATGACCAGTACTTTCCTAACCCATACACGGTGTGTACTTTAGAGTACATGGCGTGTAGTCTGGAAATTTTTCCCAGATTTTCCCAGTTTTCTCAGAAACAAGTGAAAAATTCAAATAGGGTCGGGATTTTGACCCATTCTAAAAACCCTAGTTCTTACACCCTAAATCAAATACTATATAGATAATTTTCCAAGTTTATTTAAGGATTATTGTATGATGAACATTTAGAAGAACTAGAAGGTGAATCTAAACTAGAGCTTCCTTACAGTTAATATCTAATAGATATTTTTGTGTCTTCTCCAACCACATTGGGATAAGGTTTAGAAAATATAAATTATATTGAGGTATAACTTCTTGATAATTTTATCTCTAAGAAATAATTTGATTAAAAAAGGACCAATAAAGTGAAATAGGATAAAGATAAGTTCAAGGATGAGACCAATTTATCTCTTATAAACCTTTGAAATTTTATGGTTTATATTGAAAATAACATTTATAAAACTTTTAGTAGGATTGTGTTTAATATTGAGGTTCAGTCTTTAAAGTTTTCACAACTGAAGAAAGTTGTGAGTGAGATCAGAAGTTTTGTTAATTTGAAACATATTTTTGGATAAACTAGTGTATCTTCCACACCATTCAGATACTAATAAATGAGGGATCTTCCATTTATTCATTTATTGATTACAAAGGAAGAATCCAAGTCCCAAGTCTAGGTATCTCAAAAGGAAAATAAATAATCTTCTCAAAAGAAAGGTTCTTCCACAAAAAAATAACCTAAATTATATCTGAAGCAATCTAAGTTATCTCAAAAGGATGGAAAATAATAGAATGAAAAGTTACCATAATAATTGTGTTCTAAATCATCCAAATATTTATATACAACTATTTAATTTTAAAAATTATGATAATACTTGAAGGACATGGAAGAAAAATAGAAGCTAAAGGTTTCATAAGTGAAGAAAGAAAAAATCACAAAATATTCTTCACAATATGGTAAGGGCTCAACTAGTAAGAGGTATAGACTATGAGTAAAGATGAATGTTAGAAAGAATAATCCTAAATTGGATCTAATATATAATGATAATAAAGATTATGTTTCTACTAATCGACACATTCCACCCTTCAGTGTCTAGTTGGAACCATCAATTTTGACATATTACATGCCTATTGCTAAAGTCACAGTGAGTACACTACCTATAATTACTTGGTAAGTTGTCACTAAATAATAAATTATAAACCCAAAAACATCAAATGTACAAATAATTTATTATTCTATTAAATGTATTAGGAGGATAACTTCAGAAATTTCTACACGTTTTATTGATATCTCAGTTTAGAAACATTTTATAACTATATCTACAACTCAATAATAAGATTTAATTGTGAAATTTCAAGAAAATATATCTAAAGGGAAAATAATTTAGGACCATATAGTTGATGATAAATTGAAATATTTTTTTATTAAATCTATTATAAAATGAGTTAAAATACATAAGTATGAGACTGAGAAAAAAGAGGAATCAGAGAAGAAATTTTCTTAATACTATTTATCATTTTGTCTTCTATAATATATAATTATTGTTACTATTTCAATATTTCAAATATTATATGAATTATTTTTTTTATCTAACTATATTTTTATGTACTTTTTTATAAGAAAAAAGGGTGGCGGGATGTATAATAAGAGAATTCATGAGTGAATGAATGATTTATGTATGGGAGAGTCATGAGTTATTCCTTACTGTATTTGGTTATCTTTTATGACTTTGAATTTAGTGGGTTATCCTTATCAAAAGGGAAATATTATTGGATCTATCATACAATAATACTTTTGTTTTAATAATTACAAACAATAATTATTCTAATTTTATGTTAATTATGATTGAATTTAAGTTTATATATTTTCTATATGTAATGTTTAATGGAGAGATCACCACTTTCATTGGAAGTAAAGGCAATAAAGTAAGGAAAAAAATACCACATTAGTAATCTAGAGAAATATATTTATAATGATTCACGATTTAGGGTCTAAGGGAGTAAACCAAATGTGGAATATTGGGTGTTTTGATCCATTGTTTTACCATTTTAGTAGTTTGACTATCTCATATTTTTTTTATTATAAAATTAATTTAATAAAATTCTTAATATCTTGATAATTTTAGATGTTTTTTTAAGTTTATAGATAGTTTAAAAACTAAAACATTGTGATAAATCTAGATTTTAGTAAAGAAGAAAAAGAGTCATAAAAATAGGTTATGATAGAGCTGATACTATTCCAATTAATTTATGAGAAAAATATCAAACCAACACATCCAATTTTGATCTATCTAAGGTTGATCTAAGATAGTTTAAATAGGGAAAATGGATTCTTAAGAGTCATCATAGATAGAGAATGTGTGACATAGTTCAAATAAGTTGTCACATAATATTAATAAGTATCAATGTCAAGCTAAGAGTTTTCAACCACACAAATTCACCATGGAGTACTTATATAGTACAATGAAGTCACTCTAATTTTGTATTAAGAAAAACAATATTGTAAGAATTTTAGCTCCAATTTCTTAATAAGAACCATTGTGATACAATGTCAACTAGTGAACATCAAATTACGAAGTTGACACAGTCTATGATATTAGGAGAATGCACTATCAGGTAATAATTATTATCATAAATACTTCTAAATTATTTTTAATATTTTCCACATGATAAATTTAGTGATTCATCACATTTTTTTATCAATGATATGAGAATAAAATATCATATTATATGCCAATATCTAGTTTATCTTTTATAAACCACAATAATTAAACCAAATATCCCTAAACATGTAAAAGTACTAAATTTATAAGGAATACCAATATTGTGGTGTGTTAAAAAAAGAAGAATGAATAAAAAATGAATTCTAAATAATTACCAATAATGGTCAACTACTATCATGCTACTGAAATTCACATGAAGTTAAATTATGATAAAAAAACCTTGTCAGTGTGATCAAGTTATATAAATTTCCACGATTTATCATTTAATTCATATATTTTTTTAGAGTTGTAGTTTAATTTTTTTATCTTCTTCTTTTCCCAATAAATGAAATACTTTTATTTTTTATACCTCAATAAATCCTAAATCTATTTGTACATAGTTTTTCTACATAACCAAAAGGAAAGAGTTTTACTGGTTATGCCTCTATTACAAAAGTCAGTTGCAATTGGTCTTTGACTACCCCAAAAAATAAATATATAGTGTGATATATACCCCTCTATGAGTAGATAGGTCGTAAAGAGTGGATTAGGTCATTTATTTGAACTACTATAAAAATATTTTTTTATGTCTTTTAATTATTTCTATATTTAGGTTTTAGATTCTATCAATTCATGCCCTTATTGGACCTTTTACTTAGAACTATCTTAGAAATAATTCTAAACTCTTGGAAGTAGTATCCTTATATAATCAATATATTTAACCATACTAGACAAACTGATGGCATTACTTTAGCTCCAAGGGAAAACTGGGGATAGTATATCCTAAATTACCTCACTAAAAATATCAAATCAATAATCCCAAAAATCAAAAAAAAGAAGAAATTCCACCTTAACTAAAATATATAGATCGACCAAAAGATCAATTTTTTATGAAATCACTTCTTTCCAATCCCTCACATATGATTTTTCTATATTTTAATCCACCAGGTCCCTATAAAACTTTGAAACCTATATCATCTAATACATTTTTCTTCACAACCTTAGAAAATGTATCAATATTGAACACCATAATATATGTATAAAGGGTTAATTTGGTTTATCTTAAAGTTTATAGAATTTGGATATTTATACACACTTATATATAGTGTAAAATATATAAAATTAGTGAATTTTGTAGTGTATCCCATCACCATTATTTTCCCTACCTATTATCCATGAAAAATCAAGACCTGAACCATTAAAGGGTGTTAGAATGAAATTAACCCAATAAATTGTCCTAAAAAAATTCCAAGAAAAATACTACTCCTTTTTCACTTAAATAATCACATCCCACCATATATGAGATGTCACTTCAAGAATAACATTCATCAATATCTCCCTATGCTATTCAGGGGTTTCAACCCTTTCAATAATGCAATGAATATGATCAACCAGTTCTTATTCCTACTACGGGGACCCATAACCTTGAAAAATAAGAGGATTATAGAACTTTAAATATAATATAATATTAATAGTAAATGTCAATCATTGAGGTACTACTTTCCATACATCCTATAGCATGTAATTAATTGCCTCTAAGACCTATGGATTAACTATATGGCTAACATGAGGATTGTTCTTAATTTCCCCTTCCTATATACATTCATGTGGTATTTGAGGTAACATATTATATATTAAAATAAATAATCAAGTTTGATTACCCTTCCAAGAATAAGAAACTTAACAAGTTTTGGAACAACATAGAAATGGTCTGAATAAAACCCCCTTACCTATCTCATTTACAATATTTATTATGATTTATAAAACTTTAAATATAAAGTAAGATATCTTTATAAAACAATTTATAGAATAAGAATGACTATATGATAGAAAAAATAATTTAGAAATATTTTTATGTTTTATATTAATATATTCATCACAAATAAATAATTATATTTAACTATTTATTTATTATGAGTTTTAATTAACATAAACCCTCAAATGATTCCACTAATGTAGTGATCAAACACCCTCAAAAACATCATATGTCATGTTACCCTACATAAGTCTACCTATAAACACCAACTCATGATGTATAAAACTCAAAATGAATAATATTAAATAAAAAGATCTCAAGTAAAACCCAAAATTCCCCTTGAAACTTAATCGTCAACCATAGTTATGTTGTCCAAGAATATTTATGGGTTACTTCTTGAGTTAAAACCTCTTAGATACTCTCAATCACACTACCCTATAAAAGCCCAGATACCATCTTGTAATGGTCCATACTGAATCACTATTTGACCTAAGTCGAATCACTATATAAACTCTACTATAACAACCCATGTTTTTAGGAATCATATTATTTCCACAAAATATATTTTTATAATTATAAACTATTTTTGTCTATTCAATAAAAGGAATTAGAATAATTAGGGAATACGTCATACAAGATCAGAATTAAACTAAAAAAAAATTATTCATTCATAATAAAACATTACCAAAAAAGAACATGGAACTAAGTATTACAAACCATGGATTGTTACATCCATTAAAAGTTTATAAATTGAAACAAGAAAATAAGTAGAAAAGAAATAAAATTAACACCAGGATATCTCCTGGATCATATTCACCCTTGAGGACCACCAATAGCTGAAGAAAACCTATGATGAGGAAGAACATCATGAAAGAATAAAGAATATTATGATATCTAAAATTAAAACTATGGAAAAGGATATGTGTGACTTAAGAATTATTTTTGAAATGAATAAGTTTATCAAGGCTATAAGTATGAAAAGAATACAACCATTAAAAATATGGTCATTTCAAATATAATTGCTGAAAAGATGGTCATAGAAAATTTGGTCATTGAAGATATGGTCATTGGATATACATGTTTCAAATAGTTATACCGATGTTATGTCTTGTTATTCACAAATTTAAATAATATGTTTTATAAATAACAATAACATAACAAAAAAATACGATATTAATTAAAAAAATTTATTATAAAAACTTTTTTTACGCTATGATATTATTATTAAATAATGATAAGATAAAATTAAAATAAATATTCTAATATCAAAAGATTGATACAATTAAATGATTTGGATATAAATAATTAATTTTAATTATATTTAGGTTAAGATCATTTTATGCTTACATAAGTATTTTTCTAAAAATTGTATTTTCATGCACTATGAATTTTTCTTAATAAACTCAATATGTTATGCTTAAAGGATGATAAATTATATTCATGATATACATTTAAATTAATTTAATTATTAATTGATGATATATAAGATTAAGAACATATAAAGTCTAAAAAATCATCTTTCTAAAAAAGTAGTTTTTATTAAATTTTGATTTTAATTTAAAAGGAAAATTTAAAATTTTTATGAATTTTATTTGATAAAATAAACTTAATTTTTTAATTCTACATATAAAAATTAATTTAAAATGATTTTTTTAATTTTTATTAAATAATTTATTTTTAGGTGAATAGTGAAAAATGTCATTTTTACTAAAACTAGAAATTTTACGACTTCATCATTGTATAAGAAAAAAATAAGAAGTGAATACAAGTTTTAATTAATCAAATATGTATTTATAAAGTAAAATTATACATTTCAAAAGTACTATATTATGTATATAAAACCTATGTTTAACATTTTGAAAACTCAAGTAACATTTTAAAATAAAAATAGTTTTTATGTGTTTATATTAAAAAATAGATTTTTATCACTTCTAGAAATTAAATATAATTTTTTTTATTTTTTTTATCAAAATGTAGATATTATTTAATAATTTAAATTTAATTTTTACTAATAAAAATAAGATTACAATGATTAAAGTTAATTACCATGATAATGTTGAAGTTATTATTTTTAATGATTTTTTATTAACATGGTGTAATTTTTATGAAATTAATTAAATTAACCTATTTTAAATAATAACTATAATATGATGTTTAAAAAAATAAATAATTATATTAATTCAAATTTAATTTTTAATCAATTCTAAATAAGATCAATAACATATAATGTTTTAAAATCCATTTTTCTATAAAATAAAACTTTTTATATATATATAAATGATTCAATTGAAAAGTTAATTTTATCTTATTTATAAATTGAATTATATTAAATGGAGATTATGTCACGAACTTCCTTGGGTTAACCTGAACTATCACCCGATTCGGCTCACAACAAGGCATCAAGTATGACTCCCTGTACGCCAGAGGATGCCAATTAGCGGCATAAGATTAAAATGATACAATAGAGAGACTATGCCCTTATATCATAGTCCTATAACAATGGAAATAAACCAAAAACATATATATCCATGAACATAAGAGTGTGTATAAATAAATAAATAACTGAGGTAAAATAATAATGAATGGAATGTTGTATAAAGACTCAGAAAAACAGAAACATATAGAAACGGGTCACCCACTAGGCTGACAACATATGGAATAAATAAATGAAAATAAATACACAAGGCTCCACTACTTCTCTAAGACGAACCACATATTTAGTATCCATGACTACTGAATAACTCTATTATGATCTTCACACTCCACATGAGCAATGACACTTAGAAATGAAACAATGGGCCTCCGCCCGATCTACTACATCCTGTGCTCAACCAGAAAATAGACATAAGGTCTACACCTATACCAAGGTTCATGTGTAGGGGGTGAGAAATAAATATTAGTAGGCCACCCACAATAGTGCTCCTAACATCTACCATCCTAAAACGTGCATGAAACACCTGATATTCTTATAATATATGAATGAAGACTACCAACACAAATATAAATAAAGACAAGAAATAAAAAAAGGATAAATCAAAAAGGAAAAAAACCATGGGTTCTAACCTGACACCCAAGGTAAATCTACCCTCACTCTGGCCCCATCTAGAGAAATTACAAATTTTGGCTTGCAAAACTACACATCAAGTGTACCCTTATGATCAAGAAGGATCTACAAAGTACACTATAAGGATAGGAATGAAAATTAGACCCTAGGATATCATCCTAGGTATTTGATACACTGAATAAAATCTACCGGGATCTAGGACTCAAATAGTGTGATCTAAACTAAAGATAAGAACATATAGGTTGAAACAACTAACGAACCAATAAGTCATATTTTTTTATAAAAAACCAGGCACATATTATAGAACCAATAAAGGCTGGCTCCATACCATAATCCAGGATCATCCAACATCCACAACCCTAGGAGAACAACAATATCCACAATACAAAAAACTCACTTCGTGAGTGCCTCAACAATTCAAAATACCTAATCCACTCTAGTATGGGTTTCATGCTAAGATATATGGGGGTTTACATCATCCATAACAACCATTATCTCACCTACCCCATCTAACAATATCCAACTAATAGAGGAGAGAAAAATATTAAATCTCAGGGCCAATGCTCAGTCCAATAATATACCAAAGGTCTCCTATCTCAAAATCAGTCCCGAATAAGAATAAAATTAAACCTCAAACCCCAAAACCTAAAAAATAGAGACAGATAACACATGAAACCACCAACCAAAACCACTGAAACCATCACCGACCATCACACAGGCAACCAATCATAGGGAATCCACCACAGTTCCCAAAACCATAGATCAAACAGGAGACCCAAAAAGTGTCTCATCTAGCACATCCAATCCTTAATATGAGCCTAATAAAATGAAACTATAGTGGGTCTACCATCTCACAAAACACTGATCAACACACCCAAAAGGGAAACCTCAAGAATAAATTCCCATAAGGGAAACCTCAAGCAGCACCACCCAGAAGGGAAACCTCAAGAAACTCTACTCCAAGAAGGGAATCCTAAAAAAGGTCCCTAAGACCTATCTCAACTCTACCCAATGGTACCCAACCATATATTACATCCCACAATTTCATACCTACCCAAATGATTCTACCATTTTATACCTCATGTGACCATAACTAAACCTCAACAAATTGAATGAAAATCCCATAAAAAAAAACTTGATCCTACCTCTCAGAGTATGTATGAAGAAATTCAAATAGAATAACCTAGAATACTAAACATAAGGTAATCAATAATTTTACAACCCTCAAATAGTCCTCACAACTCACAACCCAACCTTGGAAGGATTCTAGATCAACAACCACAAATGAACCCTCTAGAAAAAATATCTCATTCCAAAACACCATCCAGGAAGCCTCTGAATGAAAAAAGGATTCCACCATCCTGATATACACCAAATGAATATAAAAATGGGATGATCACAAGTTAAATTATTACTATAGGTCTTGAATACACCTAAATTAACTTACTAAAAAATACATGGCGTGTACTTCTGAGTACACGACATGTAATCTCAAAGATGTTCCTGGCCATTTACTTCTACACAGCCAGGGCATACCTGGGGTATGCCTGTATACTAGTACATAGGCATGAAAAAAAATAGGTTCTACTCATATACTAATACATGAACAAGTCCCCCTCAAATGGGGTGTATTACCCAACATCCGACCACATGGACAAGTCCCACTACATTGCATGTACCAAGTGTATATGACATGTACTTCCCAAAACTCTATCTACCCATGTACACAACCACATGGTCAGGTACCTATCCAACCACTACTGAATTGCATATACATGAGGTAAAATGTGTGTAATTATAAATTATCATATTCCCTGAATATAAATAACACAAGACATGTGTTCATAGAACCACACATTGTGTGATCAGGATTTCTCAAACGGGAATCCATTTGAACCTCCCAAAACCCCCCGAATCACCTAAAAGCCACCAGATCAACCCTATAGTAGTCCCCAATAACCCAAAAACAAGATTAAAACTTAAAAAAACTAACCTATGAAAATTTATGCTGAAAAAATTAAAAATTTCATACATTCGAATGGAAACCACTGAAGATTTGATTTGATTCATGGCCTGAAGCTACCGTATGACGATCTGACTCATCTCGAGCTCCATAGTGGAACATCTTTCTCCCTATATCTCTATTATATACATATCCCTCTCCATATCATGTATCTTGTAAGAATACTCTAAAGGGAGGGGCATACACATGAAGAAAATGGTGGAAGGGGAGAAAAGAGAAAAAAAGGAGGAAAGAAAGAAAAAAGAAAAGGGAAAAGAAGAGAGAGAATAAAAAGGGATATAGACCAGACCTAGAGCTTGATGAAAGATTATGCCTCACCTAGAAAATCCCCCTAATATGGACTCAACTGAGAGGTTGGAATTTAAATATAACTCCCCCCAAAAAAGGTATCACTAAAGAAAACCGTACGAATAAATAATATTCAATTAATTAAATATTAAATACTATCCCAAAATTAAGATGGCTCAAAATTCCACCAAAATAATATCCTAGGGTAAACACCATATTCTAGGACTAATAAAATGGTAAAAAAAAGTATCTGAGATCTCCTGATGGGATAAATTACCATTTTTTACCTGAACACTCCTAGGAATAAAAATGTTCAAATTAACCCTAATTTTCACAACTTGTAGAAGGCCATCACAAAATCTCCACAAAAAATGCTTACTCCCCCCCAAGAAGCCTCAATGGAAAAAAATTTCCATGATCTTCCCTAAGAACTGGCGCAACCAATGATATCTCTACTATCCAATTACTGGCCTTAAATTGTCCCCATGATATCCTCATTATAAGGGACATTATTCTATGGTCAATTTGATTCTCCTCACCATAAGAATGTACTTATAATCAACCTTTAACAAAATACCAAACTCCATGGTCCACACTTCATCAACCACAAAATGCGATGGATACACATGGACAGACCGCTCACACCAGAGCACCAACCCTGAACACCAACCAATACCCATTCCCAGAACACTAGGAACGACATCCTTAACACTCAACAAACCTCTTAAAATAAGGACCACAACCTCTAACAAACTATGATGAAATATACACCATAAGGATTCCATTAAACCACTCATATTGTGGAAATCCACACTCAATGGAACAAAATAATACTCAATCAACAATTCACCCGACCAGTGCACACATTTCTTTGTTCAATAAGGCATTAATCCAAAAATCCTCAAAAAATACCACTCTCTACCTCAAGGAAGAGTGATTATCTAAGAACATCCCATAAGACTTAATTTTAAAATGAGCCAAGACCTAACAAACCTAGTCTAATAGGCCAAAATCACCAACCATGCTCCTCATGCAGGACAGTTCCAACAAACCAGAGCACCCTTAATGATCATATTCAAACAAGGAATATCCCTTATTATAAGACCCACCACAAGACCATGATCTACTCAGGTGTTTATCTAAAACCACGAGTACCTATCCATGATCCCATTGTGACACTCGAAGTAGAACCATAACCAATAGGTCTAATATTACAACCAAACCTACCCTCTTAAACCATCAAATAAACCACAAGCACTCTTATTGCTACACTTAACAAGCCCAAGTCAACCTCAGAATAACCATAGAACTTATATGGACTACCAAAACCTTAGAGAAACTTGATCTTTATCTAGTCATATCTTAGTAATCCCTTCCTTCACTGATCAAACCACACTAGTAGAAGGTCATCCCAAATCCTGAACCAACCCAAAATGGTTTCCACACATCCCTCGATGAAGGGAATGCATCTCTACCACCAAAGATCACCTATCCATGTGATAAACATGACTAATCAACATAAGAACAATACCTATAGTTTAGTTGATTATAATTCAGCCAAGTACTTATATGAAAAAAAATCATATGAGAAGTTGCTGATACTTTAAACAAAAAAACCTCTATCATCAGTAAAAACACCTATAATTAGGAAAATGACATTATAATCCTATGTGGCTATTTTGATGCATGAACACATGCCTCTTTACATAGGCCCTGATCCAAAAAATCATAAATCATAAAACCCAAAAACAGAAGTGCCTCAATCAAGGTGAAAATCACACAACTATAATATCAAAAAAAAGAAAAAAAATCACATAACCCCGATAACCTATAATTCATACCAAAATAGGTGTTCATGACATAATAACCTTATATCCATCACAAGATCCGACACATTCCAATATATTATTTATACCAACTCCCTAAATAGAAATACAACTAAAGAAATAATTTGATTCCATTTTTTCACAAACCAGCCTGAGTTGACTTGACCCATCACTCAATTCGGCTTGAAAAAAGGTCTCAATTATGCCTCCCTATATGCCAGAGGTTTACAACTAGTGGGGAAGGACTAAAAGAATATAGTTTAGAGACTATGACCTTAGATCATAGTACAATAATAGTGGAAATAAACCAAACACATACACATCCATGAAAATTAGAGTTCACATAAATAAATAAATAACTAAAGTAAACTAATAATGAGTGGAATGATGCATATAGACTCAAACAAATAGAAAAATACAAAAACTGTTCTCCTACTGGGCCAACCATATAAATAATAAATAAACGAAAATAAATACACAAGTCTCCACTGATACTATAAGAAAAACCATATACCCAGTTTCCATGACAATTAAATAACTCCAGCATAGTCCTCAGACTCCACATGGGAAATCCTGCTAAGACATACAACATGGGGCCTCCTCCCAATTCACAATACTAAGTTTGAAGTTACCCAGTCAATATCTAAGTATCACTAAGAGGGGGAGGGGGTGAATCAGTGATGTCTTTTTTCTTTTATGTTTCCCCTTTTTGAAACAAACTTTGCCTTCTGTTAAAGAGTTATTTTCCTACTAAACACACACAACCACATGAACATACGATTTACAAGGTTCACTACTCAATAAGAGTAGCTATGTCCTTGGTATGGTATGGAAATAATTAAATACCACACAATACACTAGAAAACAATCCTTTGATGTTGAATAAAATGAGTAGGATATACCCTTACACTCGTGTAGTAATTGAGAGATAATACTCAAGTATGTGCGCACCCTCTTAGAAAAAATAGGGTAAATAAATATCTCTGTGCTTCTTGACAAACCTTAAAAAATATGATCTTTGAAAACAACTCTTCTATTTCCTATCCAAAATCTGATAGGAACTACCTAGACATTATAATAATACTTAGTTCTATACCCCAGTCATATCATGATTCACTTAAAAGCACTCCTCACTTAATTTGGGTACTCAAATCATCATCTCGTAGAGCTCCTTCACAGAGCTCCTTCATGAAGCTCCTGGCTTTGTAGAGAACTCTAGTTTACAATGCTCTCTAGTTATCAAAGCTCACTAGATCACAGAGATCACTATTTCATGGAGCACAGATTGGTCTTTGCGAATTTCAATTCTTTCAAAAATCTCAACAGATCGCCATGAAGCTCCTTTCTCTCATGAAGCTTACTTGTTTCACAGAGCTCATTTTCTCCGCGAAACTTCTTCACAATTCAAGAGCTCTAAAATTATAGTTATGTCTCTCTACTTCTCTCAAGGGGTTAGGGGCCTATTTATAGGCATTTCCCACCAACTCTAGAATCTTCTAGCCACATCAGCACCACGTCAGCATCAAATCGCATAGATCCATAATTTCCTTTGAAATTCACTCTGTTTTGTGAAGCACCATGGCTATTTTAAGGATTCGTGAAGCTCATCGTAATCGCAGAGCATTCTGTCCAATCATTTACACTATCGCAATGCTCATTGTTCCTTTGTTCCACCGTTATTCTCCTTCTTCCTTTGCACTAACACAATGCTTCTTCTTCCTTTTCACCACAAAGCTTACTTGAAAAGATCTTAACCTCTTCCATTCACGAAGCTCATTGTAATCGTGAAGAACACCGTCAAAATTCTTCATGTATTTTCGAAATATACTTCATGAAGCCCATATTTGTAAAATTCATGCCTTTTTCATATTTTGAAGTGATTTTCAAGGAAATCCACTTTTCTCAATGCTAGCCCAACTCCAAATTTTGGACCCCAAAAATTTGGCAAACACTGGGAAACTACGCCACCTTAGAGACCTACTTCTGCAAGACCAACCATTCTGATTGGCTACATCTTTTCTCCCCCTTTCCTTCATAATGCTTGAATCACAAGTTCTCTAACTAACTTATGATATTTTTAAAATACAGACCATTAAAGTATCATCATATTTACCATGGAAAGTATTATAACTTTCCGGCCTTTCCTCACCCACTTATGCAAAGTGAAGTGATTTCCTTTCTTCACAAACTTCCTTGACAAAAAAAGACAATACTTAATTCACTCAGAAACATCATCATCC
This sequence comes from Viscum album, assembly GCA_963277665.1. Taxonomy (NCBI): domain Eukaryota; kingdom Viridiplantae; phylum Streptophyta; class Magnoliopsida; order Santalales; family Viscaceae; genus Viscum; species Viscum album. The sequence goes on from CAUJRU010000587.1 coordinate 118,833, forward strand.
AAATTGGTCCTAACAAACTCCCCCTTTGGATTTTTTTTGTCAAATAGGATTTATAAATCACCGAACTTTGAAACCTCAAGAAATTAGTCACTTATCTACAATTCTAATCCCACGTGAGTTAAATCATTGTATGAAACCAAAATTATTGACAACAAGGCCATGCTGTCCAAAATTAGTGACTATGAAACCACATCGCATCAGATATCCTCCACAACCTTCTTAAACTCATCAAAATTCATGCAATAACAAAAAAAATTGTTTCCTAAAACCACTCTGCAACCATTTCGGAACCATTTGAATATACAGTTAGAATAGTTCACACATTACATGATGAATTCACAGCTAACCCAAAAATCCCCCTTTATGTATGACTCCATAAGGATAGATTTATGACAATTCCCCCCTTGAAAATACTATCCAAAGGTAAGATGAGAGAGGGGATAGAAAAACGTACCTCAACCTTGTTGTGAAGGAGGTTGGATACCCATGTTCAACCTCAATTTAGAAAATGGTTCATTCAGTAAAGGTTTTGTGAATATGTAAGCAACTTGTTAAAATGTAGGAACGTACTCCAACCTCAATTCATTCTTATACACCAATTCTTTGATGAAGTGGTACGTTATGTCAACATGTTTTGAACGAAAATGTTGTACCAGATTCCTTTTAAGATTGATTGCACTCTGATTTTCACATCCCAAGAGCAAGGGTAGCTTTACTTCAACAAGGAGATCTTCTAACCAAGTCTTCATTCACATGAGTTGGGTATCATCTTGATTAGAAGCAACATACTCAGATTCACCTTTTCTAAGAGTTATTTAATTCTGTTTCTTTGTATATCAACTGACACAACTATTCCCTAGAAATAAAACTCCACCAGATGTGGATCTTCTATCATCAATGTTTCCTACCCAATCATAATATGAATACCCGAATAGATCAATATTTTCTGAGCCATCATACCTGATTCAAAAACTTTTTGTGCCTTTGATATATCTAATAATTCTTTTTCCAGCAATAAAATGTGATTTTTTAAGAGAGCTCTGAAATATTTCACATAAGGTAACAACATAGACGATGTCGGGTCTTGAGGTAGTTAGATATAAAATAATTCCAATCAGCTTTCGAAACTCTTTCTAATCAACTTCCTTGACTTCTCCATCTTTAGACAACTTGGTTCCCACTGAAATTGGTGTGGACACTGGTTTTGAATTTTCTATTCCAAAATTCTTCAGAAGTTCCTTATCATACTTTTCTTGAGACAAAAAAAATGCGATTCTTCTTCTGTGAAATTTGTAACCCAAGAAAGTATTTCATTTCTCCCATCATGGAAATCTCAAATAACTTCTTCATCTCCTCAGAAAATCTTTCACATGATATTTAATCATTCCCAACAAAGATAATGTCATTGACATAAACAATTGTGATCAAAGAAAACTCCTAATACTCCTTGATGTATATATTGCTATCAACTCTTCCTTTCTTAAAATTCATATTCCTCAAACAAGTATCTAATTTAGAATACGATGCCCTCAGAGCCTATTTTATCCCATACAAAGCCTTCTTCAACCTGTACACCTAAATTTCATCCTTCCCAATAATAAATCCACAAGGTTGATCAATGTAAACTTCTTTGTCAAGGTCACCATTCAAGAATAGAGATTTTACATCCATTTGAACGATTTTGTAACCTCGTTGTGCATCAATAGCAAGAAAGATTATGATTGTTTCTAATCCTGCCACCAGAGAAAAGGTTTCATAAAAAAAAATGGCTTCAATTTGTGAATATCCTTTGCAAACCTATCTTTCTTTGTTTCTTATTACTTTACCTTCTTCATTCATCTTGTTCCAAAAAACCCACTTTGTACCAATAATGTTCTTATTGTATGGATTGGGTACAAGTTCCAAAGTATCATTATTCTCTATCTGATCAAGCTCTTCATTCATATCCTGAACCCATTCTGGATGCTCAAATGCTTTATTTACATCATTCTTTTCAACTTTAAAATAAATATAAGTATGTTAAATAACATTAATTGTTATTCTTGTTTGAACCCTATGATGTTGATCGCCAATAATGTTCTGGGCCTTCACTTGTTTCCTTAGACTAGGATGATATGTTTGAACTTTATCCTCATCACTTGAGATTTCTGAGTCTGATTCCTCTTCTTGAGTAGGATTAACACAGTCTACAACATTATCAAAATCGTTTACAAAAATCTTCTCTATCCTGCTCAGATTTTACATCAGCATATGACTGCTTTTCTTTCTCAGCATTTTCAACAAATTTTACATCTGAATAATCAATAATTCTTCCAATTTAATTTTTGAGACATCTATATCCTATACCTTCTAGAGCATATACAAGAAAAATTCCATCATCTCCTCTTTGGTCAAACTTTCCATGGTTTCCACCTTTCTTCTTTGTAATGCATGGACTCCCAAAAACTCTTAAGTATTTCAGACTTGGAGTTTTTCCATAGAACATTTCATATAGAGTCATATCTAAGTTTGGACTATAGAAACATAGGTTCTGAATATACACAATAGTTCTCATAGCTTTCCTCCAATAATAATGAGAAAGACTATGTTCAAGTAACATAGTTCTCCCCATTTCCACCAGACTTCTATTATTTATTTTAGAAACCCCATTTTTTTGAGGTGTGTATGGTGAACTAAAATCATTTTGAATTCCATGATTCTCAAGATAAATTTCAAACTCTTCATTCTTATACTCACCACTATTATCAGTTCTCAACTTCTTAACTGAATACTCACATTCCTTCTCTACTTTCCTCATGAAACTCTTAAATATTTTCAGATCATCTAATTTATGTCTCATATACATAACATATGTAATTATATTAAATTAATAAATTAAAGTAATGAAGTACTTATATAAATTTGTAGATTGATTACTCATTGATCCATAGATATTATAATGTATGATATCCAAGGGTCTTTTTGAGAGAATGTCAACTCTCTTATGCATAGAGTTTGTAATATTCCCTTTCTCACAAATAGTGAAACACCAATATCTTATTCTTGATAAATCAGGAATATCTTAGACACTTTCTTGCTTTGATAACTTGCACATATTTCTATGAAACATATGTCCCAACCTTTTATGCCATAACTGATTTTTCATCCACTACACCCATGTAACAAGAGTTCTGTACTTCACCAACTTGGAACAAATTCCCTCTTGTACTTTGGCCTCTTGTAACTACATTTACATCATTTTCACTTTTGACAACAAACCCATATTTTCTGAAGATAAATTCTTTCCCTCATCACAGAGTTTTGACACACTTAGAAGGTTGTGTTTCATCCCATAAACATATAGTGTTTTTATAGATTTCATCTTTTCTTTTCCAATGATGGATGACCCAACACCTTTGATCCTTAGAGATTCATCATTTCCAAATGTCACTATTTTTTATTTTAAATCTTTCAAATTATTTAACATGTTTAAGTATCCTATCATATGAGAAAAACACCCACTATCAAGGATCCAGGTTCGTTCTCATTTCATAGATTTTAAAGAAGTTTAAAAAACAAGAGCTTTCTGTTCATCCTTTTCTACAACTTTCTACTGTGATTTCTCCAATTTTCTAGCCAAGTTAATGTGTTCTGTCCAGACAAAAAAGCACTCATTCTTTTTAGACCTAGAAAATATATCTTTATTATCCTTTAAAATCTATAGCTTCTGAGAATTCTTAAACAATTTTATTTTTTTTGGTAACACAATCAGATAACCCCTAGCAAGATTTTCAGGTCGATCACATCTTTCACAGATAGTTTCCAGTGGTTGGAACTTATTATCAATTTTCAAACCAACCTTCTCAGATATCTTATGGACTTTATTTTGAGAGTTTTTATTTTTAAAATATTGAATCCCCCTCAGTCCGTATCTTTCAAACCTTATGGAATAGTAGTAATGTTGTTGATTGAACCAACACATATTTTCCATTTGTCTGAAACCACCAAAATACCAGTAGTATCCATAAAATGAATATTTCCCTCTAAAACTTCCATACTGACTGGAGTTATGAACATGTTTCCCATAAATATTCTTACCAGAACTTTTTTGAACATTGACCTTCATATTTTAGATTGTATGTTTCTTCTTCAGCTCAATTTTTTTTCAGACTTACCAAAACCAGAAGCAGTAGAGATCTTTCTAGACTTGATATTTTTAGATGTTTCTGATTTTTCAGTATTGATAACTTTGACCACATACATAGCCTTTCTATCATTTTTCTTATTAGAACTAGTTACATATTTCTTCTCAACCTCTGAAGGTAACTTTTTTTGATCCTTCTTTGGTTCATTCTTATCAGAACATTCACCAACATTGGTAACAGAGTTTTTGAACCTTGTGTTCCTTTCCTCATCTTTAGAAAGTTTATGTTGGAGATGTTCCAACTCATCTACTTGTGCCTTTATCTTTAATTCCAGATGATCATTACGACTCTTTTCAATCTCAAGATAATTTTTAGATCATCAATATCCTTTTAAAAAATTTCTTTCTTATCAAAATAACTTTCTTGGTCATTTGATGAATAGTTTTCATTTTTCAATTTCCTATTTTCCTTCTCAAGCCTTTTAATCTTCCTCAAACATTCCTTCAAATATTCTTTCAAATACTATTCAAGTTGAGTTTCCTCTTCTTCAGTGCTACTACTCTCATAATCATCATTATTAACTATTGCAAAAAAGGTACTCTCTCTAGATTTCTCAGTAATAGATTTTTCATATTCAGTCTCACTATCATCATCTTCTTCATTTTTTGACAAAAAGATTCTTCTTTTTTATTTGAATAACTTTTTATCCTTAACTCTGCCAGAATATTTATCTTTTTCACCATGTTTATTCCATGACCTTCTTGGTATTATATCTTATTTACCACTATATTCATATTTCCCTTTTTGAAGGAAATTAGCCACAAAGTGGCTAACATATCCACATTCAAAACATTTTAAAGGGAGTTTCCCTTTGTATTTCCCAGTGAATATTTTCACATTTTTAGAAAATGAGGATAAAATTTCATCAAAATTTTGACATACCTTGTTTTAAAATTCGGATTCACTAGCTTCATATTAAATAATAATTTTCTTCAACTTCTCTTTCTTTGCAGCCCTGAAAGACATTTCTCTATCATCTTTTGATTTTCTCTTTATAGTAATCTTCCTTCTCATTTCATAAGTGATGAGAGTGCTATGAAAATAATCCAGGGATAATGTTTTATGGTCTCTATCTTCCAGTGACGAAACTTTAGCATCAAATTTGTCAGGAAAAATTCTTAAGATCTTTTCAACAACTGTATAATCTTCCAACTTTTCACCAAGACATCTGATTGTAATAACAATTTCGTTTATCCTGGTAAAGAAGTCCCCAAATGATCCATACTCACCTATTTTAAGTATTCATACTTTATCCTCCAGATTTAAAGTTTTCCCTTATTCAATTTTTTGTTTCCTTCATAGATTTTTTTTAGTTTGTTCTAGATTTATTTGGCTATAGCAACCCCTTTTACTCTTAAATATTCACTCTCAGAAAGAGATGAGAGTAATGCATTTTTATCTCTTCCATCATTCTCAAGATTCTTCTTATCAACAAGAGTAAGAGGAACCTTGTCATCAATAGTAGGAAATCCATCTGTTGTAGTTTCAATAACTTTATATCCAAGATACATAAGATAAGGTATCATTCTATCCTTCCAGATATGATAATTCTTCCCATCAAATATCGAAATTCCCTTACTATTCACACAATTCATATTCTCCATCAAAACTTCTCTTCAAAAACTTCAACAAAGAACAAACAAAGGGAACCTCCCTTTGGTTCCAATTGAAGTTACCCAGTCAGGATCCAAGTATCACTAAGAGGGGGAGGGGATTAATCAAAGATATATTTTTATTTTATGTTTCCCATTTTTGAAACAACATTCACCTCCTATTAAAGAGTTCTTTTCTTGTTAAACACACACAACCACAGGAAACCAAGATTTATAAGGTTCACTACTCAATAAGTGTAGCTACGTCCTTGGTATGGTAAAAAAATAATCCAGTACCACAAAATCCACTAGAAAACAATCCTTTGATGTGGAATTCAATGAGTAGTATATACCCTTTAACTCGTGTAGTACTTAAGATATAATCCTCAAGTATGTGTACTATCTCTTAGCACAAATAGGGTAAATCAATATCTCTGTGGTTCTTGAAAATCCTTTAAAAATATGATCTTTGAAAACAACTCTTATCTTTCCTATCAAGAAGGTGATAGGAAATACTAGAACTTCATAATAATACTAGTCCTATACCCCAGTCATATAATGATTCACTTAAAAGAACTTATCACTTAATTTGGGCACTCAAATCTTCAACTCACAGAGCTCCTTCGCGAAGCTCCTAGCTTCTTAGAGCACTCTAGTTCACAAAGATATATATCTCACAAATCTCACTAGATCATAGAAATCACTATTTCGTAGAGAATAGATTGGTCTTTGTGAATTTTACTTCTTTCAAAAATCTCAACGACTTTCCATGAAGCTCCTTTCCCTCACGAAGCTTACTTTCTTCGCATATATCATTTTGTCTGTGAACCTTCTTCGCAATTCGAGAGCTCTAAAATTTTCGTTAAGTCTCTCTACTTCTCTCAAGGGGTAAGGGGCCTATTTATAGGCATTTCTTAACAAATATAGAATCTTACATCCACCTCAGCGCCACATCAGAATCAAATCATGGAGCTCCGTAATTTCTTCCAAAATTCACTCTATTTTGTGAAACACCATGGCTATTTTACAGATTCGCAAAGCTCGTCCTAATCATGAATAGTTTTGTCAAATATTTTGAACCACTAAAATGCTCCTTATTTCTTTTTTCCTCTGAAATTATCTATCTTCCTTTGTGCCGCCACAATGCTCATTATTCCTTTGCGCTACAAAGATTACTTGCAAAGATCTTCACCTCTGCCATTCGCGAAGATCGTTGTAATCGTGAAGAACACCATCAACATTCTTCATGTCTTTTCTCTGCCTTTCCTTCATAATGATTTTATCACAAGTTCTCTAACCAACTTATGATCTTTGTGAAATATATACCATCAAAGCATCATCAGATTTACCATGGAAAGTATTGTAACTTTATGGCCTTTCCTCACCCACTTATGAAAATTGAAGTGATTTCCTTTGTTCTCAAACTTCCTTGAAAACAAAAGACAATAATTCATTCACTCAAAAAAATCATAATCCAACTTGGTCCCAAAAAATTTCCCAAAATGAAATTAGACATAAGTTCTACACATACACCGAGGTTCTCATGGAGGGGGTGATAAAAAAATCTCAGAAGACCACCCCCAACGGTAGTCATTACCTCTTCTTTCATAACATGTGAGTGTAAAACATGAAATTCAAACCTATCCAAATGAATATTGATGACATAAAGATAAAAAAATAAGAAATAAGAAAAAGGGGATGAAACAAATAAGAAAATTGTATCAAAATTTTCTATCATGACACCCAAGGTAAATCTACTCTCTCTCTTTCCCCATCCAATGGAATTATGAAATGTGACTCACAGAACCACACATCAATCACATCTTCTTGATAAATAAGGACCTCTAATGTCCACCGTGAGGACAAAAATTAATGCCAGACCCTAGTATCTCATCTATGGAATTTGAAATAATGAATCACATATACTAGGATCTAGGAATCAAATATTACAATATGAAATGGAAATAGGTATATCTTGGTCGATAAAACTAGAGAACCATATAGTCCTAAAAGTCCAGTAAAATAAATATGGCACGAATATGTACCAAAAAAAGAGATATCTATACCATAATTAGGGATAATATAGAATTCATTTCCCCAATAGCATAAAAAAATCCAAAGTACACAAAACCCAATCTTTGAGTGCCTCAAGACCTTATGAGCTCGAATCCACTATAGTTAGGTTATCACACAAAACTAAATGGGTTACGTACCCATCCAGATTTTCCATTAGCTACATTATCCCATCTTACCACAAACATAAAAAATGGGAGAGTAAAAGAGTCAATATCTTGGCCAACACCCATTCCATTAATATCCCAAAGGTCTCCTCTCCCAAACATAGTACTGAACAAGATCAGCCTAAAACCTTTAATCCCACAATCTCAATAACTAGGGTCGACTAACACCTAAATCAATGGACCAAAACCACTAAAAATAGCACCATACATATCTAAACCATCCAAGAACAGGGTAGCTGCCATGGTTCCCAAAACCACAGATCAAACAGGAAAACCGACAAGGGTATTCTCTAGTACAGACAAACCTTAGGTCGAGCCTGCTAAAATGGAATCATGGCTAGAATACTATCTCAAAAACCCATTGATCACCATGTCTAGAAGGAAAAATTGAAGCATCACTACCCAGAAGAAGAACTTCAAGAAATACCATGACTATAATGGAAGCCACAAACATGCCCCTCGAGCCTATATAAACTTTTCTCAATGGAACCCATATATATCTAATATCCCATGATTTTTTCCCAATCCAAAGGATCCAACCCCTATATACCTCAAGAGAACATACCTAGACCTAAAGAAACCAAATGATGATCCCATACAAGAAAACACCTGCCAAGATCTTTCCAAATAACCTTAAATAGACTAACCCAGAATCCTAAATCCGAGGTGATCAACCCTCTCATGAGACTGAAAAATAAAAATCAACTCCCCAGAAGGATTATAGACCAAAAACCTCAAAGTAACCCTACCAAAATACTCTATCAATCCCAAACACCATCTAGATGGTCTTTAAACTTCAAAAGGTTTCCACAGTTAGGATCTATGTGAAAAAATGATTAGAATAGACTACTCACATGTCTAATTATGATTATAGGGCTTGAAGACACCCAAAACCCATTACTGTAAAAATTAAATGACATGTAAATATGAGTAAATGGTGTGTAATCTCAAAGGTGAACATGACCAATTACTTCTACACAGCTAGATCACACTTTAGTTCTGCCTATGTGCTAGTACGCAACCACAACCAATATGGGGCATGACTATGTACTATTATATGGAAAATTCCCCCTCATACAACATTTCTTCCCAAGAACCCAACCATATGGAAATTTCCTACTACATGGAATGTACCTAGGGAACATGATGTGTACTTCCCAAAAGTCCATTTTCCCAAGTACACAACCACATATCTAGGTACATGGATATTAACTAATATATGGTGTGTACTTTAGGTATAAAACATATAAATATATTTGATAATCTTACATGGATATAAATAACACATGATGTGTGTTCATAAAACCACACATCGTGTGATCAGGATTTCTCGAATAGAAATCCTTTTGAACCTCTCAAAACCCTCTGGTTTTCCAAAAAACACTAGATAAACCATCTGAGGGTTCCCAAAAACAAAAAAAAATATTAAAACTAAAAAAAATAACCTATGAGGATTTACAGTAAAATCATTAAAATATTACTACCTTCTAATGGGAAATTTTGAAGCATTAATCTGTTTCATAGTCTGCAACTGTTGCACGACGATCCTACTCCTCCTGAGCTCTACAATGGCACCTCCTTCTCCATATCTCCATCTTCTCTCTCTCCCTATAAATAACCACTATCTCAACCTAATACCCCCAAGGGAGGGGATTACACATGAATAAAAAATGGGGAAGATGATAAAAGATGAGAAAAAGGAGGAAAGAAAGAAAAATTAGAAGGAAAGTAGAAAAGAGGAGGAGAAGAAAAGGGGGCCTAAGACAGCCTTGATTCTGAGTGAAAGGTTATTCCTTAATAAGGAAAACACCCTAATCTGGATGCAACCATGAAGTAATAATATTAATCCAAAACTCTAGATAGAAGATATCACCCAATGAACATATGCAAATAAATAATATTTAATTAATTATATCTTAAATATTCTATAAACATTTGAACGAATAGAATTATACCAAAAATATTATACTAGGATAAAAACCATATTCTAGGACTAAAATAGTGTTTATAATTTTTTTTCAAGATCTCCTAATATTATAAATTACCATTTTTCCTTCAACACAGTAACGACTTGAACTATTATAAATAAAATTTCCTTTTTGATTTAATTAAAAGTATTATTCTGTAATATGGTTATATAAAACAAAAGAACTTATTTGGTTTCATTATATTCTGTCAGATTTAAAAAACCATTAATAATCATTATCGTTTAAAATATATCCATCAAATAGTGATCATACAATTAATATAAATATAGGTTTTTAACAAATGAAATTGACAAATACAAAGTAACGACCTCAACTAGTAGAATCATACCCTACGAAACCCATTTATTAGATATTCCAAGGGAGATAACATCAATGGGATTTAACTTGACCAATACCAAGATGATATCCCACAACTTAAACATGAGAAAAATCATTTACAGGAGAACTTCAAACTAATCGAGATCACGACCCAAACCATGTATGCCAAACCACCCCATGAAAGTCTCACCATTGCACACCTTAATCTTAGTGAGTTTTCTTTTATTAAAGTTATATGTATCATGATGCTATAAATATGAGTATATAAATTATTTTTAATATAATAATGAACATATTTTCATCATATTATTGTTACTTTATAAATAAATTTTATTTTAATATAATAAAACACAAATTGCATCTTTAAGTAATATTAAAATTCAATTAAGAAATTTATTTTTATGAATCAATGGATTTTTGAAATAAAAAATAATTATATATATTATTATTATTAAATATTAAATATCATATAGTTTTTATGAATTCAAATATAATTTTTATAAGGGTTGAAAAGCTGTTATTGTAAAAAAACTCATCATTTCTCAATAAATGTTGATTAATATTTTAAAAGTGAAAATACATATATTTAGAAATTTATTTTGATAAAATAAATATTATTTTTTGAATCATAATGTAAAAATTATTCAATGGTAAATTTTTCATAATTTTTTGAGATAGTCAATTTTTCAAGTAAAAATTAAATACAGTATAAATATATGGTATGTTTTATGACATAATTATGACCCAAAAGTGATGTAATAAATACTATAAAAGGTATAAAAGACAAAATATATGTTTTCTATTTAAAATAATGAGATTTTAATTTAATTTGATTAATTTTATAAAGCCATTATAAATCCTCAAAAACCATTAATATATTTTAATGTTTTTAAATCATTTCTTTAATTGTATGACTCACCTCCACATAATCAAGAAATTATTTTATTATTTTAATAAATTGTACTTATAAAATAATTAAAAACCATCCCATTTGGAATAAACCATGGTAAAAAATAATGGGAAGTTTTGTGGGTTTGGTTATTTTATTATATAGAGTCCAAAACCTAAGTCTGAGAAATAATAAAGAAATCCCCACTCATTTATTATATAAACCATCCCAAGATCTCATTACTCTTCACAAAAAATCCTTGTATTATGTTCTTACTCTTCCCTACCCTCTCTATAGTCCTACCAAGGTTACCCCAAGATCTCAAGAATCTCCTCCTAAACATTTGGTGTCACACACTCTAGTAAGGGATCATTTCCATTTCCCTCTTTATTCAAGTATCTTATTTTCCTTATATATTTTATCTTTATTTTTTATGATGGGATATTTTATTCCACATACACTTACTGTAAAATTTCTTTCAAAATTATGATATACCCCTTTCTCTCTCAATAACACATTTTATGAATTTTTAAGCAACATCGTTATGCTACCAAGATTTCACTGCAATTTTCCTTGCCAAAAAAATTGTGTAGTGAATACCATACCCATTTAATATCAAGGATATTCACCATTATACAATTATAATTATTTAAATTAGGACTTACATGTTTGTATTACACACTTATGAATCATGGAATAAAATATGATGATGAATGAATCCATGTTTTATGATCCATGTGGAACACTTAAGAATGATAATGAAATAAAATTGACAGGTGAACTCAGAATTATATAGTGATCCAATGCATTGGGTAGTGTTTAGTCTCATGAGATGTAATTTTGGGATATGAAGTTTACCATATTCCTTTATGGGACTTTGTTCCATCATGATGTGTGGTTAGTTATACTTAAATTATGTTTATGATGCAGTGTTTTAATTTATTGCCACATTTCTCATGTTATGATTATCATGATATATCATGACTTATTATTCATATTTCTTATTTTCACACCTTTTATTCCAATTTTTATTTCTATTGTATAAAATTTATAATTCTCTTCATGTTATTCCACATTTATTCCCTTATTTGGATTTATAGCTCACCCCTTTCTTATGTATGTCCCCGGGTTATCCCAAGTAGTTTTAGTGTGAGCATGTTAAAGAAGTTTTCAATAAAGATAATGTTTTTTCCTATTTTAAGTTTCTATGTAATGCATATAATTAAAAAATACACTATACTTTTTGATCTTCTTGGTTTTATTAAATGTAACCTTATGTAATAAATCATGTATTAATGTGAAATAAATAGTAGGGTTGTTATAGTTTATATCAAAGAAAATGTTTTTTTTTATTTTTGTAAATAGGATTAGAAAACTCTTGAAAAAGACTTAGGGCTAAGAATAAGTATAATAAAACATACCTCAATTTTGTTAAGTATAGTGTATGTGGTTTATAAAGAAAATGAATCCCTGTCTGAATGATACAAGTAGACACGGTTCTGGAAAAAATGTACCTAGGGGTAACAACTTTGAAAAGGTATGTCATTCCTGAATTGACATAACCTGGTACATGACAATGGAACTTACTATACACCTACTTTGACAGTCCTGGGGTATATGGTTTGTTAAAATAATAAGATCATTATGAACCATTATTAAGGGAATAAAAAATGCCCATAAGAATTTGTTTTAGGAAATAGATCATAGATTAAAGCCTAGAAATTAATAAATTAAATAAATACATGTAATTTATAAGTTATCCATTTAATTTAATTTAAATCCCATTTATGTGTTTTATAGTTTAAAAATAATCATCCCTAATTTTCACTTTATTATAGACAATGGTCAGAAATAGGAGTAATCAGGTAAACAATCAATACGACGTGCAATGTGATGACTACCCCAAAGAGATGCCCAACCTGATGGGAGTAGGAGTAGAAAACAATAAACTCTTAGATAACTCAGGTTCTGAATAGAAATATAGATTAGTATGAGTTCCCAAATCATCCAAATAAAGAAAAAGTAGAAATTGATTCCTTTATGCAACAAATTCCTCTGACTTTAAATAGATAATTTGATCCTTTAATCATAGAAAAATGGATTAACTCCATTGATAAGATCTTCTCCATCCTTAAATGTTCCAAAAAATAGAAGGTTCTACTTGATATTTACTATATGGATGGAGAATCTGATCAGTGGTGGACATTGATCAATAATATGAAGCCTGAGGAAGAGATTGAAGTGATGGTGTTGAAGGAATTCCAAAAAATATTTTTCGATAAATTATTTCCTCTCACTTTTTAACTTAAAATGGAAAGGTATTTCCTTTCCATCAATAAAAATGAATAAAAATATATTAGAAAATACAAGGAAAACTTCACTAGAAATTCATGATATGCCTCCTACTTTTTCATTACCTCTGAATGCATGGTTGACCACTTCTTTGGTGGGATAAAACCCAGTCTAAAAAAATACCTAATGATCCATGAATTTGATAGCTATGAGGAAATTTTATGATGTTCCCTCAAATATGAAATGAATATTGGTGAATCTCAAGAGTATCATAGTTATAAGAAGTGAAAATTGGAGATTAATTATGGCAGTTTGATGGAGAAAAATAACAATGCCAAGAAATTTCAACATCCCACTTGTCAAAGATGTGGAAAGAAGAAACTTGATAATTTTCTAAGGGGAATATGGAATTGATTTAAGTGTGGGAAATAAGGGAACCTAAATACCAGTTTCCAACATGAGAAACCTGCTAATGAGATATAGGAATGCAATTCTCTAGTCAAAACTCAAAACATTGTTCATTTCTTCAATTACAAGGAACCATGGAACTTTTCAAACAAATTCACTAAGGCAAGAGTTTTTAGAGACAACAAAAAACCTCCAAGGCAACAAGGGTGATCTTTTTACATCACAACCACTATGGTGGATCCTGAAAACAAAGTGTTTACAAGAATTCTAGTTATTCATTAAAGATAAGTGAACATGATTTTTTATTCTGGTTCTATGAATTCCTTCATATTGTGAAAGTTCAGTATAACTATTCAAACTCCATCACAAATCATGGAAGTACATCCATTGATGGAAGCAAAAAATGGTGAAATTATTACATCCCAAGTATATAAATCTTCCCCTATCAATATTTGTGGGATGAAATTCATAGAAAAACTTGGAATACTCCCTTTGGTGGAATTTGATTCTATTTGGGGAATGGATTTTATTTCCCTATATAGATCCAACATAAAATGGTATAATAAGGAAATAATTATCTATATTGAGAATCATCCTTTGATTCTATACAAGTGTAAGGAGAAGGATGAATCTTTGTTAGCACCAACATCTCAAGAATGGATTTTATTTCCCTACAAGTAAGCATATCTAACTCAAATTATTAAGTCTAAGGAAAGAATCATCCTTGAAGACCTGCCCATTGTGAGAAAATACACTGTTGTATTTCCCGAGGAATTTCCAAGTCTTCTTACTTTATGAGATTTTGAATTTTTAGTCAAGATTATACCTGAGGAATTTATATTATCCAAGACTTAGTATAGAATGGAAGTTGTAAAACTTGATCAGATAAAGAAACAACTATAGGAGAATCTGGATTAAGTGTTTATATGCCCAAGTGCTTCACCATGAGGTGCTCCAGTCCTATTCATCAAGAAGAAGGATGGGTCAATGCACCTTTTCATCGATTATCGTAAGCTTAAAAAGACCATGATAAAGAACAAGTATCCTATTCTATATATTAATGAATTGTTCAATCATCTATGTGGAGAAAAATAATTTTTGAAGGTGTATATTTTGTCTGGATATTATTAAGTAAGGGAGAAGAAGGAAGATATCACCAAGACTGCTTTTCATACAAGGTATATGCACTATGAGATCATAATCATGCCATTAGGAATCACTAATTTACTAGAAATCTTCATTGACTTGATGAATAGAGAATTTAAATATTACCTCGAAAGATTTATGGTAGTCTATATATATGATATTCAAATATTCTCCAAGACCAAGGAGGAGCATGAGGAGCATCTGAGCACTATGCTAAAGACCTTGTGAAAGGAGAATATTTATGAAAAGTAAGAAAAAAAATGAAATTTATGTTTAATTTAAGTCTCATTCTTGGGGAATATCATCACATGAAATGGGATATCTATGGACCCTTCAAAAATAGAATCAATTGAAGGATGGTCGAGGCCAACATATATGATAGATATCTGTAGTTTCCTTGGATCATCTGGGTATTATCGCCAATTTTTTAGAAATTTTTCATGATTGTAAAACATTATAACCAAGATAACTCAGAAGGGAATAAAGTTTTCTTGGAGTGATAAATGTGAATAGAGATTTATAGAGCTAAAAATGAGGCTTATTACTTCCCCTATGATCACACTACCCACAGGTGGAGAAATTTTCATGGTATTCAGTGATACTTAGAATAATGACTTGGGTTGTGTGTTAATAAAGAATAAAAAAGTCATAGACTACGCTTCAAGGTAGTTTAAAGTTCATGAAAAAAACTACCCAACACATGTTATGGAGTAGGATTCAGTGATATTCACTTTAAAAATATGGAGGCATTATCTCTTTGGGGAGAAGTGTGGAATATATATGGACCAAAAAAGCCTCAAGTATATATTCAAACATAAATATATGAATATTCTCCAAAAAATATGGTTAGAGAAAATCAAGGGTAATGAATAATCGATTCACTACCATCCTGGTATAGAGAATAAAGTGACATAAAATATAGGTAAAAATAATCAATAAATTCTATCATTTATGAGAATTGAGAGGGATATGATCTTATTATATTTTGAAAAGATGAACATGAGAATCATAAAGGAAGGAACATCATCAATACTTTCACAAATTATTGCTCAACCATCCCTTATGGAGAAGATAGAGGATGCTCTAAGAGATGATGTAGAAATTCAGAAGAAAGTGGAAGATACAAGGAAAGGGAAATCCTCTGAGTTCAATGTTAGTGAAGAAGTTGTGAGATTTGGGTCAAGACTATATGTACTATCAAATATTTATTTAAAGAAGGATCTGTTGGATGATGCACATAGATTAAACTTCTATATCCATCCTGGAAGCACAAATATATATCAAGATCTCTGAGAACACTATTGGAAGGAAAATATGAATAATGGGATCATAGAATATAAATTAATATGTATTGTATGTTAGAAAGTGAATGTGAAAAAAAATATAATGGGATGATACAACTATTACCCATACCTACATGGAAATGGAAAAACATCACTATGGATATTTTCAGAAGAATTCCAAATACATATAGAGGAAACAATGTTATCTAGCTTGTGGTGGATTGTATTAAGACTGCACACTTCATTGAGATTCAAGAGGACTTCTCACTGGATCAACCTACATAGATATACATAAGATAAGTGGTGAGGATTCATGGATTACCACTATCAATTGTATCTGATTGAGATATGAGATTCAACTCCAAGCTATAGAAAAGTCTCCAACATGCTCTAAACACTGAGTTGAACTTCAACATGGATTACCACCCTCAAAATGATGAAAAATCTAGGAGGAATATCCAGAAACTTGAAGAAATTTTGAGTTATAATAAATTGAATTCAAATAGGTGCAAAATACATGCATGTTGGGATGATTTTGGTAAACAAACTTCTATCTCCTTAAATATTCGAGGATATGGTGGAAAACTTCAATGCCATTTAACAACACATCAAGGATGCTTAGAGTCAAAAGAAGAGATTTTATAACAATCATTGATAAGACCTAGAGTTTGATATCAGAGACATAATATTACTATACATGTCTCCATGGAATAATGTGATGAGATTTGGGAATAATAGAAATCTTGGTCCAAGATACATCGACCCCTTTGATATCATTGATTTCATCAGAGTGTTGGCCTATTGACTAGCACTCCAACCGAACCTATCTCAAGTACATTATGTATTCCATGTATCCCTCTTGAAAAAGTACATACCAGACCCCTCACATGTACTTAATCTATAGGTGGTACCATTGTATAGTGGTCTTTTCTATGGAGAGCAGTCGGTGAAGATCTTAGACTATAGAGACAAATTTCTACAAAATAAAACCATACAACTTGTCAAGGTGCTATGGAGAAACCAAATGTTTGAGGAAGTGATGTAAGAACTAGATGAAGTGATGAAACATAGTCACCTGCATCTTTTTTACTGCGGGAAATAAAAATTTTAATGGAAAAATTTCTTAAGGGGAAAATATTGTAACGACCTAAACTGTTATAAATAAAATCCACCTTTTGATTTAATTAAATGTCATGTTTTATAATATAGTTATAGAAAACACATGAATTTATTTGGTATTATTATATTATATCAGATTTAAAATTCCATTAATTATCATTACCATTGATAACATAACCCTTGAACAGTGATCATACAATTAGTATAAATATAGGATTTTAACAAATCCAATTGAAATATACAAAGGAATTGATGGCCTTAAAGTGTAGTATCATAACCTATGATTCCAATTTATTTAAGCTTCCAAGGGAGATGCCATAATTGGGATTTATCCTTGACCATGCCCAAGTTCATATCCAACAACTTAATCATGAGAGAAACCATTTATGGGTGAAGTTCAAACTCATCGAGATCATAACCCAAACCATGTATGCCGAACGACACCCTGCAAGTCTCACTATCACACACCTTAATCTTAGGGAGTTTTCGGGTGTATTAAATGGAAATGTCTTAATACCCAAGAAATATGAGTATACAAATTATTTTTACTAGAATATTTATCATATTTTCATAATATTATTATTACTTTATGAGTGACATTTATTTTAATATAATAAAACAAACATTGTATTTTTGGGTAATATTACAATTCAATTAAGGAATTTATTTTTATGAATTAATGTATTTTTGAAATAAATAATACTTTATTAAAATATTATCATCAAATAATGTTTATTAAATTTAAAATATAATATAATTTCTATGAATTCAAATTTAATTTTCATAAGGGTTTAAAAACTGTTATTGTCAAAAAACCCCTAATATTTATCAATAAACATCAATTCTTATTTTAAAAGTGAAAATACATATATTTAAAAAAATATTTTGATAAAATAAATATTATTTTTTGTAATCATAATGTTGAAATTATCCAACTGTGATGTTTTTATAATTTTCTGAGATAATCGATTTTTCTGGAAAAAACTAAATACCGTATAAATATACAGTGTGTTTTGTGACATCACAATGAACCAAAAGTGATGTAATAAATACTATAAAATATATCCACGGCAAAATATATTTTTTATATGTAATATAATGATATTTTAATTTTATTTTATTGATTTTATAAATTCATTATGAATCCTCCAAAACCATTAATATATTTTAATGTTTTAAAATAATTTCTTTAAGAGTATGACTCACCTCCACATAATCAAGGGAATTATTTTATCAATATCTTCCCATGGATCTATAAAATAATGAAAAATACTCCCGTTTTATATAATCCATGGTAAAAAACTATGGGAAGTTTTTTTATTTTGGTTATTTTATTATATAGAATCCAAAACCTAAGTTTGAGAAATAATAAAGAAATCCCAACTCATTTCATATATAAACCCACCTAAGATCCCATTTCTCTTCACTAAAAATCATTTAAGAATGTATTTACTCTTCTCTAACCTCTCACTAATCTTATAAAGGTTCCCTAGATCTCTCAAGAAGGTCCTCCCATGCATTTGGAGTCACACACTCAAGTAAGAGATCTTTTCCTTTCTCATCTTTATTCAAGTATTTTCTTTAACTTATGTATTTTATCTTCATTTCCTTATGATGATATATATTATTATATATCCTAATTAAATTCAAATTTATGTAAAAATTATTATAGAACCCTTTCTCTCTCAACAACTCATTTTATGATTTTTTAAGTGACGCCCTTATACTGTCAAAATTTCACCGTGATTTTCCATGCCAAAAAAATTATGCAGTGAATACCATACCCATTTAATATCAATGGTATTAAAATTTATAAACTTATAAATATTTTAATTGGGAATTAAATGTATTTATTCCGCACTCCTTTATCATGGAATAAAATATAATGATGAATGAATCCTTATTTTTTGATCTATGTGCACTCTTAAGCATGAGAATGAAATGAAAGTGATAGGTGTGCCTGAAATTATGCAGTGATCCAATGAAATGGGTAATGTTTAGCCTCATGAGGTATCATTTTGGGACCAAGATTAAACCAGACTCCTTTATGTTAGTTTTTTCCATCATGATGTAATAGAATTTGTACTTGACCTATGTTTATGACGTAGTGTTTTAAGTTGTTGAAACATTTCCTATGTTATGATTATCATGCAATATCATGCATTATTATTCATGTTTATGATTATAAAACCTTTTATTCCCATTTTAATGCCTATTTTATAACATTTATTATTCTATTCATGTTATTTCATGTTTATTCTCTTATTGGGCTTTATCACTCATCCATTTCTTTTGTATGTCCCCAACTTATCCCATACAGTTTTAAGTGCGAGCATATTAAATAAATTTTCAATAAAGATGATGTTTTTTCCTATTATAAGTTATTATGTAATATACCTAATTAATTAATACACTATAATTATCAATATTAAGATTTTTATTAAGTATAACCTTATATAATAAATCATTTATTATTGTGAAATAAATAGTAGGGATGTTATTAACACTCAAAAAACAAAGGTTAAAATTTACCCTAATTTTCAAAACCCATGATTCCACAGGTCATCACATATTAAATTTGGTTTATTAAACCCAAATTTTATAATTTAGGTTATTTTATATTTTTATAAAAATATAAATTACATGGATGAAAAATAGTTACCTCTGTAAAAATAAAAAAACAAGGTAAAAGTAAAAAATATAAGTGTAAATAACTTCAAAAATGTTTTAAACATGTGTAGAAATTATTGGAAGAGAATTTATCAACCCAATATCAATCCACAATCCATTATGTAAATTTTTTGGATTCACCTACCCTTGAATAGTGTAATGATTTCATTGAAAATTAAAGGGTATTCACTAAAGTTCCTTTTTCTTTACTTATAAAGGGAGCCTCTCACCACCCATTAAAGAACACTAAAATATTTTGATTTCCAAATAAAAATATTAATATTTTTCTTACTTTTTAATCCATTTCCATATCCTTGAGTTCCTTTCCACAATAGATTATCCACCATCCCTCATTTTTAAGAATAACTTCAAGAGAAAGTTCAAATATCAAAGTATTTTTCATTCTATAATTTTGTCCTTCTATATAGTTCTCAATAAAACATATCATACCTATAATAACATGATAAAATAAATATTTACTATATAAAGATATGTTTTTATTTTTATGGGATAAAAAATTATCCACATTTCCCTTTTTTCCTTAAGGAAAATGAGAACACAATTCATACATATGTACGAACTATCACCTCTATGAAGCATCATGTTTTTTACCTTCACTACCTTATAAGGATAGTATAAAAAGGGAATTTAATAAATAAGTATTATATATGTAGAATATTTAATATTCTTAAATAATGAACCATATTACCAATTTCTCACATTCCTTGAAAAATTAAATCATCACCATTGTATACTTGTGAAATACCGCCTCCATGGAATGGTGCATTCCATTTTTTACTTCCACATTTATGGATGGTTATAAATTATAATTAATGAGTATATATGATTTATAATTTTAATAAATATCATGAATATGGTTCTTTATGTATAACCCAAAAATTAACGATCATTATAAGGTAATCTATCAATACAGATAAATAACATGGAACTGATCATCATCAAATTAATCTTCTTGAAACATGACTAAACTATACTTCATGAAACATGACCAAACTATCATGTAATGGAATTATAAAATTATAGGACATAATAAAACATAAATTATAGTAATTTTAATAGTTTGGTAAATATGAACTTTGGGATAATAAGGGAGTTCGACACCATTATTATGAAATTAGTACAATGATCAAATTAAAAACACACAACGTTGAAAATAGGTAAAAAAATAATATACATGAAGAGAATTATTAAAAATTAAGATCATAAATGGAAATGTTTATTATTAATATTATAAAATTGGTAATTAATATTTTTATATTCATGATAAAGGATGTTAAAGAACTTTTATGGAAATCAAGAGTAAAGGTAAGGGATCTAGTAGCCCAATTTTTTTCCTTTAGGTTATACGATTTATTCTTAAATTTTTTTCTCATATACTCAACAAATTAAATAAATTTACATGTTAAATGTTATTATATATTATGCCTTTAGGTAAAAATATATTTTAATTCAAATACACTTCCATAAATGGTTTTATTTTAAATTTTTTCAATAAAATGAGACTTTTTGAAAAGAGGCTTTTAACTATGACTTCTATATTGATGATTATAAAATATTTTCCAACAAATGAAATTTTGGGATTTTGATTTCATTATCCTCTCTATCATTAAAAAAATATTTTTTCCAATGGATTTATGTTTCAATTTTAACTACCTTTTTTTATTTTATTATTTTTGGAGGATCAAGTTTTTATGTAAATTGATTTAATTAAATTTTTTATTGTATACCATTTGTTAATGTTATGAAACCCATTTTTATTTAAAAACAGTTTTTATGAAAATTTAACGATTTCAATTTAAACATTTTATGAAACCTTTTTTATTTATATGGGTTATTTTTTATGTTATAAGTGAATAATTTTAAAGTATAATGCATAATTATGGATGAATAATGGGTGGGGTCCTATATTACCCTCCAATGAATTTTTTAAAATTTTATATCTCAAAAGATAAGTATTCATAAGTATATTTTAGTTTCTCATAATCATGAGAACTAATAGTATGGATCATTAAAGTAATGTTCCCTATATATATTTTTTTGTGCTATATTTTTAAAGAAGTTCTCATTATTATCTTATTTAAAATAATTTTGTCATTATTATCTTATTCTCTCAAGATTAAAGATTTATGTTAAAAAAATTTATTCCATATTATAGTTATTATTATTCCATGTTGATATTTTATGGGTTTATGTTCCAATGTCATGTCCTTGTATGATCACTTTTGTCATATGATTATCACTCATGTTGATATGATATTTATCCCATGTTCAAGTTGCATTATATGTTTTTGATATCACCCTTGATGACATATTGGTTTGTTTATTTATTTATTTCGCTTACTGATAATTTGTGCTCACCCCTTTATTATTTTTTCAATCCCTAGGATTTAATAACGGGTATTACATATGTGATATTTAGAAGCAGTTTTATAATTTAGCTCTTAATAAGAAATGTTAATGATTAATATAAAATAAGTTATTTTCTAGCTAATACTCCAAGACACTAAATTTTTTTCTCAGTTTTATGCAACTATTTGTGATATGTAATGTTTATTTATGTAAAATAATGATATAAATGTTTTAATTTATCTTGATTTTTTATAGTTGGTATCAAATGAGGGATTACTTATATTGGGGATTAGTTTAAATAACTTTAGTGAGAACCCTTGGGATAAGTCTAAGTATAGTATAACATCTTGAAGTTTTGGTAAATTAGAGATTGTGTGGGTTTTCCTAGAAATAACATCCCCATTTTGATACTAGAAAGTGGATGCAGCTATGTCATAGATTCACCTAGGGTAAATCACCCTAAAAAATTCCAATTTAGTATCAAATAAATCTTCACTCTAGTACATGATGAGTGGGACTAATATTTTACACATGGATAGACACTCCCAGGGGCTATACTTCTGTTAATCACATTTTATTTACAAGACATTATTAATGATTTATTATGTTAAGGAATTAAGTTAATTAATATGAGATCTACCAACCTAAATAAACCTAGATTGATTCTTCAATGATTTAGGTTGAAGTGAAAGATAATTAAATAATTTAAAAGATTAATACATTTTGAGGTTGAATTTCTCATGTAATCATCTTAAAATATTCTATCATGGTGTTAATTTTTCATCACAATTGTTAACACTAGTTGGTTTTAGTAATGGTTAAATCTCGAATGAACCAAGTTAATATTGGATTTCATGGAAAATATAAAGATTTTATCAACAACAAACCTAATGGGATAAGTTATAGAGTGAAAAATCTTGTGATTATTCCAAACCATATATCAAGAATTATGATTAATATCATAAACATAGTTAAGTTCCCAAACACACAAATAAAGAGAAGGATGGAGTCTCATAGAATTTTATATGAATAAGATGATAATGTAATGAAGATTTAATTTACTCCTTGTCAAAAATGTGAGAAGAATCACCTAGTGGAATGTTTCAAAGAAACCGAAATAGGTTTTTATCTTTGGTAAATAATATCATATAGAAACTAATTAATGAGAAAAAATGAATATTTGAGTGGTAATAGTGAAAGGAAACATATTTTATCCTAAGGAATCAGTAATACTCTAATGTATTACATGTTATGAACTTGGGAATTACCCAAATCAATTTTATAATACAAAGGATAATGGGTATGATAGGCCAAAAAAAATTCTATGTACAAGGGAACAAGGGGGATCCAATTCAATCATAACCATTAAAGTTAATTCTAAAAATTATTTGGAGTTAGGAACACCAATAATCCACTCAATAACTATGAGTATTGTATTTATATCTTGTTAAAAACACTCCTCTATATCTATAATGTTTTATAAGAACATACAATTGTCTCACAAATTTATAGATGTTGAATTATTAATAAATACTTATAGTGGTATAATTATTGTGTCCCAAGTTTAATTTTATGGGAATTTTTTTATGAAAATCATACAATCCTATCTTGATAAATTTAATGTGATTTTGGAAATATGTTTCTTCTCTCCACTTAGATAAAAAAATATTTGGAATAAGGATATCACATTTAATATTAAAATATGATAGTATATCAATGTAAGGATTATTATGAGCACCATTTTTATGTAAATTATATAATTTAGGCCTTGATACTAAATAATGATATACCCTTGGCTTAAAAGTTTAGAGAAAAATAAATCAATATCAAAGATAAGCCAATTTTAAGGAAAAATGATATGTTTATTGAGTTTAAAAGGTTGATATCTCTAGATAAATTATATCTTAATTAAAATTTATATTTTAGAAACCCTTAAATATTATCATTAGTAAGTAATAATTAAAATTATGAAGACACGATTTATTTAAGGGGGTGAGAATTTAATATCCCAGGTTTTTAGGAAGTATATTCTTTTTATAAACTATATGTTTATAATTCTAGACTATTAGTTTTATATTTGTTTAAAGGAATTTAAATAGATAATGAAATAATTCATGAAAGATAAAAATTAAACTAAAAGCACTTTATTCATTCCTAATAAAATGGTAAAAATAAAAGAACATGGAACTAATAATTACACAGAACATATTATTACTCATCATGGATTGTTACATCCATTAAAATTGAATATAATAAAAGGGGATAATAAATATAAAAGAATAAAATATTTATCATTGAGAGATCTCCTAGATCATCATCATCCTTAAGGGTCACTAATAACCAGAGAAGACCTATAATGAAGAAAAATATCATGAAAATGAGAAATTATATTCTGAGATCCAAAATGAAAACTATGGAAACAATAAGTTTAACTTAAGAATATTTAATGTCATTAATGAGTTTATTAAGTCAATATATAGGAAAAATATGGTTGGTACAAATGTGGATGTTTCAAATATGGTTTATGAAAATATGGTTATTCTAGATATGGTAATTAGATATACATATGTAAAATAGGCATACTGGTGTTATGTATTGTTATCAACCTATTTAAATAATATGTTTTATAAATAATAATAAAAAATATAGCATTAATTAATATAGTTTATTATAAAAATATTTTATGTACTAAAATATTATTATAAGTACTGATATGATAAAATTTAAATAAATAGGTTAATATCTGTATATTGATACAATTAAATGATTAAAATATAAATAATTAATTTTAATTATATTTTGGTTAAGATCATTTTATGCTTAAAGAAGTATTTTTCTAAAAATTATCTTTTCATGTAACTTTTTTTGTGAAACTCAATATATCATAGTTAAATGATAATAAATTATATCATTGAAATATATATTTATATTAATTTAATTAGAATTGATTTGAAATAATATTAAGAACATATAAAGTCTAAAAACCCATTTTTCTATAATAATAGTTTTCTTTATACTTTATATTTTAATTTAAGGATTGGGTGGATGGAGGAGTAAGGGGAGAAATTAGAAAACCCCAACCTTAGGTATCTAGAAGCCCGTGAGATGGTGAAATCTATGTAAGGATCAAAATTTCTAGCTTTAGATGATCATGTTGGACATAAGGAACATTTTCACCTTGCTTTAAGAAAGACATGTGTGCAGGGGTGTTCTCATGTTGATGATGTTGGTTCGAAGAAAACTTTTATAGAGGTGGGGAGATCTACTGCCAACCTCTCTTTCTTAGATTTTGACATACCAAATCACAAAATGATCATCAAGAAGGGCCAAAGATACCATTTTTCATCCAACCATGAGGCCATAAAATAATGAGTTAACATGTTCAGGTAATCCATTAATGCACAAGTTCTGGTTTCAAAAGAAGATAACTTATGGAAATTTCATGATCTCACTTGAAGGACTACAATGATTTGGGGATTTTATGGTTTTAATATAGCAATAATGGGAAGGGGATACTATCATACAATTTCCCCTATGATTACTTTAAGTGAAGAGCATGGATCATGGGGTCAGTCACCTTGAAGCCTGGATTTTTAAGAATCCTAGAATGGGACAATAATTTTGATCCTACCAATGTAAGGAACATTCACACATTGATTTTGATTCATATTTGTATATTAAATTAGTTATATTGGTATTTGTGAATTCTATGGGACATAACATAATCTATTGGAAATCTCATTAGACTAGATAGAAAAATAGATAAACTGAGATTTGGGCATTTTGATCTAGTCATGGTGGAAGTTGATATGTCCGACACTATGGTGGAAGATGTGGTGTTAACAGCAGGGAATAATCATATTAAACAAATGGTCCAATATGACAGGAAGCCTAAGTTTTGTACAAGTTTCAATTTCTTTGGGAACCTTAACTTTGAATGTAATAGGGATAAGGAATAATTTTTTTTTCAAAATTAGAGGTTATGATGATCTAATTGCAAAAGGAATAAAGTAAAGGATAAACTTCCTTCTACTAATTTAAATGGAATCATGTATCCTAGAATTTCATATGTTAATAATATATGAAATTGATAGTAGGAGAAAACATCCATGTAAGGAAACTATAAACTGTATGAGCATCCCCTAGATAAAGGTGTTGTGACAGTCAGTCAGGTCCATACTTGGAAAGAGAACTAGGTCAGCTCAGGGCCTATTGTGGCCACTTCTTTCTGGCCTTCCGGTATTGAGGAATCTAGTAAAGTATTCATTGGTAGGAATTCATAAGAGAACCCATAGGATACCATATCTCATGAATATATCCTATCAACCTCTAATAATATGGTCAAGTACATTGTCACTATCCTTATTTAAGGTGACGAGACCTTGGAAATCAACTCGGTGATCTTTAGTGAAAATTAGGGTAAGACTATTGAGACCACCTGCTATCTACCTAATAAAATTCATGGTTTAGTGGTAGTAATTAATAATGTTACTTCACCAGAGGTCCTTTAGGTTCCCATATCACATGGTAATTATACTTTAGTAGCTCATTTTGATGAGGCTAACATGGTGAAGATAATGACAATAAATCATGAACACCATGGAGAATATTGTGCAATATTACTTGATAATTTTTGAAGTTTACAAGGTTGTACGATAGGCCCTTCATTTGATGATGGTCATACCAATATAAAGGGAAATTAATATAAAAATAATACCAATAACACTGATTTAGATGGTTCCTTATCACAGGTTCCCTCCTCTAACTCTTTTATAAGACATACAGCAATGGATAAACCTCATGAGGCCGTACAGTTCAACAAAAAGTTCACTCCTTTTACTGGAACTTTTTGGTTTGATGAATTTGATGATATGAATCTTGAGAATATTGAATAGTATGATCATGAATTCCATAAAAATGATGATCACATTGAAGCTATGGAAGATGAGAACATGGGGAAATTACCAGTGGCAGAAATCATAAATATATGAAGAAGAAAGGCAAATAAAAAAGTGGAAAAGGTTATGGGAATATGACACAACAAGAAGGGAATCTCATAAGGGGAATATCACTAAATAAAATTAATTTCCTTTATTGTAATTTTCAAGGGATAAGGAACTCACTTATAGTGAAATCTCTTAGACACTTTATTATGGCCTATAAAACGATGCTCATTGGAATTGCTGAACCAAAAATGATGTTCAAGAGTTGGAAGGATTTCAAATGGGAATCTATTGGGTACAAATTTATTTCTCATAATTAGCATAACTTAAACATGGGTCATCTATGGATATTTAAACTTTAAATAATTATTATTAATTCACTCAATGAGTAATCTCAAAGTATTTCTGTTTCTTTTACTATTTCATGTGATCCAGTATCTATCTCCTTTGTGTATGAATTTGCTTCATACTTCAGTATAATGGAATGATGTAATGATCTAGAGGAGAAATTAAAAAATATGGATAATAAATGGGTGTTTATGAGGGATTTCAACACTTGTTTTGAGGCTTGAAGAAAAAATTGGTTCCAAATTCAAACAAATATCATCTTTGGGGTTCTCCTCTTACATTGACCAGAAAAAACCTTGTTGAAGATCCAATTACTGTAGATGGATTCACATGGACTAGATATACCTTGAATGGAAGGTAAGAAAGTAATTTGGATAGATGTTTTGTGGAAATAGATGACAGGAGTGGTTCCAATGGGGTCTTAGGATTTCCCTCCCCAAATATCACTCAGATCATAATCCTATTATTGTTAAACTCTCCACTCACATGAAAAGGTTAATCCCTCAACCCATTTGTTTTAACAATGGATGGGTTATTACTCATGGATATAGGAAACTTATTTTGGAGTCCTAGAAGATGGAACCCATTGGATTCCCACTCTATAGGATTAATGAGAAATTAAATCATACTAAGGAACATTAAATGGATTAGAGAAATAAATATTTTTATAATCCTGATCTTGAAGAAAAAAGCTACTGAAGAACATCTTACCTACAAAAATATTAGTAATCAAAATCATAAAATCCCCACTAGAGAGTAAATAGAAGATCAATCCAAGTGGTATGAACTATTAACTGTTTAGTAAAGGGTGGATAAAAATAATTTTAATGTGAAATGAATGAATGATAGAGATATAAACTCAAAATTTTTCTATATATTGCACAAGGATAAGAGGTTACGAATGGGGAATAATGACATCAACATTAATGGATGTCTATACTCTACTGAAAATAAAATTTCAAGGGAAATTGTGGAATATTTTAATGGACTTTATGCTGATGATAACATGGATAACTCATAAAAAATGATTAAAAATATTATCCTCTCCATTGAGGAATACTGGAATTAATACTTTATCATGGAACCATCCAATGAGGAAGTCAAAGAATCCCTTTTATCTCTTAATATAGAAAGTTATGTTGGTTTGGATGGTTTCACCAAAATATTATTTTTGTTTTATACGGATATTTTTCAAGATTATTTGATAAGTTTAATCATGGAATTATTCAATCATGCCTCCATGACTTATGGTGTTAATTCAAACTTTATTACCTTGATAGCGAAGAAATATAATGTTATTAATATTAAAGACTTTAGACTAGTTTCTATTGTGAACACTCTATAAAATAATTAGTAATATTTTCATGACTAGGGTGGGGAGAATTATTAGGGGTCATATTACTCAAAATCAGTTTGGATTTGTTCCCAATAGAAACATCAAAAATTTCTTATTTATAGCCTCATAAAGTGTATAGTCTATACCCACGGTTTTAGGAACTGTGGGTTGGAATGGCGTCGGTATAGGGGTCTCATCCTATACCCACAGTTTTTGAGAACCATGGGTATAGGGGATTCAAAGTGTGCCACACCGTTGCTCCAACGTGGCACACAACAAACCCCACGGTTTTCAAACTGTGGGTATTTATTTTTCCAAAATATACTTCATGGACAGGGATTTGAACCCCCACCTCACGCTAAGCGGCAGAGGCGCCCGCTGTCAAGCGACCAACCGGGAAACAATTCTTACCTATTATATATATAAGTATCTTTATATATATATATTAATTTTATCCACGTCCATTAATTAAAATTCCATAAAGGCGCGGGCAGTGTGATTCGAACCCAGGTCTCGCAAACAAGAGACACACGCGCCTCAGCAAAGGACCAACCACGCTATGAATTTCATTTGATGTATGTGTATATATTTATAAATATATATTAATATTATCAGAGTTTCAAAAAATGCAAAAGGTGGGAATTGAACCCAGGATCTACAACACCCGCATATAAATGTTTACCAACCGAGCAACAGAATTTTTGAAAATATTTGTTTATATTAAAATAAATATATTAATCTAAACCATGAAAAAATGTCTCCCACCTAATTTTCTTTCCCCGCCACAACGCGGGAAATCTATACCCATGGTTCTTGAGAACCGTGGGTATAGGTCTTCAAAAAAACCACCAATACCCACAGTTATGAAGAACCGTCGGTATAGGTCTTCGGAAAATACCCTATACCCACGGTTTTCTCTAAAACCGTGGGTATAGGTCTTAAAATAAAACTATACCCATGGTTATTGGCACAATTGCGGGTATAGGTGGCCTATACCCATGGTTTTGGAAAACCATGGGTATAGGTTCACATACTACCCCTATACCCACAGTTTTTTTGCAAAACCGTGGGTATAGACCTATTTTCCAGTAGTGTGATACTCTAAAATGTAGGATTATTTTTGCTGTTCTAGGGAGGTATGGATTCTCCAATGCATTTATTAGATTGGTGAGTAACATACTTAATTCTATAAGGTCATATACTCTGATTAATGTGTCCCCTATAGGGTTATTTAAATATACGAGGTGTGTTAGACAAGGATAACCACTCTCTGGGATTATTTTTTCCATTTTTAAAGATTACATGATTAGATTCATCAACGATATTTCCCAAATTGGGATTGATAATAAAATTAAAGTTGGGATTGGTATTTACACCCCATCACATCGCTTTTACACTGATTATATCCTCCTCCTTGGATAAGCCTCAAATAAAACCATATCTTCTTTCAAAGGTATCTTTTCCCACTATGAGGATATGTCCAGACAAGATCTAAGATGAATTAAGTCTTATATTATTTTTGGTGATGTAATATCAGTTGGAAAATATAATAGAATCACTAGAAAACTTTGAGTGAAAAGAGGATACAATCCTTGAAATTATCTTGGCGATCCCTTGTTTTGAAGAAAAGTGAGAATAAATTTCCTTCATGGTATATTCTCAGGCATCCTAAACCAACTGGCTAGGTGGAAAGGAAAATCAATGTCCCAAGTGGGAAGGGTGTGCCTTGTTAACTTGGTGATCACTTATAATTTTTTTTATTACTTCTCTCTTTATAGCTGTACAAGAAGCCTAATCAATGAGCTTCAATGCATGATAGGAAATCTCATATGGACTAGGTCTATGCATGAAAATAAATTGGTCACTATTTCATGGAGGGAGTGTATCAAGCCCATTGAGATGGGGTTATTGGTGTTAAAGTGTAACATCCCAAGTAAGTAATTAATAATAGATATTTTTATCTATGTCTATTAATGATTAAGATAGTGTTATAGAGGCTTAAAATGAAAATAAATACAATCTTATGCATGGAATACACTAATATTATTAAAAGATTGTTTTACTGCCTTTTGATGGCAAACCATTTTTGAATCTATCTTTTGACAATTTTATAAACTATGTTTGTCAAAATAAACTTATTCTTTATGATTGGGACATCAAAATTTACCTTGTGTGAATTTTTGGTATTTTTCTGACAATGTTCATTTTCTAATGAATAGTGAAAAATACTGCATTTTACATCAAAACTGCTTTTTAATCTAATTTATTTATATGATTAGATTATGTTTTGAATTGGTTTTGAAGTTAAATTAGAATATATTTTTACCATTTAATCCAATGGTGGTCATTGGAATCAATTTCACTTTGAAATTGGACTTAAACTAGTGTCAATCTTTTGATACTTATTGTTTTGTAAAAACACGCTATTTGCTCTGGCAGCGGGAATTAATTATTAAATTAATTAATGTGACTTATATGATTTGAATTTTTTAAAATAGACTTCATTTTTGAATTCGGAATATCAAATATATCTTAGGGTGAATTTTTGGTAATTTTCTGAAAAACTTCAATTTTTGATGAATAGTGAAACCACTAAGTGGTAATCAAGCAAACTGATTTTTCAGTTAAATGAAAGTTTACCACTAATGTGTATTGAATTTTGAAAATCCGACATACATGGTTGTCATTAAGAAGTAAAATGTGGTTCAATGGGATTAAAATATTTTTTTGGTGAATAGTAACTTATTAAGTTTTTAATCGCGATTAGTGGTAATTAGGGTAGTTTAAGGTATAAATAATGCTTTAATAATATGAAATGACCTAGACACATGTCCCAACCTTATTGGTTGTGTCATGGCAGACCAAGACAAGCCATGGGTCAACTTAGGGACCCCATGGAGACATTTTGGTTGGGAAATGACATAAATAACTTTTTATTTAATGTAAAAGTAAAAATGACACAAACATAATATGTTTTACGAAAACAATTTTTACATGGGGTTATAAAGATCATATTTTTCATTATAAATAGTAATTGGAAAGATAAAAAGATTTATTACGTCATAGTATTTTTTTTATAATTTTTAGACATTAAATAAATTAAATTATTTATGACATCATGATGATGCAGCGATGACCTCATTATTTAACAATTTAATTAAAATGGAAATACAATGTAAAATCTATGAACTACACATGGCCAAAACCAATTGTATGAGTGGATTTTGAACCCTTATCACCTTATCCACGAATTATATCAATGTGGGACCTTTTGAAACCGAAACACATTTTCAAATAAATTAATATTTCTTTACTTTCCAAAAGTGCCCCTCCTCTCCTCTTATAAAAGGCCCCCACCTCTACCTCATTTCACACACTCCTCAAGCCTTTGGCTCGGCCAACCCCTGCCCATTTAATCTCTCCACATCCCTCTCCTCATCCTAGAGGATTCCCTTTGGGCAGAATCCTTTCAAAGGAAGCCTTTAGGCTCAAATCAAAAGGAGTTACACTTTTAAAGGTAATTCATTCTCTCATGTTCATTTGTTTTATTCTGATTCTCCAACCCCCTAAACTCTTTTTATTTACTTCTTTTGTAACAAAACCAGTATCTTAAAAGTACTAGGATGTTGTTATAATATTTATTCGAGCTACACTCTCACACAACTACATCAAATGGTTAAAGAACATACGGTTTCCGTGGATGGCGAAATTCTGCCTCCCGAAACGATGATTGTTCAATACTCATTTAACACCTTCAAAGGTGGCCATTATGATGTCACTATTTTTATATATGATATATAATATGTTTATGTTTTCCTTAATCTTCTGTTTTTTTTTTCATTTTGGGCATACCTTTATGGTTTCCATTATGGGTAAACACAATATCTTCATTTTAGGAAGTGCGGACTACCGCCCCCTCAAAGTGATTTGATTCGTTAAATACCATTTGTGGGACATATAAAGGATGGAACTATGATATTATATATGATATTATACTGGAATTATAATATAACTTTATATCATTATGATTCCATTCTATAAAATACAAAATAGAAATGAAAGTAGCGTTCATGCGTACGTACGGCTTACCGTCTCCATGAACGGTGCATTTCATTTCCTACCTCTAAATGATTATGTAATATTATAAATGCATGTATGTACTGGATATATATGACATATATGATATCTACATCATGAATAACATTCTGGATATAATAAATACATGAAAAACATGTAACTATAAAGGGCTTATTTTTTACTCAAGTACTAATGATCGTTAAAACGACTGTTATTAACTTAAATAATTACATAGTGTTCATGACAAGGTAATAAGTGATATAAAAGGAATAATGAACTTGAAAAAGGTTCTTAAGAAAGTAAAAATTAACTCAGGTTTATTATTCAGGACATTAAAGAACGATCGAGTCAAGTCGGACCCGAGGTATGGGACA
Organism: Viscum album; assembly: GCA_963277665.1. Lineage (NCBI taxonomy): Eukaryota > Viridiplantae > Streptophyta > Magnoliopsida > Santalales > Viscaceae > Viscum > Viscum album. The sequence goes on from CAUJRU010000587.1 coordinate 152,410, forward strand.
TCGTCTCAATCTTCTTTCATTGAGGCATATTTTATTTTATACACAACTTTCTTTTATACGGTGTATAAACCCCTTTGACTTTTACGTTTATTCAAAAGGAATATTTTTTATACGAAGCGTTTACTAAACGACAAAAGGGAATGTTTTTGTCGTACGTATGCGGCGACAATGACTTCTCCACCGTCGTGACCGTTATTTGAGTTTCGGCTTCCTCTACAAGCCATACCTTTTTTTTAAAACGAAAAATAAATACCATGTTTTACTTTGGTATTGAAAATGGGTTTCATAATGTTTTTATTATATCAATGTGTTGTATTGATATCTCGTGATTGAAATGTGGAAATATTATGTTTCCTTTATGCATGTTTTATGTGATATGATTATGTTATGGTTCTTGGGCATTATTATGAAGATGGGTGGTTCCGTGATAAACTAAGGGCGGGTGAGCCCGTTATAGCTCTCCAATGCATTGGGTAATGCGAAGGAGTGAAACGTTAAGGTTTCTCCGAAGAGATTTTTGGGAATATACTGTGATGGGTATTCCAAACGCAACCAAGAGGGTTACTCCCTACGTAAGAATGTTATGAATGCCTCAAGTTACCTTTATGTCTTATGATTTCTATGATTTATTCATGATTTGATGAGGTATGTTAAAGTGCTTATGTTTTATGGGTAAAGTATGATCTCATCCTTATGTATATTTGTACCCATGTTTCCTTTCCATATTTTTATAACCCATACTGAGCTTTTTATGCTCATCCCAAGTTTTTTTGAAATGTTTTCACAGGTCAAGGGAAAGGTACATGATATGATGATAGTGTCAAGGAAGTGTCAAGAATGAATCCATGTTTTATTTTAAATATGTTTCCTTCGATGGGAATGAAGAATACTATCTTTATGTAACCCCTTTGTTTATATGTGGAATGAAATGCAAGTTTTATGATCTAATTCTCTAAAACTCTAAACCCGAAAAGATCCTCAATGTGTAATATTGTAATAACTCAAGATTAAGTAAGGTTTAAGGATGGGGCCTTATAGTTGGTATCAGAGGTCGGTTTAGATAACTTTAGGAGTTAGAATTCTATTAAATGATTATCCAAAAATATTTTTTTTTCGAAATGATATAGCATTTAAAGATTACCATGTTGCTTCATCTAAGACATGTTTGTTCAGAATGGTTTTCCGTAGAGGAAATAGGGAAGCAGTGCTAGGAAGGCATACAGAAGGAAATAACCTTCCGAATCAGCATCCAGAAATGGTCGGAATTGGAACTGAACAGTTTGTTGCAGTAATGGCGCAGTTGACTCAAGCGATAAATGGCGGTGGTATCCATGCACGCGATCAGCCAGATTAACCGCAGAGGAACATGTCAGTGGTGGAACATTTCATGAGGCAACATCCACCATCATTCAGAGGATCATCTGACCCTGTGCTAGCTGAAGGGTGGATTAAAGCACTGGAGAAGATTTTTGATGTCATGGGGTGTTCAGACAATCAAAAGGTTAGTCTTGCTATTTACCGTTTGGAGGATGAAGCAGATCAATGGTGGTCTATGGTTAAAAATATCAGGGGCGCCGATGAGATTGATGCTCTTGACTGGGATGAATTCAAAGGTATGTTTCTTGAGAAGTATTTTCCTAAGGTTGTTCGACTTAGGATGGAAAATCAATTCTTGGAATTGAGGCAAGAGGAAGACTCAGTGGCTGCCTATGAAGAAAGGTTCACTCAATTGGCAAGGTATGCTCCAAATTTTATCCGGGACCTTGATAGTAAAATCAATCGTTTTTACTCAGGATTAAAGCCAAAATATCGAAGGGCATTAGCTTCTCGAGAGTTTAAAAGTTATGAAAAGCTTGTTCGATGTGCTGAGAAGGTGGAAATGGAGTTTGCCGATGACCAAATGTTCTATAACAACCTGCAGAAGAAGAGACCGAGGTGGCAGAAGAAAGGTAAGATTTCTTCAAAAAAGTCTGATAGTAAGAGAACTAAGTTTCCAGTTTGTGATAAATGTGGCAAAAGGCATGCTGGGGAATGTCTTCTGAATTCTGGAAAGTGCTACCGATGTGGTAAGATGGGACATAAGGCTCGTGATTGCACTGAAAAGGATCAAGGTGAAGGTAAGAACAAATTTGATTTACAGTTAGTGAAATGTTTTAAGTGCAATGAGATGGGTCACTATGCAAATGAGTATCCGACAAAGAGCTTGAGTGATGGGAAGCAGTTCGACTACAAGCAGAAAGGGGTGGTGAAATCCTTTGCAACTACTTCAGCAGATGTCGGTCCATCAAATAGAGATTCGTAGTTTCCTTGGTTTGGAGGGCTATTACCGAAGGTTTGTTAGAAATTTTTCACGTTTATCTAGTCCAATGACTAAGCTAACTCGGAAGGGTGTTAAGTTTATCTGGACAAAATAATGTGATGATTGTTTTCAGGAATTGAAAAGAAGATTGGTGAATGCTCCAGTTTTGGCACTACCTTCCAGGAATGGTGAGTTTGTTATGTACAGTGATGCTTCATTGAAAGGACTTGGTTGCGTCCTAATGCAGAATGATCAGGTAATTGCTTATGCTTCACGACAGTTGAAAACTCATGAGGTAAATTACCCTACACATGATTTGGAATTAGCTGCTGTTGTTTTTTCTTTAAAAATTTGGAGGCATCATTTGTATGGAGTAAAGTGTGAAATATATACCGATCACAAAAGTTTAAAGTATATATTCACTCAGAAAGAGTTAAACACGAGACAGAGGAGATGGCTAGAATTAATCAAGGATTATGATTGTACGATTCATTACCATCCGGGAAAAGCAAATAAAGTGGCTGATGCTTTGAGTCGAAAAAGTAATGCTTCATTAACAATGTTGCGGTTGGAACGTGATCCTTTGGTTAACGATTTGATGAACTTTGGCATAGAATTTGTTGGTGCAGGAAGTCCTTCTGTTTTGTTTCAGGTATCAGTGAGATCTTCTCTATCAGATAGAATCAAGCAAGCACAGAAGCAAGACAGTGAGTTGCATAAAAAGGTAGAGCTGGTTCAGAAAGGTAAGTTGCCTGAATTCAACATTGATAATGATTGTGTTTTGAGATTTGGGAAGAGACTGTGTGTGCCTTGTGATTCACAGTTTAAGAGAGAGTTGTTATGTGAAGCTCATAGTTCTCCGTTTTTAGTTCATCCGGGCAGTACTAAGATGTATAGAGATCTGCGGGAGTATTACTGGTGGGATGGAATGAAAAGAGATATTGCTGATTTTACGGTGAAGTGTTTGACTTGTCAGCAGGTTAAAGCAGAGCGGCAGTTACCGAAAGGGATGCTTCAGCCTTTACCAGTTCCAGAGTGGAAATGGGAGAATATATCCATGGACTTTGTTGTTGGATTACCGAATACATCTCGAGGTAATAATGCAATCTGGGTTATTGTTGATCGCTTGACCAAATCTACTCATTTCCTTGCTATAAGAGATACTTTCTCTCTTGATCAAATTTCCCATTTGTATCTTAAAGAGATAGTCAGGTTACATGGATTCCCTCTCTCCATTGTATCAGATCGTGATCCCAGTTTTACTTCTAACTTTTGGAAAGTCCTTCAGAAGTCGTTGGGTACTGAATTAAATTTTAGTACAGCTTTTCATCCTCAATCAGATGGGCAATCAGAATGAACAATCCAGACATTGGAGGATATGCTACGAGCTTGTTCTATAGATTATCAGGGAAGTTGGGACCAACATCTTTCTTTGGTTGAATTTTCATATAATAACAGTTTTCATTCCAGTATACAGATGGCACCATTTCAGGCATTATATGGGAATCAGTGTCGAACTCTAGCTTTCTGGGATGAAGTGGGTGAAAGGAAGTTGATGGGACCAGAATTGGTAGAAGAGATGGCAGAAAAAGTTCAGCTGATTCAGAAACACATGAGAACAGCTCAGAGAAGGCAGAAGAGTTATGCGGATAACTGGAGGAAGGATCTATCTTTCGAGGTAGGTGATCATGTTTTTCTCAAGGTTTCTCCTTGGAAAAGTGTGATGAGATTTGGTAAGAAAGGAAAGTTGAGTCCAAGGTTCGTTGGACCATATGAAATTCTGGAGAGAGTTGGATCAGTTGCATACCGAGTGGCTTTACCTCCGAGTTTATCTCAGATACACAATGTTTTTCACATTTCGATGTTGAGAAAGTATATGCCAGATCCATCTCATGTTTTGAGTCCAGAGGTAGTTCAGCTGGAAGAGAACCTATCTTATGAGGAACAACCAGTCCAGATTCTTGACCACAGGGAGCAAGTGTTACGGAATAAGGTGATTCACCAGGTAAAGGTTTTGTGGAAAAACCACATGATTGAATAGGCAACATGGGAATCTGAAAATGCAATGAGGGATAAGTACCCCCATTTATTCGATAAGTAAATAAATTGCGGGGACGCAATTTTCTAAAGGGGGAAGGATGTAACATCCCAAGTAAGTAATGAATAATAGATATTTTTATCTATGTCTATTAATGATTAATATAGTGTTATAGAGGCTTAAAATGAAAATAAATACAATCTTATGCATGGAATACACTAATATTCTTAAAAGATTGTTTTACTGCCTTTTGATGGCAAACCATTTTTAAATATATCCTTTGACAATTTTATAAACTATGTTTTTCAAAATAAAATTATTCTTTATGATTGGGACATCAAAATTTACCTTGTGTGAATTTTTGGTATTTTTCTGACAATGTTCATTTTTTAATGAATAGTGAAAAATACTGCATTTTACATCAAAACTGCTTTTTAATCTAATTTATTTATATGATTATATTATGGTTTGAATTGGTTTTGAAGTGAAATTAGAATATATTTTTACCATTTAATCCAATGGTGGTCATTGGAATCAATTTCACTTTGAAATTGGACTTAAACTAGTGTCAATCTTTTGATACTTATTGTTTTGTAAAAACACGCTATTTGCTCTGGCAGCGGGAATTAATTATTAAATTAATTAATGTGACTTATATGATTTTAATTTTGTAAAATAGACTTCATTTTTGAATTCGGAATATCAAATATAGATTAGGGTGAATTTTTGGTAATTTTCTGAAAAACTTCAATTTTTGATGAATAGTGAAACCACTAAGTGGTAATCAAGCAAACTGATTTTTCAGTTAAATGAAAGTTTACCACTAATGTGTATTGAATTTTAAAAATACTACATACATGGTTGTCATTAAGAAGTAAAATTTGGTTCAATGGGATTAAAATATTTTTTTGGTGAATAGTAACTTATTAAGTTTATAATCGCGATTAGTGGTAATTAGGGTAGTTTAGGGTATAAATAATGCTTTAATAATATGAAATGACCTAGACACATGTCCCAACCTTATTGGTTGTGTCATGGCCGACCAAGACAAGACATGGGTCAACTTGGGGACCCCATGGAGACATTTTGGTTGGGAAATGACATAAATAACTTTTTATTTAATGTAAAAGTAAAAATGACACAAACATAATATGTTTTACGAAAACAATTTTTACATGGGGTTATAAATATCAGATTTTTGATTATAAATATTCATTGGAAATCTAAAAATCTTTCATACGTCATAGTATTTTTTTTATAATTTTTAGACATTAAATAAATTAAATTATTTATGACATCATGATGATGCAGCGATGACCTCATTATTTAACGATTTAAATAAAATGGAAAGACAATGTAAAATATATGAACTACACATGGAAAAAACCAATTGGATGAGTGGATTTCGAACCCTTATCACCTTATCCACGAATTATATCAATGTGGGACCTTTTAAAACCGAAACACATTTTCAAATAAAGTAATATTTCTTTACTTTCCAAAAGTGCCCCTCCTCTCCTCTTATAAAAGGCCCCCACCTCTACCTCATTTCACACACTCCTCAAGCCTTTTTCTCGGCCAACCCCTGCCCATTTAATCTCTCCACATCCCTCTCCTCATCCTAGAGGATTCCCTTTGGGCAGAATCCTTTCAAAGGAAGCCTTTAGGCTCAAATCAAAAGGAGTTACACTTTTAAAGGTAATTCATTCTCTCATGTTCATTTGTTTTATTTTGCTTCTCCAACCCCCTAAACTCTTTTTATTTACTTCTTTTGTAACAACACCAGTATCTTCAATGTACTAGGATGTTTTTATAAGATTTATTCGAGCTACACTCTCACACAACTACATCAAATGGTTAAAGAACATACGGTTTCCGTGGATGGCGAAATTCTGCCTCCCGAAACGATGATTGTTCAATACTCATTTAACACCTTCAAAGGTGGCCATTATGATGTCACTATTTTTATATATGATATATAATATGTTTATTTTTTCCTTAATCTTATGTTTTTTTTCATTTTGGGCATACCTTTATGGTTTCCATTATGGGTAAACACGATATCTTCATTTTAGGAAGTGCGGACTACCGCCCCCTCAAAGTGATTTGATTCGTTAAATAGCATTTGTGGGACATATAAAGGATGGAACTATGATATTATATATTATATTATACTGGAATTATAATATACCTTTATATCATTATGATTCCATTCTATAAAATACGAAATAGAAATGAAAGTAGCGTTCATGCGTACGTACGACTTACCGTCTCCATGAACGGTGCATTTCATTTCCTACCTATAAATGATAATGTAATATTATAAATTCATGTATGTACTGGATATATATGACATATATGATATCTACATCATGAATACCATTCTGGATATAATAAATACATGAACAACATGTAACTATAAAGGGCTTATTTTTTACTCAAGTACTAATGATCATTAAAACGACTGTTATTAACTTAAATAATTACATAGTGTTCATGACATGGTAATAAGTGATATAAAAGGAATAATGAACTTGAAAAAGGTTCTTAAGAAAGTAGAAATTAACTCAAGTTTATTATTCAGGATATTAAAGAACGATCGAGTCAAGTCGGACCCGAGGTATGGGACATCGTCTCAATCTTCTTTCATTGAGGAATATTTTATTTTATTCACAACTTTCTTTTATACGGTGTATAAACCCCTTTGACTTTTACGTTTATTCAAAAGGAATCTTTTTTATACGAATCATTTACTAAACGACAAAAGGGAATGTTTTTGTCGTACGTATGCAGCAACAACGACTTCTCCGCCGTCGTGACCGTTATTTGAGTTTCGGCTTCCTCTACAAGCCATACCATTTTTTTAAAACGAAAAATAAATACCATGTTTTACTTTGGTATTGAAAATGGTTTTCATAATGTTTTTATTATATCAATGTGTTGTATTGATATCTCGTGATTGAAATGTGGAAATGTTATGTTTCCTTTATGCATGTTTTATGTGATATGATTATGTTATGGTTCTTGGGCATTATTATGAAGACGGGTGGTTCCGTGATAAACTAAGGGTGGGTGAGCCCGTTATAGCTCTCCAATGCATTGGGTAACGCGAAGGAGTGAAACGTTAATGTTTCTCCGAAGATATTTTAGGGAATATACTGTGATGGGTATTCCAAACGTAACCAAGAGGGTTACTCCCTACGTAAGAATGTTATGAATGCCTCAAGTTACCTTTATGTCTTATGATTTCTATGATTTATTCATGATTAGATGAGGTATGTTAAAGTGCTTATGTTTTATGGGTAAAGTATGATCTCATCCTTATGTACATATGTACCCATGTTTCCTTTCCATATTTTTATAACCCATACTGAGCTTTTTATGCTCATCCCAAGTTTTTTTGAAATGTTTTCACAGGTCAATGGAAAGGTACATGATATGATGATAGTGTCAAGGAAGTGTCAAGAATGAATCCATGTTTTATTTTAAATATGTTTCCTTCGATGGGAATGAAGAATGCTATCTTTATGTAACCCCTTTGTTTATATGTGGAATGAAATGCAAGTTTTATGATCTAATTCTCTAAAACTCTAAACCCGAAAAGATCCTCAATGTGTAATCTTGTAATAACTGAAGATTAAGTAAGGTTTAAGGATGGGGCCTTATATAAAGATCTTATAAATTTTAATTATTTCATCATTAGGGAAATTCACCAGGAATATTTTGAATTCCAATAATTCTTCTTGTATTTTTTTATCAAGCATGTTTAGAATGAAATTTCTAGAGGGGTACTCATGCTACCTTCCAGATGAATATATAGAGCATAATAATTCATTTGATCATGGACATTCATATTTTGATGAATGAGAGGGTATGGATTTTCCATTGGTACATGGACCTTGAAACCTTGCGCGGGACAACTTGCCGAGTAGTAATGTGAGGAGGAGGCTTGAAATATTGATGTAGTCAGTGGGGAGGGGCAGTTACTTATAGTCATGATCTGTATTTCTTCTTGTATGATTTTATTTTGGGTTTCCCATCTTTTCCTCAAATGTTCTTTTGAAATAAAAAATTAAATTTTCAGTCAAAGTGGTTGGTCAACAGGCATTCTAATCTTAATTGCTGGAGTACCTTATGTATGGGCAACCTTATTAAATATTTTTTTAGTGTTCATTCAAACAAGTTACAAATGAACATTGTTGATTTTTATCACATTATATCATTCTTGATTTCATTCCCTCATAGGCTGCACTGGAGATCCAAAATTATGACTTTATGTATAATGACACCCTAATATGGAGGCCCAACAACATTGGGCATTTCAATATTAAAAATTAGTGCAGATTAAAATATAAAGGTTCTGTTATTCCACCATCATGGATAATTAAATTTAAGGTTTATTGCATACAACTCTTAAGATTCCTTATGCTATAGAGAATATAGAAAAACAAGCTACCTAAACATGATGAATTAAAAATAATTGGACAACACATAAATTTAGCATGTTATTTTTTCTTGAGGGATGAAGAAAATGTGATACACCTATTCGTGGGATGTGTGTTTTCCCAAGACCTATGTATTTATGATGTTAATATATTTATTATAAATTTTAATATTTATAGGTAGTTGGAGGACTTTTTGGATTCCATAATTCTAGATGGGCGGAGTGATTAGGTATAATATCTTCTCCTTGAAGCATTGACATTAATTATTGATTTTTTCTAGGGTGAAAGGAATACAAGTTTATTTGATAATAAAACACCCTCTATTCATAAAGGTGTGATTTCTTTACATAGGTAAGAATATGAATCTTCAAAGGTGAAGGAAATATTCATGCAAAACTATACAGGTTACTTTCACATTCATAAAAGATTTTGGGTCTTAGGATGGCCCAAGAAACCTATGGTTCTCAAGTATGTGTGATGGATTCCTCTGATCACCTCATGGATAAGGTCAACGTTGATGGAATAGCCTCCGAAAATCTAGTACTCTCAGGTTTTGGAGGTATATTTAGAACCCACCATGGATTTGTTAAAGGTTTCTTTTATCATTATATTTGAATTGGAACTGCTTATGAAGCTAAGTTACGAGATTTGATATATAAAATCAAACATGTTTTCTGATATAATTGTACTTACCTCTAGATTATGTCAGACTATAAAATTTCTATTATGGATTTGAATATGAGAACCAGAAATGTTCCTTTGAAACTCAAACCTTATTAGATTGACTGTATTTATCATGTGAACCATTTTAACTTGAATGTTTCACATGTCTATAGAGAATCTAATCAAGAAGTGGATTCTTTATCGAAGAGGGAGATCATGGAAATGAGCATAATGTGGAATTTTAGGACCTTAGATTATTATACACATTTGGTGGGTTAATATATAAAAGGATTCACCTACTCCCATATATGTAAGAACCCTTGTAACACTTGACTATTCTTGTTTATTTTATTTAATAAATTTTTAGGACCATATTTTTCTGAATCTAGGATTTTCTTAGTATAATTTAATTTAAAAGTAAAATTTATAAATTCCAGGATATAAATTCAATAAAACTAACTTCATTTTTCAATTACACATAACAAATTTTATTATTATCACTATTTTTTTATATTTCATAAAAAAATTATTGTTAAGTGGATAGTGAAATAACTGTTTTTCACAAAAACTATAAATTTTATATATTTATCATTATATAATAAGGACATAAAAGTTTATAAAACATTTTTATTAATAAAATATGTATTTAACAATTAAAACAATGTATTATAAAAATAAAATGTTCAATATAGAAAACCCATGCTTAACATTTTAGAAACTTAATTAATATTTCACACTAAAAACTGTTTTTATGTGCTTAAATTAAAATTTAGATTTTATCACTTTGAGAAATTAAATCTAAAAAAATTGAATTATAATTTTTGGACAAAATTTTCATATTATTTAATAATTTAAATTTCATTTTTAATCATAAAAATCATATTACTAATATTAGAGTCAATTACCGTGATAATGGTGAAACTTTTATATTTAAACATTTATTTTATTAACACTGTTTAGTTTTTATCCAATCGATTAAATTAATATATTTAAAATAGTGAATCTAATATGATTTTTAAACACATATATAATTATAGTAACACACATCTAATTAGTAATAAATTCAATATAATATTAAGAATACATAATGGTTAAAAAATAATTCTTTTATGAAAAATTGTTGTTCTATATATAATGGTTCAATTTAAATGTTAATTTTTTTTATTATATAGAAATTTTATTAGATGAAATTTATATTAAATTTTGTTTTATAAAATAAAAATTTTATAAGGGTTTATTCAATATTTTTATTAAAACATAAGTGACTTGGGTAAAAACTAGTAACCACAGTAAGAATAAAAAAAAGGTAAAAGTAAACTTATAAGAGTAAATGGATTGAAACATGTTTAAAAAGTGTGTGAAAATTCTTAAGTTTAGGATTTATTGACCCAATATCACCCCAAAATTCATTATTTTTCACTTTTGGAGTCATCGGCCCTTGAATTTTATAATGATATCAATGAAAATTAAAGGGTATCACAAAAGTTCCCTTTTATTAATTTATAAAAGGGGCCTCTCACCACCCCTTCAAGGCCACTCAAATAACTCGGTTTCCCCATGAAACTCTAGAAATAATACTTTATTTATAATATTCTTCCACATACTTGAGCTCCTATTCATAAGAAATTATCCAAAGTTTCCTATTTATAAGAATATCATCAAGAAGAAGTTCAAATCTCAAGGTAAGTACTTTTCATTCTCTAAAATTTCCATTTTATATATTTTTATTTCAAACTTATAAAAACCATTATAACATGATAACATCATTATTAACTATATACTATTTTTTTAAGTTTACAGAATTAAACATTATCTACCTTTCCCTTTTTCTTTAAGGAAAACTAGAATGACATTAGTGCGTTTGTGCGTACTACTACCTCCATGAAGTGTCCTATTATGTTTTCCTTCAAAAAATTACATGGATGGTCTGAAAAGTAAATTTTATAAGTAAATTATATATATATATATATATATGACATGTATAAGATTATAAAAAATGAATCATATTACTTATTTCTCTCATTCTTCCAAAAATAAAATCATCATATATGCGTATGTACAAACTACTGCCTCTATAGAGTGATGCATTCTACTTTTCTCTAACACATTCATGGATGATATAAAATATAATTGATGAGTATATATGATATATGATATTAATAAATATCAATAATATAGTTCTTTATTAATAACCCAAAAAATAATGATTATTATAAGGAAATCCTTTGATTCAGATAAATAACCCAAAACTAGTTCATCACCGAATTTGTCTTCATTAAATATGAAAAACATCTCATGTAATGGAATTATTACATTATAGTTCATCATAAAATATAAATTCTAGTGATTTTAATGGTATTGTGAAGATAAAATTGTGTATAATAAGGTTTATCAAAAACTCTATTTTGAAACTAGTACAATGATAAAATTATAAACACCCAATGTTGAAAATAGGTAAAGATAGACTAATATACATTAAGATAATTATTTTAAATTAAGAGTAAAAATATAAATGTACACTCGGTAGATGGGTTGGCTACTGAAGTTCATGAACCTGTTCACTCGGCAGATGAGGACTCAAGCCTAAGATGTGATAGGGACTCCAGGAGAAGGAAGGGGGGGAAGGATTACTTCTCTCTACCCCCTCCTCTTGAGACCCGCTCTGCAAAGAAAACGATCAAGATGAATATGGGCACAGAGTCTCTAAGACATCAGAAGCTTGTGGTTCATAAGGATCATCCCACGGTCTTTCTGTTAAGATCCAAATACCACATGATAGAACAACCTTTATTTCTCAACACAACTGAGGAGGAGGCAGCTAAAATGATGGGGAGGTCTTTTGAGGTGTCTCCCAATGAGAAACAATATACATGGATTGACAAACAAGATTCAATTTTGGTTGGAGGCTTGGAAAGATCAGTGTAGAGGAGTACATTCAGTCTTGGGACTAGCTAGTTTTCGAGTTTGAGAAGAGGATATTGAAAGGATCTGATTTACAGTTGGCATCCTTAGCATGGAATTTATTTAGGGAAATCGATTCGGGTAACATAAAGTTTATTTCTAAAACTTCTTCTTAAGAAATTGGCCTCGGGTGAATGGCTTGAGGGTATTTGTTTTGTGAGGGGTTCCCTAGTTGTTCGGATTGGCTGTATGGTTGTTCTCATTTGCCACATTCGGCCTGGACCTGCTTCAAATGGGGATCAGAGCAAGAAGTCTCCATCTAGGCAGACCTTCGGATTGGGATGCTGAGAGGGTATGGATTTTCCATCGGTTCCGTGCCCGTGCATCTGCACGGGAGTGTATGCTGAGGGTCTACATCACTGGAGGTCTTTCATCATGACACAATTTCTTGGGTGGGGTAGGACCAGTTGATTTCTGTGGATGTTTTTGGTTGTTCTGTTCTCTTTTTTGGTTTCTCACTTACTTCTTAAAAGTGTCTTATCTTTAATAAAAAATTAATTTTCAGTCAGATATGATAGGTTAATTTTTTTTGTGAAAATTAAAAGTAAAGGTAAGGAATTTGGTAACTCAAAAACATTTCTTTGGGGTATATGATTTCTTCTTGAACTTATTTCTGCTATGTTTACTACATTCATTTATTTTCTAGTTTAAGTGATTTTATCTTTTATATATCTTGGGAAAAAGTGTTTTTAATTAAAATCCACTAACATTAATGGTTTTATTTTCTCTTTTTGTTTAAAAAAGGATATATTTTAAAAGATATTTGTAACTATAACTTTTACATCGATGATTACATTTTTTAAAGAAAACTATTTGGTGATTTGGTTTTTATTTACCTCTATATCTAAAAAAATATCTATATCCAATCGACTTATGTTTCATGTTTCACAATATATTTTTCTTTTATTATGTTATTATTTTTTTGATCATGTTTTTTATGTTAATCAATTTAATTCATGTTGTTATTTTATACCATTTAGAAATGTTATGAAACCCATTTTTATTTACATGGGTATTTTCATGAAAAGTGAATGATTTTCATTTAAATTTTTTATAAAACACATTTTATTTCCATGGGTTCTTTAGGATATGATAAGTGAATGATTTATAAGTGGGACACATAAGTATGGATGAATAATGGGTGGGGTCCTAATTCACCCTCCCATGAATTTTTAAGAAGTTTATATCACATTAGAAAAGTATTCACATGTACAGTTTAGTTGATTTTAAGTGTGGGAACTAATGGTGTTTACTAGGAAAGTAATGTTCCCTATAATTTTTTCCCATTAGTTAAAGATGTTGTGTATTCTTTTATTATGCTCTCAAGATTTAATATTTATGTTAAATGTTTCAATTCCATGTTATAGATGTTATGCATTCATGTTGATCTTTTATGAATTTATATCCCTATGTCACATCCTTTGTTGCTCAATTATATTTTATGATTATCACCCATGTTGATTTGGTATTTATTAAATGTTTATGTCATATCATATTATTAGTATCTCATCATTGATTATTTTATGATTATTTATTTTTTCCCTTAATAATAATTTGAGCTAATTCATTTCTTATGTTTTTGTTCCCCATGATTTAAAGATGGGTATTACATGTGAAATTTTTAAAATGGGTTTTAGTGTTGAGAAATTATGCAGTAATTTTGATGTGTATTTTAATTTTTTTGTTTATATAGTTCATACTCAAAGACACTAAACCTTTAGTTCCTAGGTTTGTGAAACTATTTGTGAGATGGAATGTTTATTCATGTAAAATAATGATAAAAATATTTTTATTCAGTTTAGACTGATATAGTTGGTATCAAAAGAGGGTTTATTTATTTTGGGGATTATTTTAGAGAACTTTAGTGAAAACACTGAGGATAAGTCTATGTATAGGATAATATCATAATGTTTTAGTAAAATAGATACTGTGTGGTATTTCCTAGAAATAAAATTCATCTTTGGATACAAGAAAGTGGTTGTGGTTGCAAAAAAGATTCACCTAGTAGTAATCACCTTAAAAAGGGTAATTGAGTATCAAATCAATATTTAATCTTGTGTATGTTGAGTGGGACTAAGACTACACACTTATCTATTACTGCAAAAGAATATGATTCGATTAATCCCATTATATTTATAATCCATTATGAAAGATTTAATATGTTAAGGAATTAGGTTGAGAAATAAGAGAGGACCCAACCTAAAGAAATCAAGATTAAACTGAGAGTGATTTAGGTTAAATTTAAGGTTACTATAATAATTTTTAATAGTAATAAATTTTGAGGTTGAATTTGAAATATAATAATTATAAAATATTTTTCTCATAGTTTTAATTTTTCATCACCCATGTTAACTCCTATTGGTTTTAGTAATGAATAAATCTTTAAGAAAATAAGTTAACGCTGAAAGTTATTCATAATGTGGAGATGTTTTCAATGAGATTCCTAATGAAATAAGATCTAGTGTGAGAAATATTATTATTATGATAGAAAAACTATAAAAAATTATGATTAAAATTGTAAACATATTTGAGATCCCAAACACATGAAAGAAGATAAGGTTGGAATCTCATAGAAGTTCACATTTGGAAGATGATAAAGGATTGATGATTTAGTTTCCTTTATGTAAAAAATGTGGGAAGAGGAACCCAAGAGAATGTATTAAATTAATTGGAAGAAGTTTTATCTATGGAAAAGGAGGATATATATCAACTAATTTCTAAAAAAAATGAAAAGTTTAGTGGACACTGTAAAAGGTAAAAAATCACTTTTTCTAAGGAACCACTAAGTTTCCAATGTATTAAATGTGAGGAACTTATAAATTAACCAAATCAATTCCATAATCAAAAGAATTTCAAGGATAATAGGCATCAGTAACTTCTAAGGCCTTGTGAATAAGGTAAACCCTATGAAATTACAACTACTAAAGTGAATTATGAAAATTATGTAGAGTGAGGAACACCGATAATTTACTCAATAACTATGAGGAACACCGATAATTTACTCAATAACTGTGAGTACTATATTTATACCTTGTTAAAACCACTCCTTTGTACCTATAATTTTCTTATAAGAACATAAAATACTCACATAGACTATAGAAACTAAATTATTAAAAAAATATTTTAGTGGTATGATTATTTCATCCCAATTTTAAGTTTATAGAAAAGTTGATTGTAAAAATAATACTATCCTTCCTAGATAAATTTAATGTGATTTTAGAGTTATATTAGTTGTATCCGCCCAGATGAAAAAATATTTTGAATAATCATATCACATCATATAATAAAATATGATAGTCTATCAATTAATTTATGATTATGAACACACTTTAGAAAGAAATTATATAATTTCAGACTTCATATTGAATAATGATAGACCCCTAGATCACAAGGTTTGAGAAAAAACTCAATATTAGGGAAAATACTATTATAAGAAAAAATATATGTTTCTTATGTTTGAAATTTTTATATATCACTAGGAATTATATCTTGGATAAAATATATCTCTTAAAAACTCTTAGATATTTTAATTAATAGGTAATAATTAAATTTGAAAAGACAACATTTATTTAATGGGAATAGAATATAATTCTCAAGGATTTTATGAAGAATATTCTTTCCATAAAATATATGTTTATAATTATAAACTATGTTTTTATATATATATTTAAAGTAATTAAAATAGATTAGGAAATAAGTCATACAAGATAGAAATAAAACTAACACTTTATTCACTCATAATAAAAAATTACAAAAAAAGAACATAAAACTAAGTATTATATACCATAAATTATTAATCATCATGGATTATTACCTCTATTAAAAGTGCATAAATAAAAATGGGACAATAAATATAAAAGAATAAAATCTTCCACACTAGGATATATCCCATATCATCTTCACCCTTGAAGATCACTAACAACCAAAGAAAACATATAACGAGTTAGAACATCATAAAAAGAGAAAACATATTGTGATATATATAATGAAAACTATGGAAATGAGATGTGTGACTTAAGAAGTTAGAATAAAATGAATTAGTTTAGTAAAAAAAATATAGGAATAAAACATGGTTGTAACACATATAGTGGTTGAAAACATGGTTATTGTAGATATATTTGTTGAAAATATAGCCATTGCTGATATGGTTATTGGATATACATGTTTCAAATAGGTATACTTATTTTATGTAATGTTATTAACTTTTTTAAATAGTATGTTTTAAAAATAATACTAATGAAACAAAAATATAGTATTTAATTAAAATATTTTATTATAAAAAAATTTGTGTAAAAATATTATTATTAAATAATGATGTTATAAAATTAAAATAAATATGCCAATATTTGTATATTGATATAATTAAATGATTTTGATATAAATAATGAATTTTAATTATATTTAGGTTAAGATCATATTATACTTAAAAATGTATTTTTCTAAAAATTAGCTTTTCATGTGCTATGAATTTTCTTAAGAAACTCAATATATTATCATTAAATTATTATAAAATATATTATGGATATATATTAACACTAATTTAATTAGTAATTCATTTTAAATAATATTAAGAACTCATAAACTAAAAAAACTCATTTTTTTATAAAAGTGGGTTTCTTTATATTTTGTATTTTAATTTAAAAGGGAAATTTATATAATTTAGGATTTAAAATATATAAAATGAAAATAATTTTCAAATTTCATGTATCAAAACTAGTCTAATAATATTTTTTTCCATTTTTTCAAAATTGATTTATTTTGATGTGAATAGTGAAAATAATGTTTTTTATCAAAACTGTAAATTTTTTGAATTTTTCATTATATAAAAAAGAGTTAGAAGTTTATAAAACCTTTTAATTAATAAAATATTTACTTGAGAAGTAAAATTATACCATATTAATTGTTTTTCAATATATAAAACCCATGTGAAACATTTCATAAACTTAATTAATATTTCACACTAAAAACTATTTTTATGAGCCTACATTAAAAAATAGATTATTTCAATTTTGTAAATTTAATATTAAAAAATTATTCCATATTTGAGATCAAAATATACATATTATTTAATCAATTCAATTTTAATGTTAATTATAAAAATAATATTACTATGATTAAAGTTAATTACTAAAATAATAGTGAAACTTCTATTTTTAAGGATTTATTTTATTATCATTGTGTAATTTTTATACGATCAATTAAATTAATATATTTTAAAAAATTAATATATTATGATGTTTAAAAAAAATTATAATAACATTAATTAACATTTAATTTTCAATCAATTCTAAATATGATTAAGAAGAAATAATAGTTAAAACATCATTTTATACAAAAATAGTTAATCTATATATAAAATGTTTTAATTTAAAATTTAATTTTATCTTAATTAGAAATTGAATTAGATTATATTTAGATTAAATTTAGTTTCATAACAAAAAAATTTTATAATGGGTTTTTTTTATTTTTATTAAAACATAAGTTACTTAGGTAAAAACTAGTTACCTTAGTAAATACAAAAAAATGTAAAAGTAAAAATATAAGTGTAAATGACTTAAAATATGTTTAAATACTGGGTATAAATTATTTTTTGACTATTTATCTAACCAATATCATTACACACTCCATAATTTAAAACTTTAATAGCCATTAACCCTGAAATAGTGTAATGATATCATTGAAAAGTAAAGGGTATTCCCAAAAGTGACATTTTCGTCACTTATAAAAGGTCCCTCTCACCTCCCCTTAAATAACCTTCAGAGAATTAGGTTTACACATAAAAATATAAGAAAATCCTTAATTTATAATCCTATTCCACATTATTTAGATATTGATCACATTATATTGAAGAAAGTCCCTCATTTCCAAGAAGAACTTTAAGAGAATCTTCAAATGTCAAAGTAATTACTTTTAATTATCTAAATTTTTTTAATTATATATATTTATAATAAAATATTATCATTAATTTTATAAAATTATAACATAATTATTAATTTTATACTAATTTTTTATTTTAAAAAATTATACAGCTTTCCCTTTTTCCTTAAGAAAAACAAAAAACACATTCATAAATATGTGCAAACTACTGCCTCCATGAAGTGTTGTGTTTTGTTTTCCTTAAACTCCTTACATGGATGGAATAAAAATTTAATTTAATAAATAAGTTTTTTATATATAAAATTTTTAATATTCTTAAATAATTAACCATATTACTTATTTCTCCCATTCCTCAAAAAATGAAATCATCATCCAAGCGTACGTGTAGACTACCACCTCCATAGAACAATTCATTATATTTTTCACTAAAAACTTCATAAATGGTCATAAATTATAATTGATGAGTATATATAATATATAAGAGTAATAAATATCATGAATATGGTTCTTTATGGATAAAATAAAAATTAATGATCTTTATAATGTAATCCATTGATACCGATAAATAACCGAAAACTAGTTCATCACTGATTTCATCTTCACAAAACATGATAAAACTATCATGTAATGAAATTATAACATTATAGGTCATCATAAAAAATAAATTATATTGCATTTAATAGTTTGTTAAAGATTAAATTTTTGATAAGTATATAGATTGAAACTATTATAATGAAAATAATAAAATGATCAAATTATAAACACCATATATTGAAAATAGGTAAACAAGAACAAATATACATTAATGGAATTATTATAAATTAAGATTATAAATGGAAAGGTATATGAAAAATATTCTGAAATTGGTAATTAATTCATTTTTATTTATGATATATGAGGTTAAATAACTTTCCTAGAAATCAATAGTAAAGGTAAGAGATTTGGTAACTCAAACTAATTCCTTTGGGTAATATGAATTATTTTTGAAATTATTTCTCCCATGATAACTAAATTAACTGATTTTCCATTTTAAATGATTTTATCTCTTATATATCTGGTAAAAAATATTTTTAAATTGATATCCACTACCAAGAATGGGTTTCATTCAATTTTTTTAAGAAAATGATACATTTTGAAAAGATACTCGTAACTATGAATTTTACATCGATGATTAGAAAATGTTTTTAAAGAAAGATATTTTTTTGTTTTCCCTTCCTTTTCCTCTCTATCTTAAAAATGATCTACCTCTAAGGGAGTTATGGTTTAAGTTTCAAACTCTAATTTTCTATTATTAGGTGATTAGTTTTCATTGATAAAGTTTTCAAAGTCAATCAATTTAATTCATGTTATTATTTTATAATATTTAGAAATGTTATGAAACCCATTTTTATTTTATTTTGTTATTTAGGAAAATTTAATGATATTTATTCTATGTTTATTATGGATCCAACTTTATTTACATGCATTATTTATTATGTTATAAGTGAACTATTTTTAGGTGGCACACTTAAGTATTTATTAATGTTGGATGGGGCCCTTTATCACCCTCCAATGCATTGGTTAAAAGTTTATATTTCATAATATAATTATTCATAAGTACATTTTAGTTTCTCATAAACATGGGAATTGATAGTGTGGATCATGAAATTAATGTTACCTATACTAATGTTTGTTATATAATTTAAATATGTTTGAAATTATTATTTTATTCTCTCAAGATTCAAGATTTACATTTAATGTTTCCAATCCATGTTATAACGATTTTTCTTCCTTACTGATATTTTATGGATTTATGTTCTTATGTCACATCCTTTGATGCTCAATTATGTATTATGATTATCAAAAATATTGATATAATATTTCTACCATTTTTATGTCATCTATTATTCTTATGATCTCATACTTGATTACACGTTGATATGTTTATTTATTTCTTCCCCTTATTATGAATCTAAGCTAACACCTTTATTATGTTTTCGTTCCCTAGGTTTTAAATATTGGTATTACATGTGTGATGTTTAAAATGGGGTTTAGAGTTTAGTGGTTATGAATAAATATTAAAGAGTTTTATAAAATAATTCATGTATATAACTAATCCTCCAAGACACTAAAACTTTGGTTTTATGGTGTGTGAGATTATTTGTGAGATGGAATGTTAATTCATGAAAAATAATTATATAAATGTTTTTTATTTATCTTGGTTTGATATATATGGATCACTTACCAAACACCAAAGGCTAACATTAATTTGGGGGGATAATTTAGAAATTATTTTAATAAATTTACCCTCTTTTCTTGTTGAATAAAACATAAATAAAATAGTCAAATAATATTGCATGAACTGTGCAATCATATGGTAAAATTAAAATGAAACCTCTTTGTTAAAGCAAAAACCTACCCACCAGAGGTATCTATTTATCATGTAGATTATCGCAAAATAAATTTTATATGTATAAAACTCTAAATATTCATAAAATCAAAAATATATACAAAACAACTACCAAAAAACTGAAAAGTTAACCCAAAATTGATACAATATCAAAAAGAAAAGATAAACCATATTAGGGATAAGGATGTGGTATCCTAAGGCACATAATCAAAATGAATATTAGAAGCATCCCAAAACCATATCTAAATAAGATATGATCCATCACCTCTAAATTATATTAACTCATCACTCTTTCATCTATTATCCCTTATGTATTGGAGCCTATTATTAAGAAATATAATGTATAGAAAGGTCTACATGACTTATAAATAAATATGTGTAAGGAATGATTATATCATAGATAATAAGAGTCCACCACCCCACCCCTACATGTATTTAAAAATGTCAAGTGTATATATAAGAAATATAAATTGGAAGTTAGAAAATTAAATATTTAAAAAAATTAAGGTGTTAAATTCATAACAATTCATGATAATTCAGTCGTAATTTATGTATTATGTTCATGTTAATAAGGTATGAGAAAAAATAATAAAACTAGATTTTACCCATGATCAAAACCCAAGTTGATGTACCTGAAGGAGAAATATCTAATGTTTTTGATATATTTTTGACCCATAAATGTTTTTGAGTTAATGCAGACCCACTTCCCAAAGGTATGAAATAATTGATACTCTACCAAACATTATTTAGAATTCATGTTGGTTGATAGTATGGGTGATCAAGATCATATCACCCCTTTTAGACGAAATTATTTCCTACTCCTTGACTCTCTTATATATTTATGATTTATTCATGAATCATTCAAAAATCCTATCACAGGACTGGGTACCACGATGATAATTATTTCTAAAACCATGTTTTGATGTAAATATTTGAATACATAAAAGTTCTTAATATTTATTTTATTATTTGAGTACACTATGGTTTAAAGTAACAAAACTAAGAACTCTATAAGTTACCACCATCCAAAAAGATAGTAGGTTTTGTGAAGTTAGGATCGCTCCCATAAAAAGGATTCATAAATATCCCTACAAAGGTAATTAGAACCTGAGTAGTTATTTGAAAATTTATTAGACATGTTATACCCATTTTTTTGTATGACGAGGGCTATCAAGGTGCCTTTTAAAGTCATGTATCTATGGACAAGTGATTTTCCTTTTATAGTTGGGCATCAAGGGCCTATGGGGTATTAAGATTAAAATTCAAATAAGTATTATACATATTGTGATTAATATGAATCAAACACTAAATAATTTGTTTTTTTCACAATTTTAGCTCTTGTGATTAGAACGCTACATTCAGTTTTACGCTATATAGTAGGGACACGTGTTATGAAGTTTATGGTCATCTAGTTAAGATATATAGGTGGAAGTTTCCTAGAAATGGTCTGTGTGGGAATTATACCTGAGAATCCATTTTTTGGTTTATCCCTTGGAAAATATGACTAATTGAGTATATTAAGCCTCCTAGAGAATATGAAACTTTGAGTATATAATGGTCCATAGTTAATATGAATCTATGAGGGTATGATTTATGTTTTTAAATATAACCCTTTTGAGATATAATGACTCATAGTGAATATGAATCTTTGAGGATATAATTTCTCATAAAAAATATGGATTTTTGAGGATATGATATCTCATTAAAAATATAGCCCTTTGAGGGTATGATGGATTGTAAGGAATATGGACCTTTTAGGATATGATAGATCATAGTAAATATAGACCTTTGAGGATACAATCAATCATAGGGAATGTTCCCCCTTAAGGATATGATGGAGCACACTGAATATGGATCTTTGAGGATATGATCACTCATGGGGATTATGGACCTTTGAGGATATGACATATTGTAGGGAATATGGAACTTTTAGGATGTGATAGCTCATAGGGAATATGTCCCTTTGTGGTTATAATGGATCATAGAGAATATAAACCTTTTAATATGGGTTTAATGGGGTATATGGCCTTAAGATAATGAGTAAGGGATTTTGTATGAGCAACCTACATGGTTGGGTGTCACTAATGGATCAATGGAATGAGATCATTAATGAGTGCATGATTATGGTTTACACATAGTAGAATGAATTTATATGGATTTATACTTCCCTTATAGTGGTAAATAGATAATGAAAGAACAACTAGTCTTTTGGGGAATATGGTTTGTTGAGGAAGAGTTGGGTCTGATAGGTGACAACAAGACCATATGATAATAGAAAAAAACTAGGATAAGTCTAAGGCTTACACATGTGATTCTTGTGTATGCATCTGCTTCCCACTGATTGAAGGATGGTAATGGAATGATTGATGTATTCATGGGGAATATGGAATTTGGAGAAGAAGGTCAGGGCTCACACATGGGATAACCTTCCTATACTTAGAAGAAATAGGAACAGATACATAATGAATATTCCTAGACTGGTAGCTGGCTCAATTAAAGATGGGATTTTAGGGATTACAATTTGTAGAAGGCCATTTATCTCTATCTAACCCATTTGGTAGACATAAGAGGCCCACTAGGCACATAAGTAAACTGAATTATGGATATGGGATAGCCATATTGGGGATAATGATCCAAGGAAATATTTACTTGTATCCTCATGATAGGAACCCTCATTATCAAGGGAGTACACAAACATAATTACCATTAGAGTCCCATCAGTATGGGAGTAAAACCTAGTAGAAAACTTTTATAAATTGAATACATGATCTAATAGGTGTATGTTAGTGTTCATAGAAACATGTATCTTAGAAGCCGATGGTGTAAATCTATATTGGCATGGGCCTGGTTAGGAGACCCAGCTGAAATTAGTTACCACTTGAATGCTTTGGGTGGGGGTGGTGCCTGGGTAGGTGATCTAGGAATAAGTGGTGTTCATGGATGAGGACCTGAGATAAGGTATATCCTATTATGAGTTTGGGTGAACATATATCCCTATTGGGGTTCCTATGTGAAATATTTCCCTTGTATGAGGTATGGGTGATGATTCTCCTAAGTATATATAGAAGGGTGAAGTTTCACCCTGATTATAGGGCTAGTTGATGGTTTTCCTTGGTATTGAGTCTTGGTCCCAACTTTACCATCATATATGGTAGGTAGAAGTAGGGAGAATAGGTCACCCGACTATGGGGGGGGGGGGGGTCTAATTTTTAACTCTAATGAGGAGGCATGGATGTGGGTTTTCCCTTGTATGGAGGCCTCCAGGTATGACTTGGGCATGTGTCACCCTAGTGTATCATCTGGTATGATCTTCTTCATTTTAGTTTTATATAGATATGGATTAAGTTATCTCTCATTAAGTTTTTAGTGTTTAAAACCTTCAAAAAACTCAATTATCTTGATTTATGGTTAACTCCCTTGGTTTTTTAGATTAATTAATCTACCTGAAGGGGGGGTAATTGGGCACATAATGGTACTTTTTTTCTTGGATCCTTAATATTACTATGTGTATCTCCATCTAAGTATGAAAATTAAATACCCATGGGGTCTATTTATAGGAAAACATGGGGAGTGGGGTGTATGCAGGTTGGGTGAAAAAGAAGGCTTATTCAAGTACCTTGGGCATGCCACACAGGTGCACAAGTGTACTCCCATGAGCAGGTTGCATGAAATGGCCTAGTAGGATGGTTCCCTTTAATGAGGATATAATAGTGCATGTTTATTTTAACCATGGTGAGTGAGTAGACATAAATGGATTTTAAGGGTGTAGTATGTAAGGGAACCTGAATGAATTTACTTGGGAAAATTACCCTGGGTGAACTAATAGACTTGAGTGGCACTGGGAATTCTCTCTCCTAACAGAAAAATCTATCATTTTTCTAAATGGAGGACCAATAAATTCCCCCTCATCAATACTATATTTTATTAGAACATATAGGATCTAATTATGAGATAAATGTAAATCTGGATTGAAAGTGGATTCAAAGAGAGAATATTTGATCTTAGGTTGGACTAGGTAATAGTACACATTCACTAATCCATGTCTATGAATTGCACACTATAGTAGTTGGGTGATGCATTCCAACCTGGGAGGAAGATGTACACTGTGACATGGGCACATGACATGACTTCTCTATAAAAAGTGGGGGACCAGCCTCACTTATATAAAATCATCCAACCTGAGTGATCCATGTATTTTTTCACTCTCTATTCACTCAAGTCATTTTCACTACCCCTGGTAAGTGTGACATCCTTCCTATTTTTTATGGACTTAGCATGTTGATCTGGGTGTCTCTAAGCTTAATTCACACCTTTTTCTAGGGTTAAATAACTTGGGTGATGTATGTTTAGTGAAGAAACCTTCATAAAGGTGGATAAATGAAGTTTCCAGAGACAATTTCCATAAATTGTCAAATTTTTACTATATGGTCCTCATACTTGGTTCATATTCACTCCTAGGTATTTTCATATTCTATTTCTACCCACTCACCTGATATTTTTTGAATTCTTTCGTGTAGGAAAATAATATCTCATACTTCAATCTACATTTCAAATACTGAATTTTCTAACCGTATTAACCTAATGACTAAAGACTTTATGCATGGATATGCTCATTAGTGCATGAAAAATATGTTAGTCATGACACAAGTCTTATAGAATCATCATCAAGAGTAATCTACATCAAATATTTTTATATTTTATGGTAATGGAATCCTGACACATATGGACTTCCCCAGGCCTGATGTTAATCTTACGAACTCCTGGGTTATAAAGTACAACCATATTGGGGTTCCCACATATCCTAAATTTGGGAATACATCAATGAGGTAAAGTTCAACCCTATATATATACTCTACCATGACAAATCTAAAATAGATAATCATGTATATATATAAAATTTTTATAAACATTGTTACTCTATAGTCTTCCATCATTCAATGAAAAAGCAAATAAAATAATGGATTGATGATTAGAATGTACATCATAGAGGTGATGCTAATACCAAATTGATATTGAAATACCTAGTCCATTAAAAATGTCATGATTTCAAGGATTATCTGATGGTGCTCAAAATTTATGAGGCAATTTCGATTTCCCATACTTACATTTATAATAATGTTGATTGAAACCTAGAATTTTACTGTCGATAGATCCAGTAGATAAACACATTCCAACTCTACCACATAGTGGTTTGAAGTAGTATATTCTATATATATAAGTTCTATAGAGTGACATTACTTAGGGATATATATGATGAGATCATTCCCAAAAGGTCTTATGGGGAGATCTCTAATGATCTCTTTCACTAGTTGAGGAACCATTAAGAGAGGTCACTAATTACATGGGGAATGATACTTGCATATAGAGGAACATTGACTTTCAAACCTGGATAAAAATATTCTTATTTATACATGAAAATAGTATGATCTCAAGACTCCCAATGAGGTTCCCATCTATGTGAAAAAATGGAGCCTAGGGTGTGTATTATCTATAATTAGAGAGGGTTTTTTAGGAGGATTGTGGTA
Source organism: Viscum album (assembly GCA_963277665.1). Classification (NCBI taxonomy): domain Eukaryota; kingdom Viridiplantae; phylum Streptophyta; class Magnoliopsida; order Santalales; family Viscaceae; genus Viscum; species Viscum album. Next base: position 178,607 of record CAUJRU010000587.1, read on the forward strand.
ATGATATCATCCAATATATCCCTCACAAGGCTTGGTTGGATAGATTTATATTAATGTGTCTGAGTAGGTACCAAGTCCTAGTTTATGTCTCAAATAATAGATTATGACAATATAACTTTGTGATAATATCTAAACAACTAGAAATAAATCACATGGGGCTATTAGTACCAGTGTTGGAAAAGATTCATTAATTACTACGACAAATTTATTAAGGGAAGGATCTTTTTTCACATATCAGGACTGTTCCAATGTTATGGGACTAGATATTTTAAAAATTTAATGAATATGAGATCCTAGGTGACACAAAAATATCAAGGGGATGTATTAGGCCATTATTTTAAGTTTTATATGAAATTAGTTCATTGTCAATAAAGGGTGACAAGGCCTTGGAGCTCCTAGGTGTACATTTCAAGCTCAAATTTCTTCCCTATGACATCCTCCCCACTAACACAATCACTAGTGATGGAAATGATAAGTATGAAAAACAGTCATAAAGGATGGAAATAAGGGAATATGTTCATAAATAATAGATTAATAATGACATTATTTGCAAAGACTATGAACTCTATCAATTATCACATCAATTCTTGTGTGTTCAGAACAAATTAGTAGCTCAACTGAAGGACATTGGCATGAAATAACACCCAATGGAGGTGTGCCAGTTGTGGTTAATGATGGACCATGAAAAAATTGGGTTGTTATTATACCACCTTTATTGGATTTCTTTATTAGGTTGACTGTTAGATATTCCTATGCCTAGAGATACTCATATGCTAAAAAATATTGGTGAATAATTTCCATAGAGTTATAAAATCATAAGACTTAGCATGGGGGAAGAATGTCACCAAGAAGACCCAAAAGAAGGGAAAATTTGAGAAAAAATTCATTCCTCTAGATCAACCTTTCTTATAGGATTACTATGAAATCTTAATTGAATATCCATCACAACATGAATCTAAGATGATGTGGTTGATCCATCAACTATGAAGATACACCCAAGGTGAAGATGAGACACTGTGAAAACAAATGATTTTTTTAGATATTGATTCATATTAAGGACCCAAAGGATTGTCATTTGATTACTCTTTTGTGTATAGATATCATGGGGTTACTCACTTATGGGGAAACCAGACTCCATTAGTGGACCTCATGAGCTTGTAGACTTTACTTCAAGGTTACATCCACCTCCCAAAACTTGGAAATTTTAATTATACTTAAGAATAAATCATTGATTTTATCACTATTGAATATATAAAATTCATTAGGGAAGTATAGATATTATTATTTTCTACTGATTATGAAGTCCCCATTACAAATTGAGTGTGATATATGAAAAAATGGGGTTATACTGAGGGTTTTATCAACTATTCCATTAACAATGAATATGATGACTTATTCAACTACTAAGATGTATGCCCATGTTTTCCATTTAAAAATAATTCAATTATATTTCAAGGAAATCCTGATAATATCTACCTTTCCCCTATTTTAGTTAATAGGGATGGTAGATGTACCCATGAAATCTCTAGAGTACACCACAGGTGGCATAATGATAGGTATTGTGGGATCGACCACCCTAAAATAAGTGGAGGTTTTTTCTAATGAATGAAAAATGTGATAAGTAGAGGGAAATAATCCACCTTCCCAATTCCCAAATATGGGACCCTATTCCCTATATACAAGGATGAATACCCCTTTGCACTAGACTAGATATTTGTGGGATATCGAGATTTTTTCCAAACACTTATGGACTTAGTAAAGTGGTTATTTTTCATGTTCATCCTCTACATCCACATTTTTAAGACATATCTAGAAACTCACACCATGATTATTTGATTTTAATATCAATTATCCAAGAGGTATCACTTATAAGTGAACCCATAGGATACTAAAGGGAAATATTTGTATAAAAATTACTCCTCCCATTACTGAAGTAGTTACAACTATAATAGAGGGAATATTGACACCACCTTCTCTAACCTTCCCTTCCAGTAGAGGTGTGTACAAATAATGTATAATAATTGATTGTAATGGTTTTATTTCACATAAAATTAATAAATTTAATTTTCATGAATGGTTTAATAGCGATTTATAAATCCAAAATTATGGTGGAGGGAATCTTGCTGTCATTGGTCATCAACCCTTATTTCTAAGAATTTAGAATTTTTAGCAAGGAACTTGATGGGTGTAAGTCCCCCACTTTTTACTCTTGATTTTCTCAACTACCTTCCTACAATAATATAAAGATTCAGGAATCCAAGCTCATAAAAATCTATTTGAAAATATTTTTTACATGTAAATCCATCAACAAGATGCTACAAATATTTGTGTACAACAAGCAGTGGCTCAAGAACTAGTGAGGGTGGATCCCTTCAACCCACCAAAGGACAGTCACGAGTGTCTATTGGTAGGTAAAATTCATCAAGATACCCTCTATATTATTATTGATGAAAAGTATATCATGAAAGAGGGTAAAATATATTGTCTATTAAATATTGATAAGAGGTGATTATACACTCATAATGTCGAATTATGGAACAAAATGTTGGGTGAAGACTCAACCATGGAGGTTGAATAAGTGACTACCAGAGATGAAATCTAGATTGTACCTCCAAAGGGAGTATCACCCATTGAAGATGATGAAAATTTAACTTCACTAATAGAAGTATGAGTTGAGGAGACTACAGTCACAACACTCTATATAAAAAAATAAATATTGATTGGTATTAATCTGATACCTAAGATATTAGAGTGTGGTGAACATGAGACTCATTGAGTAACATAGTTAAAGAGTATATGTCATTTTTTGAGAGAAACTATGAGTTGGATCACATTTCCTTGGAATTTTAACATACCTAACAGATGGAAATATGGATGAATATTTCAAAGTTGGTTCACAATACCCTCACAAAGTACCAAAGTAAGAAGTTTAATTGAATTCTCCATATTTCATGTTTTTGGGATAAATGAGATTCAATTAATCATATTATATTTTCTACCATGAAGGAGGTTATCCAGGATTATGTGTAAGAGTAGGTTTCCCAAATATCTATCCCCAGAGAAAAATTAGTAGCACACACAACTAATGTAACACCCCAAGATTTCATGGTACACTTCACTTTGAATAACACAGTAGCGTGTGTTGTATACAACTTCAAGTTCTAACACACCACAACCAATCAAACTAGCCGTTATGAATAGTAATACCCAATTTTTGAAATTTTATAAATTTTATCTTTCAAAAAGGACTTTATTTTTTGATTCTTAATATTGAAATTATCTTAGGGTGAATTTTTGGTATTTTTCTGAAAACTTTCAATTTTTGATGAATAGCGAAAAACACTGAGTTAGAGTTTAAAATAGAATTTTTATTTAAATAATTATTTATTTTATTTAAATTTATTTTAGGTCAAAATAGACACATAATACCTATATAATTTCAATTTAATTCATTGGAGTCAGTTTATAATAATTTTAAATATATAAAAATTTTATTGAACATTTTACCGTCTTTTACCCACCTCCTAGAGGCACTTAAAAATTTACATAAAACTTAATTTTACCACTTCTGTGAGTTGAATTTCAAAAATCCGAGAGACATGGTTAGTATCAGTAAGTAAAATGTGGTTTAATAAGATGAAAATAATTTTTGGTTAAAAGTAGCTTTTTACTTTTATTTACCACGGTTAAAAGTAAATATGGTAATTAAGGGTAAAAATGATATTATTGTTACCCTAACACATGTCCTAATTCTATTAGATAAGTGTAATTAGACCAAAAACAACCTTAGGAATAAAATATGATCCTTTAGGTCCACTTGAATTAGATTAGGACATTTATTATTATTTAATTCACAGAAGAGTTAAAAGTATTAAATTCAAAGTTTAATAACTAAAACATTTTTAATATAGGGTTACACATAAGATAAATTACACTATTAACATTCCTTATAAATCTAAAAATATTTCCTACATAATGGTATTTTATTTATAAATTTTATACATTAAATAATTAAATTTATTTATGACACAATGATGATGCAATAGTTACCAAATTAATGAAATATTAAAATAATTGATATTATAAATTTCAAATAAATGTAATTTGAGACTTTTAATGAATTAAAATAATTTTATAGGTTAATATGACATGTTAGGGTTGTTTATATGAACTTTTTTTGAAGTAATAATTTTGTTATGAATTTATCAAAAATAAAATACCAAATAGTGTCAAAATTGTCATAAAAGAGTTTTTAAAAACAATATTATATTATTAATTGATATTCTATTCCTAAAAATATAAGGTTCATCCAAAATACATATATAATTATAGGTGTATCATTAATTAACCACTTGGGGTTCTCTTAGAAGTATATAGTGAGTTTATTAACCATATAATATAAAAATACAAAGAGACATGATAAATGTCAAACTATTTAACTAAGAGTTAAATATAAAAGATAAAGTTAATATAGTGACCAAAACCTGTCTAAAACCAATTGGTTGAGTGTTTTTCAACCCATAACCACCTTATACTTTAAATAATTTATTTTTGAGCCATTATAAACCGAAATTATTTTATTATAAAATAATATTTCTATCTTTTCCTAAGGTGCCCCTCACCCCTCTTATAAAAGGGCACACCCCTTCTCTCTAATTCACATCTTAAAAGCCATTTTTCTCAGCCAAAACCAACCCAAATACCCTCTAAACTATCCTAAATTCATCATAGAGGCATTACTTTAGTCATAAATCCAACATAAGGATCCCTTTTGATCAAATCAAATGGAATAATCTGAAGAAGAGGTAAATATTTCATCCCCTCTTTCAAGTTCCTTTCTTCTTCCACTTCCTCTTTCTTTGTTGTTTCCATTATAAAATAATAAATACAGTATCTTATATATACTGTGATGTTATTATAAATATGTTACAACCATATTAATTATTTTATCCATCCTTTGAATGACATGTCACCATACATCCGTATGTACGGATTACCGTCTCCACGTCGTGGTGTAATTGTTATTCAATACATTATTATCTGTATGGGTATAATAATGATGTGTAATTTATGTAAATAATAAATATAAAATGATAATTATTATTTATATATGATATAACATCAAATTATATATTATTCTAATATCAAAAGAATGATATTTTCACTCGTGCGTACGTACGGATTACCGTCTCCACGAACGCGATGAGATTCATTCCCCATTGTATCCATTCAAGAATAATTTTCATTATATGATTAAAAATAATGTTTAAAGAATTAATATAATTATGAATATGAATAAGATACATCCCATCCATGACAAATATGACTCACAAAACAAATAATTTAAAGGAAAACGAATCAATTAACACCCGAAACGACGATAATACTAAGATATTATTAGCAAAGAAATATTAAAAGGTCATATATGATACCATATTAATGTATATGATTATTGTATAATTTAATAAAAATTATTTCACCACTATACAGGAGGTTAACCTACCCTCGACCAAGGAAAAGTACAAGGTAAGGGTTAATTTCACAATCTCTTCATTATCTGAGGTTGTTTATATGTAATTATCTACTGGGACCTCTTTATCATCCACATCCATGTTTCTTAAAAATGTATTTCAAAACATTCTTACTATTTTATAGAATATGGTTTAAATTAATTTATACCCTTGTTTTACTTTTATAAGATGTTTATAAAGGAATCTTTTCGTTGTTTTCAAAATAAGGTACTTTATTACCTTTTCGACAAAATTAAGATAAAAATATTTTTTTAACTTATACGACGGGTGCGGCTATTTTCCACCGTTATAAAATCGTCGAAGATTCCTTTACAAGATTATAAGAATATTTTAAAATATAAATGTTTTCTTTTATAATTACATGACTTTAAATGATTTCAAAATAGAAAGATATATTTCTCTAAAAATGTTTTGATTTCATCTATGTCAACATCCTTTGATGAATTTTAATTTTGTTTGAAGTTGATTTATTATGATACAAAACTTATATATTGTATTGAAGGTTTTGTGATATGTTTGACTATAGATGTGTTATTTCATACCATTCATGGTTTATGGATAAAGTATTTACATTTCGTATGCCAGTTTTAATATGAATGTTTATATTATGTTTAAAATTTTTCATATGAGGAATGCATTGGACTTAGTAAGTGAAGGGTGGAGCCCGCTATAGCTCCTCGATGTATCGGTAGGTCTCATGATACAAACTAGTGTCCTGTCACAAGTCCTTGACAAAATATTATTTTTAGTCTTGTCATAAGGCCTTGACTATGTGGTTATGAAAGTCTAGAATTTTGCATTCCATCATTATGAAAGTGGCTATTGATATTGCATGTGATTATTCGACTAGTAAAATATCCATCTGAGTAAGTAAATGTCATTATTTTGATTTATATTTTCCATATTATGATGAAGTTTATTTTGAAAAGGAATTTATTTTAGTTATATACATTTCCTTAAATGTTTATGATTATTTATGAAAGTTTCCACTATATTGTTTTCCTTACTGAGCATCTGAGCTCACCCCTTTCTATGTTTTATTTTTCCCAGGATGTGAAGAAGTATATTATGACTGACCTGTAGGGATAGTCTATGGGATCTCAGTGTTTTCAATGGAAACAATGTTGTTATATTTTTCCATTTTATTATGTAATGTAAACCTTATGAATGTATCTAGTACTTCCAAGGCTACTAAACTAATCGGTCTTTATAGACTTGATCTTTTATTATCATTCCAATGTTATGTAATAATGCACCAAATATGGGTAACTAGGGTCGGGGATTTACAGTTGGTATCATAGGAAGTTTAGTACAATCCTTGGAAACTTGATTTAGATAAACTCTGATTAGAGCACATAGCCCTAAGATAGACTTTGAGGATTAGTATAGAAGAACATCATAGAATCTTGGTATTGTAGATATTTTGTGAGTTTTCCAAGAAATACATCCCTGTCTAGATACAAGAAGATAAAGGAAGCTCTGGAACAAATGTACCTAGGGGTAAAACCCGAAAACACCACTTTGAGCTAGACTCGAATGGGAACTGGTGCACAACAACGGGCCTTGCTGCACTCTTGGTTACGACACTCTCGGGGGATATGCTTAGGATAATTGTATTTTTCTTTACAAAAAATTATGAATGGTTTATGTGTATATACTTACTCAAAGAAAACATTTTTTATGATTATGTATTGTATCCATAAACTTTTCAATTTATGTTAAGTGTTTTACAAGTTTGGAATTATGTATTTCGATTCATAAACTATTCTAGTTTATGCCATAGTTTAGAAATGGCACCTAGTGGAAGGAATGGAAACTGTATCAATGCACACACTCTATGTAGGTATTTCCCTCCTACTCAAGATAATTATAGTGGAGATGGTGATCCAACCGGTGCTGATCAGCTAATAACCATACTGGGACAACTCACTCAGGTTATGAATAATAACCTTACCCGTATGGAGCACCCTGATCCGCAGCATAGAGGATCAATATTATATCTCTTCATGAGGAAACAACAAAAAAAATTCAATGGGGGTACAAATCCACTAGTATCTGAGCAATGGATAAATTCCTTAGAGAAAATATTCCATGCCTTGGGGAGTAGCGAAAGGGAAAAAACTATCATAGAAGTTTACCATCTCATTGGAGATGATGATCAATGGTGGTCATTGATTTAAAATAGAAATTAAGATGATTAAGTATCAAATATGGAATGTAGGGAGTTTAAACAAATTTTCTTAGAAAAATAATTTCCTCATGACCATCGAGCAGATATGGAAAGACAATTTCTGAGTCTGAGGAAAAAGGAGGATGAGAATGTAGCAAAGTATGAATCTAACTTTACAAGGTTAGCGAGGAATTCTGTAGATTATATAAATAACCCTAGAAGTAAGATTAATCATTTATTTTATATTTTAAAACAATTTCTCCATCAAGCATTAGTCTCAAAATCCTTCTCGTCGTACGAAGATATTGTCTCATGTGCTATCAGGACCGAAAAAGAATTCTCTAAGTCTTATGACTTTAAATTAAAGCAAGAGAAGAAGAGATCTGCTGAACACTCTAGAAATGGAAATAAGGGGAAGAAGGGAAAAGTTGAATATCCATCCTATAGTAAATGTGGGAAGAAACACCCTGGTACTTGCCTGAAGGGAATGGGAGTCTGTTACAAGTGTGGTGAAAAAGGCCACCAAGCTCATGATTGTAAGGGGAAGAAAGATGCTGTCAATGTTGAATGCTACAATTGTAGAGAGAGGGGGAATTATGAAAATTAATTTACTAACCGTCAGGGGAACTTACCTCAGAATAGGCCAAGGTATCAAGTCCAAGCTTATTCTATCACTACTGCTGAGGTTGAAGCTCCAAAATATGTAGTGGTAGGTAATTTAATGGTTTCATCAAGTTCAGTCAATGTTTTATTTGATTATGGATCATCTCATTATTTCATATCTTCCTAGTTTGGTAATAAAATTAGATATTTCCAATTTTATTTAACAAGGGAGTTTTCAGTAAAAAATATTAAGGGAAGTATCATTGCAACAAAATTTTGTGAATCAGTTCCCATTAGGGCATATAAACGTTATTTATCTTCTGATCTCATCATCGTACCCATGATTTAATTTGATATAATCCTTGGTATGTATTGGATTTTAGACCATGATGTGAAAATTTATTTTAAGATGAAGGAGGTTACAATTTTTGATGATGATAAGGAGTACCTTATCATTAGAGCAGAATTGTCACCACCTAATTCTTATCTAGATCCACCCCCAGTAGCTCAACTAAATTCAATTATTGGGGAGAAAGAGAATGAAATAACTGTGGGTGAGGAAAGGAATGTTCAAATAGAGTATGTACCTATTTTGAAGGAATATGTTGATGTGTTTCTAGAAGATTTACCTGGACATCCTCCAGAATGGGAAATTGAGTTTTCCATTAATTTAATTCCTGGATCAAGGCCCATATCAAAGAACCCTTATAGAATGGACACTGTAGAATTAGTGGAACTAAAGAAACAACTAGAAGAATTGAGTAATAAGGTATTTATTCACCCTAGTGTTTCTCCATGGGGAGCCCCTGTCCTTTTTCTTAAGAAAAAAGATGGATTTATGAGGTTTTGCATTGGCTACAGGGATATCAATGCTATAAAAATAAAGAACAAGTATCGCCTACCTCACATTGATGATTTATTTGACCAAATTCCTGGAGCTCAATACTTTTTCAAAGATTGGAATTTGATCTGGATATCATCAGTTGTGTGTGAAGAAGGAAGACATTCTGAAAACAGTTTTTCAAACCAGGTACGGGCATTACGAGTTTACTGTAATTCCTTTTGGATTGACTAATGCACCCTCCGTCTTCATGGATCTAATGAATAGAGTTTTCAAGGAATATCTTGATGAATTTATAGTGGAATTTATTGATGATATCTTGGTATACTCCAAAAGCTATGAAGATCATGAAAATCACTTGCGCATTATCCTGAAGACTCTTAGAAGGCACGAATTATATGGGAAGTTTAGCAAGTGTGAATTCTGGATTCAGGAGATTTCTTTTCTTGGCAGTATTGTCTCTAAGGATGAAATATCTTTTAATCCTTCTAAGACTAGGGCTATCCAAGAATGGCCAGAAACGATGAGTATAACTGAGGTACACAGTTTTATTGGTTTAGCAGGTTATTATCGACGTTTCATCCAGAATTTTCTTGACTGGCTAACCCATTAACCAAGATCACACGTACAGGGGTGAAATTTTTTTGGAAAAAAGAATGTGAATAATGTTTTGAATAATTAAAGATAATATTAGTTAATGATCCTATCTTTACTCTACTGTCAGGGAATGATGGTTTTGTTATTTATTGTGATTCTTCAAAGAAAAGACTTGGTTGTGTCCTTATGCATAATGATAGGGTTATTGCCTATGCATCACGACAGCTAAAAATTCATGAGAAAAAATATCATACTCCTGATCTTGAGTTAGCAGCTGTAATATTTAATTTGAATATTTGGAGACACTATCTCTATGGTGAAACATGTGAGATATATACCGAGCACAAGAGTTTGAAGTATATTTTCTCACAGAAATAACTCAACATGAGGCAAAGGCGATGGATTGAACTACTCAAGGATTATGATTTCACTATACACTACCACTTGGGGAAGGAAAATGAGGTGGAAGATGCTTTAAGTAGAAAGGATCATGGAGTTTTGAACAAGATGAGAGTTGAAAATGATCCTATATACATGGATCTAGTAAATATGGATATGGGAATCACCATGGAAGGTGATATATAAATATTTTTTCAAATGGTTTCCAAACCATCTTTACTAGAAAAGATAAGAGTTCTCAGACCGGTGATGAAGAGTTTCAAAAGAATATTAAAGCTGTGAATGATGAGAGATTAAGTGACTTTGTGTATCAAGATGGAATTTTGAAATTTGGGAAGAGACTTTGTGTTCCCGATATACCTGATCTAAAAAGGAAATTATTGGATGATGCTCATAGTTCCAATTTATCTATACAACCTGGTAGCACCAAGATGTATAGATATTTGAAGGAACATTTTTGGTGGTTCAACATAAAGAGGGAGATTGCTGATTTTTTGTCAAGATGTATGGTTTGTCAATAAGTGAAAGTTGGAAGGAAACAGCCTGGAGGAGTCATGAAACCTCTTCCCATACCTGAGTGGAAATGAGATAATATTATGATGGATGTTGTCATGGGACTACCAAAGACTCCCAGAAGGAACGATTCAATATGAGTCATTGTTGATCGTCTTACCAAGTCAGCACATTTTATTTCTATAAGGGAAGATTTACCACTTGAACGTCTAGAAAGACTATATATTAATGAATTTGTGAGACTTCATGGAGTACCCCTATCGATTGTTTCTGATCGTGATCCCCATTTTACATCAATATTCTGGAAAAGTCTTCAGAAATCCACGGATACCGAACTTTGTTTGAGCATTGCCTACCACCCACAAACTGATGGACAATCAGAATGGACTATTCAAACCTTATAAGACATGTTGATATCATGCTCACCTGACTTTCAAGGTATGTGGGATCAATATTTACCTCCGGTAGAATTTTCCTATAATAATAGCTTCCATTCAAGTATTCAGATGGCATCATATGAAGTGTTATATAGAAAGAGATGTTTCACACCAACCAGTTGAGATGATGTTGGTGAAAGAAAACTCATAGGCCCAAAACTTGTAGAGGAAATGATGTAAAAGGTGAAGATAATCCAAACCCACATTAAAGAATCTCAAAGTAGGCAGAAGAGCTATGTCGATAACCGAAGGAATGATTTGGAATTTCAGGTAGGAGATCATGTTTTCTTGAAGGTATCCCCATGGAAGGGTGTTATACATTTCAGTAAGAAGGGAAAATTGAGTCCCAGGTACATCGGACCTTTCGAAACTCTAGAACGAATTAAGAATGTATCTTACTATTTGGCAGTGCCACCAAGTCTCTCCAAATTTCACGATGTATTCCACGTATCACTGTTGAGAAAATACATGCCTGACCCAACGCATGTACTCACCTATGAGGAATTAGAACTGGAACCCAATCAGTCTTATTGCGAAGAGCCTATCAAGGTTCTTGATACAAGAGAACAAGTGTTGAGAAACCAGACGACTCGTCTAGTAAAAGTTCTATGGAGAAACCATAAGATGGAAGAGGCAACGTGGGAACCTGAGGAACTTATGATAAATAACCACCCAAGTCTTTTTATGAAGTAATACTCTATAAATTTTGAGGATGAAATTATTTGAAGGAGGGGATAATGTAACACCCCAAACTTCCACGGTACGCTTCTCTTTGAATAATACAGTAGCGTGTGTTGTACACAACTTCGAGTTCTAACACACCACAACCAATCAAACTACTCGTTATGAATAGTAATACCAAATTTCTAAAATTTTATAAATTTTATCCTTCAAAATGGACTTCATTTTTGGATTCGAAATATCGAAATTATCTTAGGGTGAATTTTTGGTATTTTTCCAAAAACTTTCAATTTTTTACGAATAGTGAAAAACACTGAGTTATAGTTTAAAACAAAATTTTTATTTAAACAATTATTTATTTTATTTAAATTTATTTTAGGTCCAAAAAGACACATAATACCAATATAAGTTCAATGTAATTTATTGGAGTCAGTTTATAATAATTTTAGATATATAAAAATTTTATTTAACTTTTTACCGTCTTTTACCCACCTCCTAGAGGTATTTGCAAATTTACATAAAACATAATTTTACTGCTTTTATGAGTTGAATTTCAAAAAATACGAGAGACACAATTGATATCAGTAAGTAAAATGTGGTTCAATAAGATGAAAATAATTTTTGGTGAATAATAACTTTTTACTTTTATTTACCACGGTTAAAAGTAAATAGGGTAATTAAGGGTAAAAATGATATTATTATTACCCTAACACATGCCCTAATTCTATTGGATAAGTGTAATTCGACCAAAAACAACCTTATTAATAAAATATGATCCTTTAGGTTCACTTGGATTAGATTTGGACATTTATTATTATTTAATTCAAAGAAGAGTTAAAAGTGTTAAATTCAAAGTTTAATAACTAAAACATTTTTAATATAGGGTTACACATAAGATAAATTCGAATATAAATATTAATTAGAAATATAAAAAATTTACTATATAATGGTATTTTATTTATAATTTTTAGACATTAAATAATTAAATTTATTTATGACATAACGATGATGGAGTAATTACCTAATTAATGAAATATTAAAATAATTGATATTATAAATTTCCAAATAAATGTAATTTGAGACTTTTTATGAATTAAAATAATTTTATAGCTTAATATGACATTTTAGGGCTGGTTATATAAACTTTTTTTTAAGTAATAATGCTGTTATGAATTTAGAAAAAACAAAATACCAAATAGTGTCCAAATTGACATAAAAGAGTTTTTAAAAAATATATTATATTATTAATTGATATTCTATTCCTAAAAATATAAGGTTTGGAAAAAAGAATTATATAATTATAATTGTATCATTAATGAACCACTTGGGGTTCTATTGGAAGTATATAGTAAGTTTATTAACCATATAATATAAAAATACAAAGAGACATGGTAAATGTCAAACTATTTAACTAAGAGTTAAATCTAAAAGATAAAGTTAATATAGTGACCCAAACCTATCTAAAACCTATTGGTTGAGTTTTTTTCAACCCATACCCACCTTATAATTTAAATAATTCATTTTTGAGCCATTATAAATCGAAATTATTTTATTATAAAATAATATTTCTAGCTCTTCCTAAGGTGCCCCTCACCCCTCTTATAAAAGGGAACTCCCCCTTATCTCTACTTCACAACTTAAAAGCCATTTAAATCGAACAAAACCTACCAAAATACCCTTTAAACTGTCCTCCCTTCATACTAGAGGCCTTAATTTAGTCATAAAGAAAACTTAATGAGCCCTTTTGATCAAATCAAAAGAAAGAATCCGAAGAAGAGGTAAATATTTCATCACCTCTTTCAAGTTCCTTTCTTCTTCCACTTCTTCTTTATTTGTTGTTTCCAATCTAAAATAATAACTCCAGTATCTTATATATACTATGATGTTATTATAAATATGTTACAACCATATTAATTATTCTATCAATCCTTTGAATGACACGTCACCATACGTGTGTACGTACGACTTACCATCTCCACGTCGTGGTGTAATTGTTATTCGATACATTATTATTTGGATGGGCATAATAATGATGTGTAGTTGATGTAAATAATAAATATAACATTATAATGATTCTTTATATAATATATAACATCCAATTATATATTATTCTAATATTAAAAGAATGATATTGTCGCTCGTGCATACGTACGGATTAATGCCTCCACGAACGCGATGAGATTAATTCCCCATCGTATCCATTCAAGACTAATTTTCATTAGATGATTAAAAATAATGTTTGAAGACTTAATATAATTCTGAATATGAATAATATACATCCCATCCATAACAAACATGACTCACATAATAAATAATTTGACGGAAAATGAATCAGTTAACACTCAAAAAGACCATAATACTAAGATATTATTAACAAAGTAATATTAAAAGATCATATATGATATCATATTAATGTATATGATCCTTGTATAATTTACTAAAAATTATTTCACCATTATACATGAGGTTAACCTACCCTCGACCAAGGAAAAGTACAAGGTAAGGGTTAATTTTACAATCTCTTCATTATTCGAGGTTGTTTATATATAATTATCTACTAGGACCTCTTTATCATCCACATCCATGTTTCTTAAAAATTTATTTCAAAACATTATTTCTATTTTATAGACTATGTTTTAAAGTAATTTATATCCTTGTTTTAATTTTATAAGATGTTTATAAAGGAATCTTTTTTTCATTTTCCAAACAAGGTATTTTATGACCTTTTCGACAAAATTAAGGTAAGAATGTTTTTTTAACTTATACGACAGGTGCAGCTATTTTCTGCCATTATAACATCATCAAAGATTACCTTACAAGATTATAAGAATATTTTCAAATATAAATTTTTTATTTTATAATTACGTGGCTTTAAATGATTTCGAAATAGAAAGAGATATTTCTCTAAAAAGGTTTTGATTTCATCTATGTCAACATCCTTTGATGGATTTTAAGTTTGTTTGAAGTTGATTTATTATAATACAAAAATTCTATATTGTATTGAAGGTTTTGTGATATGTTTGACTATGGATGTGTTATTTCATACCATTCATGTTTTATGGATAAAGTATTGATATTTCGTATGCCAGTTTTAATATGAATGTTTATGTTATGTTTAAAACTTTTCATATGAGGAATGCATTGGACTTAGTAAGTGACGGGTGGAGCCCACTATAGCTCCTCGATGCATCGGTAGGTCTCATGAGACAAACTAGTGTCTTGGAACAAAGCCTTGAGAAAATCTTATTTGTATTCTTGGCACAAGGCCTTGAGTATGTGGTTATGAAAGTCTGGAATTATGCATTCCATCATTATAAAAGTGGCTATTGATATTGCATGTGATTATTAGACTAGTAGAATATCTATGTGAGTAAGTAAATGGCATTATTTTGATTTATATTTTCCATATTATAGTGAATTTTATGTTGAAAAGTCTTTTGTTTTAGTTCTATACATTTCCTTAAATGTTTATTCTTATTTATGAAAGTTTCCGCTATATTGTTATCCTTACTGAGCATCTGAGATCACCCATTTCTATGTTTTATTTTTCCCAGGATGCGAATAAGTATATTATGACTGACCTTCATGGATAGTTTATGGGATATCATTGTTGTATATGGAAAAAATGTTGTTGTAGTTTTCTATTTTATGTTGTAATGTAGACCTTATGAATGTATCTAGTACTTCCAAGGCTACTAAACTAATTGGTCTTTCGAGACTTGATCTTTTGTGATCATTCCAATATTATGTAATAATGAATCGACTCTATGAAACTAGGTTCAGGGCATTACAACTAACCTTCTGGATTTAGTACATCAAGAATTCTATCACTATACAGAGTCTGTGTTGGGGAAACAACTTCAAGATGATGAAAAAGGTACCGTTTTTTTAATATCCTTCCTTGGGAATTAAATACATCCAAATTAGGGTTAGTAAAACATGAGATGTTGATAAAGGATACTAATACTAGATATGTGGGTTCAGCTTTTAGATAAAAATAGTTACACACTAATAAAAAAATGATACATTAGAGCTAGTTAGACTTCAATTTTGTATCAATGCATCTGAGAGATCAATCATCAATAGAGGTTAGACTGTAATGGGTCTCTATTTGTATTTTATTTATATTTTGTATATTTTTGTAAATAAAATGAGTCTCTAGTTTATAAACACACCCTTCCTTTTAATTAATGATAAAAATTATTTTCCTTGAATTATTTCCAATATTTTACCGTGTCTTGATCATTGATTCATGATAATTGATGAAACTTACAAGTTATAATGTTAAGAATAATTGAATCCACTTTAACATTATTTGAATATGGATATGTTAGATAATAATTTACCAAATACTTAATTAAATGATGAAATAAGAGGTAATATATTCACCTTAAAAAATATACCCTCAGATGGATATTGGTGGGATAAATATAGAGGCATATATACCATCATCATAAGATATGGTTATATCACGAGATGAAGTATTATGGGATTTGGTTTCCTATTGAGTTCACACACTTAGATGTATATATGAAAGTCAGATATAGAAACATATGTACCATCACC
The DNA here is from genome assembly GCA_963277665.1 of Viscum album. Lineage (NCBI taxonomy): Eukaryota > Viridiplantae > Streptophyta > Magnoliopsida > Santalales > Viscaceae > Viscum > Viscum album. The sequence continues at coordinate 194,945 of CAUJRU010000587.1, forward strand.
ATAGGCTAAGGTTAGCTCATTTGGATATAAAATATAGCATCCTCCTAGATATGTTATCTTAGATGGGTATAGTTGGGATGACTATTTTAGAATATATACCATCATCATACACCGGAGTTAGTCCATTTAGATATGGTAGGTGAGTGACTAAGTTTAATGAAAATACAAAGGGAAATTTTTAACGATGAATCCATTTTTTAAGAGGGCTAGATCATCATGAGACTACACCCTCATTCATTTTTCATGGGTTATTTTAACCAATATATAGGAGGAATGGAAGAGTTCTCTAATTTCCCCTAGGCTGAGAGTCCTAGTGAGTATGGTTTTACTTTTAAATAGTCATGTGGTAACCCCCACAAGATCTGTGTCTCTTTTTATCCCTTTATTTTTCCTAAGACTCTAATAGGGGAGGCCTAGAAGGTTGTAATTTATCTTTTTCCCAAGATTCTATTTTCATGTTTTCAAATTTTAAATTTTCATTTATTTACCTTTTCAAACACACAATTTTTCATAGGTTATATACGGATTATACATGGAGATTTGAGACTTGAATTTTTATAGGTTTTCATTATGGGTTTTAAAACTAGAAATTATTATGTCTCTCCTCTTTGGTAGTTTAAGGTCATAAAATCTTCACCAAATATAGTTGGTGTTTAATTTCAATAATCTTTGACTAAAATATGAGGTAGTCTATCTAATAAAAGTGAGAGATAAACCCAATGGGAATAATGAACCCAATGTCACTAATATATACATCCTTATGGGCAATTGCATGCTGTTTAGGGTCATGATTCTTGGACCAAAATTTTTTAAGGTATAAGGATGGATTTCTTGGTCTAAAGGACGAAGGGTGATGTTTCATATCTAATTTGGAGGCAACATTGACCTGATGTGAATGAGTTAGGCACTCTATCAGTAAAATAATCCCAAAAAAATGTGCATGTATTTTATGTTCATAGTGTTCAAGACATTATTCCATATGGTATAGGTTCATGTGATAAGAACCATTGAGGGATAGGGTTTCAACTCATAAAACTTAAACTAAAATATTTTCATATAGTCCATTCAGTATGGGGAAGAAAAAACCCTATTTGAATGGAGGAGCACAATATTGGCCTGATCCATCTCATGGGTAACTATATGTAATTTAAGGTCATGGTGCCCAAACCATCATGTTGTATAGTTTAAGATCGCGTGATAAGGACTTGTTAAGGTTCTAGAGTAGGACTTCATATTCTTTCCTTGAAAATGGATATAATGAACAAATGTGGAACATCAAGGGTTTTCAAATCCACTTAAATATATGGTCTGTGTGATTTGTAAATCATAACTCAAAATATTTGAATTGGAAAATAATGGGATGGAATTGGTAAATGAGGGATGATCATTGACCGTATTTTTATGATAGGTTCCACTATAATGTTGTTAGGGAATATAAATATTAGATAAACCTCTATTTAGGATGGATTATTCCTCATGGTTCATTGATCTGAATATGGTGACATGAAAATTACCAACCATATGTGTACCTTGGAGTAATATGCACTCATTATTGATGGATAATGAATGATTTTTGAAGATTAATTCTTTTATTTAATGGAGTAGGGTTATAGGGGAAATGATATCTAATAATGGTCTTCTCAAGCTAAAGGTTATGAAATTTTATATTGAACACATTGTTGGGGTGGATGGATATTATAACACCCTGAGTTTTTATGAATTATTATTTTTGAATAAATTAAATTTCTTTTATAGCTTACATTATAGGCAACACCGAGTTAATCTTACATTATATGCAATATATAGTTTAGCTTGTGTTAGACATGACACACGGCGATGGCGACCGCAGCGAGGGCAATGCTCCGCTAACCTTACGGCGATGGCGGCCGCCGCGACCCCTCCCCCCATAGGGGGGGAGGGGTCTTCGCCTCCAACTCATGCTTCAGGAGATGCGCAACCGAGAGTTAGGGATTGCTTTGGATCCTCGCTGGATGCGGGTTTCTTCCTCCCCAAAATCGAAGTTCCTACAAAGGTACCTGGTTGTGTTTCAGGTCAACCCATTGTTCCGGTTTTGGTGAAGGAATTCTATGAAGCTTCAGTGTTACTTTCCTTGGCTCTGATCATGAGGTTTACGAGGCGGTGACCTCTTGTTGAGAAATTCGACAAAGCGGTCAATACAGATTGGGGTTTGAAACACCGTTCTATTGTAAGTATACTGGGTCCTCATCAATTCCTCATATTGTTTTATAATGAAGAAGATTTAGGTAGGGCCTGGTTGAGAAAGAGGAAACCCTTCGGTGGCCTCCCTTTCCACTTACTTCGCTGGTCCTTTGAGGCGCACATGAACCGTGACTCTCCTTACATGGAAATTTGTATCCAATTGCCTGGACTTCCTCTGCCATTTTAGAATATTGGGTTGCTGAGGTCAATTGACAACTTGATAGGGCATTTTATATGCAGTGATCAAAGAACAGCTTCTCTGTCTCATCCCTTTTCGGCCAGAATTTGTGTGGAAATGTATCTCTCTTGATTGCCGCCGGAGCTTGTCTGGATTGTAGTTGAAGAAGAGTACAGGTATGCACAGTCGATAGTCTAAGAATCTTGGACCCCATTCTGTCCATTTTGTCACAGGAAGGGTCATGATGAACACGGTTGTCGAAGGAGGTCTAGGGGTGGCCAAAGCTCTGATGTTCCAGCTGTGCCAGCGAATGTTCCCTCGAGAGGATGTGTGGTCACCATTAGTGCTGAGCAAGGCAGCGATCAGACACCACCTGTAGGCCTGCCTCAAGATTTTCATGTTCCCTCAAAATCAGTTGGGGGAAATGATCTGCTGGTTTAGGGAGCACCTTCAGGGGAGGTAGATGATCCTTTGTCAACTACTGATCTGGAAGATAAGAGACAGAATTCTATCAATCTGCGTACAGACTTAGGAGTACAAGTGGAAGTGAATGAGGTTAGGAGGAAGGAGACCATGTCTGGAGCTGTGGTGGCTACCCCTCCAGAGGATTCTGAAATGGCCAACTGGGATATTGGTAACTCTAATTTCCTGAGCCTTGATGCTGCAATAAATGGCCATGGCCAGGACATGGATGGGGCCTATAATCTCTAGTATATGGGCAGGGGACTTGAGCACCAGCAAGACTATGGTGAGCCTGAGATTTCAATCCAGAACACTACAACCAGTTTGATTAAGGTCAGGGTGGATGATGCTATACCATGTTCCCCAAACCGATTTGCAGTACTGGAAAGTTCATATGTTAGAATGGACCATGCGGGGGAAGATGAACAAACCCCTTACCATCAACATAATGAAGGTGATATACCAAACTGTGGTTATTCCCATGGAATGATTGTTGGACAACTGGGTGGTGGTGAGGCTGACCCGGAGGGAGTCAACACGGTTGCATTGGATCAGGTGACTAAGGTGGTTCCAACTCAGAAGAACAGTGTGAGTTGTAAAAAGAGGAAGGGGAAAAAAGATTACTCCTTGCTTCCCCCTCATTTGGAGACCCGCTCTGGGAAGAAACTACCGGTGTCACTACCCAACGCGGTGAAAGAGGATCCTCAAGATTTAACCAAGGGGAACGTCAATGAAATGGGAAGTTCTACTAGGAAGGTAAGGACTAGAAAGGAACCTATCCTTTGTTCCGAGGAGGATATGGTCGAGGAATTTCTGTATGTTGACATTCCACAGGAAGAGGATGATATGATGGGAAGATCTGTAAGAGTGGAGGTCGACCACGAACAGACAAAGTGGATTGACAAGCAAGATTTGATCTTAATGAGAGGATTCAATGACAAGAAAATCAGCAAAGAAGAATATATCCGCACTTGGGACAAAATGGAGAACCTTTTGGAAGACGTTATTGGAGAAGATCCTAAGGCTAAGGTATGGCTAATGCATTGGAATCTCTACAGGGAAGAAAGCAATAATAGGCTAAGGCTGTGTTCTGGTAACATTTCCTTTTCTTATGAGGCTTCGCCCCCGGTCTGATTTGGGAAGTGTAGTTTGGACTTCCTCATTGGGCTAGAGCACTCTACCATTTCATTTGCAGGTCATTTGGGATGTGGCTGTTTTGGAGGGATGGCAACATCGGGAGGGACCATTCTTGCATGGGATCGCCGAGTGTCCAGCTTAGGGACGGTGGTTGTTGTTGTTGCGTGTATGTGGTAGTTCCTGATCTCTCCGGTTTTTGTTTGGGTTTGTTTGGATGTCTTGTTAGACCTTTTGGTTTCTCACTTTTTCCACAAAAGTGTTTCCTTAATAAAAAATAATAATTGTTAGTCAGTGTTAGACATGACACAAAGTTTTAACAAAACCATGATATATTATTAATATTATTCAAACATGACAGTTATAACTTAACTGTTAAACATAGATATATGAATCATAATAACTAATTTTAAAATATTAATCATAATGGTTTTATAGAAATAAAACATTTTTATAAAATATTAATTAATTGTTTCGTAAATTCATTATATGTTTTGAAAAAATTATTTTCTCAGAAAGATGTTTTTTATTTTTTATAAACAATGATAAAATTAATTGTTGATACCTTTAGAAAATTTCTATTATAAGATAAAATACATTTTTTAAATCATCATATCAAAATTACCTTATGGTTAATTTATGATAATTTTCTGAAAATGTTATTTTTTTAATGAATAGTGAAAATACTGAATTTTAATTGAAAATGAATTTTTAATTTAAATTATTTATAAATTTAAATTACATTTTAATCTGTTTTTAATGTAAAATTAGTTAAATTATATATCTATTAATCCAATTCAGTTCATTTTAATCATTTTAATCATTTTAATATTGAATTTTGATATAAAAATATTGTAAACTTTTGAACTTTTTCTCTTTGAAACCCCACTTTCTTATCGCGTCTGCAAGGTTAATTTTAAATTAAAATTTTCCACTTATATGAATTTAATTTGGAAAAATTGATTCCATATTTTGAACTATAATAATTTATATTATTTAATAGGGTTAAATTAATTTTTGAACAAAATTATTAGTTCAAACAGTAAAAATTAGTTACCATAGATAAGGAAAAAATTGGTTTATCAGGGGGTGGGTAAACTAAGAAGATGAGGGTTAGAAATGACCCAAAACATGTATAAATTCTATTTTATGGCCATAATTCAATATTATCCTTACAATTTTTGAATATAGGGTAAATTTGAAGATTTTTTCATGCGAATGACTTTTTCATTTTGGATTATTTTGGGAAAATTCTAAGTAGATTCCATGTGGGTGGTTCCTTTCCCCCACTTATAAAAGGCCACGACCACACTTTACTTATTAAAACCCCTAAATAAATCTATTTTAGTCAAAACCTTCCAATATCAATCCCCAAAATCCTTATCCATGTTCTATATCTTTTTATATTACAAATTAACAATACTAGGGACCTTAATAAGAGATCCTAAGAAGGTGCTTCTAAGCGAAGGTAATTGTCCTCACTAATCTTATTCGTTTAATTTCTAATTTTCCACCTTAAATTAAGCCTTAAAACTTAAAATTTAACAACAAAAATATCTAATATATAATTATATGTTATTATGTTAACGTAATAACCTAAAACCATCTTTACTTCCATTAAATGAGTTACAAAATCATCATTTGTGTGTACAGTGGACTACCACCTCATGAACCGATGTCATTATTTTTTTCCATTAATACTTATAAAATCTCATTATAATGATGGATTAAAGGTTTATATAATATATTTATGATAATATTATACTTTTTTAATTATTATATTATATTTACCTTCATACTTTCCATTCTGTGGGAATATGATAACGTCGCTCATGTGTGTGGAGGACTACCATCACGTGAAGCGATATGATTCATTCACACTTTACATGGAAGGTAATAAGGATGGATTTAATGAAATTGTATGATATATATGAAATAAAAATAATTTTATAATATTAATATATTATTTAACATTATTTCTTTCAATCCATCAAGAAAATGGAAACAATGTTCATGTATACATACGACCTACCATCTCCACGAATAATGTATTTCATTTTTAATCTCTAAATTTTATGGATAAAAATAAATATATATATAATTAATATATATGATATTTATATCATTTTTAATATCCTAGATATGATTTAACCATGATATAATTAAGAGGACCAAAAATAAAAAATTAAAACATATATGAAAAAAAAGCAGTTATTACTCGAAACACAACTTTAACATGGAATTGTTAATAAAAATTTAATAAAAGGTCATAATTAAATAATATATGGTATATATATATGTTTGGTTATTTAATATATTTATAATATACTTATATTTATTATACATTATTTTCAAATGTGTATGAAGGAATTCAAGACTTACAGTAAGAGATTTATGTATAACTTTTTACTTCTGTGAGACACATGCCATATTCACCACCTATTTCTTTTATGTGGTGTATAAACTGCTCATGAATGTATTATATGATTCATCTACTTAAAATTATGGGGATTATATATCCATATTAGGATATCTATTTTATGGGGATTATGTTTTAAATTTTACCAAAGTTATAATGTTTTTATCTTATAATCTCATCATTTATCGATATGGGTTATAATTAAGTCTCTAATATTGAAATATTATGATCTAAATCTCAATAATTATCATAAATTTTCTTATACTATGGTTATTCATGATATTTTCAAGTAATATTTCCATTTTTACACACTTTGGTACTTAAAATAATTGACAAAGTTCTTTAAAACAAATCATCTTTATTTATCTCTTTGGTCGAAAAAATTATTTCTTCCAAAACCATGTTTCCTAAAAATGTTTTAAAAAAATTATTTTAACATTCTTAAAATTATTTATACAATAAAATTTTAACCATGTTTGACTTTATGCAATTTTTAATGAAATTAATCTTCATGTCGTTTTGAAAACATTGCTTGTTTGGCCTTTATTGAAAATGTGAAGGGATATTTGTTTTAACATGCATGACATGAACTGAAATTTCTAACATCATGACCAATATTTTATTCAAATATAACTTTATATTTTTTTAAATATATTTTAAAACAAAATAATTTTCAACTTTTTTATGAATTTTTAGTTTTTAAAATTTATTTTTAGAGAAAAGTTATTTTCTTCAAGAAATGTTCCAAATGATATTTCAAAACCATTCTCCATATAAGATGCCATAATTTGATGTAACTTCTAATTTGATTGGATATGAACCAAGGAATTCTTTTTTATTTGAATTTTCACGATGAAAATATGTTTATGAAATATGTTTCTACTCCACGGGTTATACCATGATAAAATTCTTATGAAACCCACTTCTTCTTACACCGGTTATGTTGTGATGAAATGGTGAAATGATTACTAAACCTATCTCTTTTCCATGGGTTATGATATGATTAAATTTTTATAAAACCTATTTTATTTCATGGTTTATGATATGATGAATTTTTTATGTTCTTGTGGCACATATATGTATTATTTTTATTATATGGTGGGTGGGAATTATATTTCCCTACAATTCCTTGGGTAAATATTTATATCTCATGAGATAGAAAATACTGGAATGAGGATCCAACCCAATTCAATAAGGTAATTTGTCTGTTATGATGGTCTTGGGAGTTAACCTTGACTACAATGATGGTTTGGGGAGTGAACCAATTCCACTATGATATCCTTGATAGTGATACTTGGAAACTATTAAAATGATTTCCTATGCTTATGTGTATTCCAAAAATCTATGTCTTATGAAAATTTTATTCTCTCATGGTTCATGTTCTTTTATTCCGTTATGATTCGTGTCTTATGATATTCCAATTTTTATTCCATGATTCAAGATTATGATCTTTGATATATAGGGTATGGTTTTCAAATTTTATTCTTATGTTCGCATACCCTTATGTTCATGTTATACTTATGTATATCCCTTTTTTACCCTTACTAAGAACTTGATCTCACCATTTATTATGTTTACATTCTCTAGGTTATGAAGAAATTTATTACATATGATATGTATAAGAATTGTGATAGTTATTAAGAACGTAGTGAGAGATGAGTAGTTTAGCTATGAACTAGTTATTTTGGTTTCTAAGTTTGAAAAGAAACTATACATTTATGATCCTCAAACATGTGTTTGTGTAATGTAATAAATATTAATAAAATATTATTTAATATCTATGTATAATAAATTGGGGTAACTATAGTTGGTATCCTATGATAAGTTTAGTTAACCTTTCGAAAATAGGATGATAAAAATTTAGTGATATCCCTAGGGATGTTTTTAAGGATATGTTTAGGGATACATATGAAGATAAGTCTATGGATGAGTCAGTGTACAAGATAATGTCCTAGAATTTTAGTAAAGGATAGTGTGACTGGTTTATAAACAATTATTATAATGGCCCTAACATTTTACACATATTATTACATGATTTTAAACATACTTATCCAAAAAATAAAACCAAGTATTGCATAATCTAGTATTTGTAAGATTAGTTACATAATTTTAAAACATGAAACTAAAATAAAAAAATATTTTATTTAATATCCATAATGAGGTACTAACTTCCATCGAGATCTTATATCTGCATAGGATAACCTGGGTAATACATGAACAAAGGGATGATCTAAAAATCCTAGTAATGGAATAATCATAAGAATAAAACATAACACATGGGTTAGAAGACATAACATGATAACATAAAAGTCATGGAACAAGAATAAACATAAGGAATAATAACATGTATAAAATGGGAAAATAAAATGATGGCATCATAGGAATGTGGTAAAAACACACAAAATGACATAAGCATGAGTCAAGGCTAACTGTTAAGACCATTGCGCATGGTGGAAAAAGTCCCATAAAGGAATCAAGTACACTCCTTATCCCAACATTACGTTTCATGAGAAAAAAATTACCCAATGCATTAGAGTTCTATCTAAGTGCACCCATCATAATGTGTTCATGAATATGTGTTTCACATGAATAATCAAGCACAATGGTTACCCATGGAAACAATTGGGTATCAAAATCATGCCGTAAGGCATAACAAACAAGAATATCATAATGGTGTCCATGAAATAATGGAATTAAATCATAAATGGAAATTAATAAGGTAAAATAGGCATTTATCATGACAAGTGATGTAAATATTATGTAAAAACAAGAAAAAATAGTGTTTAAGAGTCATTATAAATGAAACATTTTAGTGTGGTTTAGGGAAAATATTAAATATTGTTTAAAGCTGAAAAGAAATATTTGTTTTCATAAAACCATAAATAAACCAAGAGAGTTTTTAATAATTAAATGAGTGAATTTATATAATTAATGGTGGATTAAAACATATTTTTGAGTGAACTCAAAAAATTGGTAAGAAATCAGGAATTTCTATTTAATTAGGTTTGCTTTTCAGAAAGAACTGAGAAGGGATTTTTTAAAACATGTATTTCCCCATCAAAGAAAGATGATATGATCTGAATACATGATTTTGGAAAAATTAAATAGAATTTATAAGAATTATATAAGAATAAATAAGAGCTAAATTGAGGTATATAGATAATGCATAACCCGAAGGAAAAATGGAGGTTCAGAAAGAATCCCTTACCTTCTGTTCGAAACAATTATACACTTGATATTAATGTCCTATATAATAAAATTAATTCCATTAATTAATTAATTAAGAAACTTTTATACATTTATTTTATTTATTAAGTTCATTTATTTCCTTTTTATGGGTTATAAGATTCAATTTTGTCGCTCTGGGGTGTTCTTTTTTAGGGTTTTCATGATCAGTTCACCTGGATATGTGTATGGAACTTCATGTAAAATGGGGATAGTTATACAAAATTAAAGTTATATGTTATTAATGAAATTAAAATATATTAATTTGTCTTATATATTATTTGTTTATATGGTATGAGGATAATGAGTTATATAAAAAGTTAATGATAACCATTTAGATTATTTTGGCGGTTCTTTGATCATCACGAACTAGTTTCATTTTATTATTTAGTATTATGTGAATATGTTAGTTCAAAAACATAAAACAAGTTATAAAATATTTTTTACAGTAAAAATTCAACCATTATAATGGTTTTATGAATATACTTGATGGAGTTAATGGAAAACAAAAACATGTTGTCCATGAAGGCTGTGAATCGACATCTCACAGATGATGTTTTTCATTTTTTAGAATAAAATGGATATTAAAAGAGATTTAATGATGAATTATTATATTAACATGATAAAATTGTAGTTTTTATAAGATAATTTAGTTTTAATTTCACTTTTATAAAGTTTGGAGAGTAGATAATAAGAAAATAAAACAATTTTGAAAAGAAATTAAAATAAAATGAAATGAGATTTTACCTCTTGAATTTATCCTCTTTGAGAACCATATTAGGGAAAAGGGTTTGGTCTTTTTTTGAGACAAAGGGATCCTAAATATGATGGAGAGTATTGATAATATTATTTTTCATAATTTAGATAGGGATAAAATCTTTAAAGGTGTGAGGAGAATAGGCGGTGATGGGTGATATTTATATGGGTGGAGAGGGGTGTTTTCTCACTATTTTATTCATTATTTTATTATTTTGGATGAAGAATATAAATAGTTTTAACCTTATCACTAAATATATTAAAATAATTATGTATAATTTTATATTATGGGCTTACATCATACATACATCATATATGATTCAATAATTCATGTATTTTTTAAATACTATAAACTACCGTATTTCACTATTCACCAAAAACATTGACTATTTTAGAAAAATTCCAAAAATTCACCCTAACAATTTTTTAATATATAGAATTTAAAAATGGTCCCAATTTTACAAAAATAATTTTCTAATTATGATAGATTTAGTTTTTATGTAAAATATTCATTTATTAGCAAAATAATGATTTTAAAATTATAACTGATTTTATGAAACTTTGGAAAATTACTTAAGGTCTCATAAAATTATCTTGTAATAATAAGACAAAAAAATATTAGTTTATGAAAAAATTTTATGAAAATAAAATTTCTTTTAAATACATATATTAATTATAAAATTATAAATAAAAAATTATGTTTTATAAGAATTCCAATAATTAATTTATCAATTTTAAAACATTAATTTACTTGCACTATGATATAAACATATCATATTTTCATTTATAAGATACCTAAATTTTATTTATCATTTTATAGGTGAGGTTACTATTCTATTGGCCAGATTATTATTCCTAATGGTCATATAACTTTTCCAAAGTTCAAGTTTGTTTTTCATTGGTATAGGTTCCTTAAATTATAGAAATTCCTCTTATTCAATTAATTATTTATTTAATTTTTTTTATTTTGTTATCTATGTGATTTTTATGTGATTTATAATATATTAAATAATTATAATAATGGAGTTTCCATTGAGAAAATCTTGGGTTGTTACATTCTTCCCCCTTATGAAATTTCATCCTTGAAATTTTGTTTTATAAACTATAATGAAAAAGTAGGGGTAATTATCCTTCATTGCTTAATATAGTTCCCATGTTTCTTATTAATAGTTATGGTTTCACCACAATACTTTGACTATGTGAGTGGTTTTATTTCATAAAACTTTATCTCTACAATCTAAGATCTTCATCGGCTACTCCTCGTAAGAGAGAAAATTTCCCAACTGCACTACCTCTGGATTCAGTATATTTGAGGGATATGGTATGTAATTACTCAAGACAGATATATGGAACACATCTTGTACTTGATACATGGTTGGTGTATGTTCTATTTTACAGGACACAACTCCGAAATAATGAAGAATCTAGAAGGGGTCATTGTACATGGGACTTATATTTTCTTTCTTCCCAAATCTCATGATCCTCTTCCATGGAGATACATAGAGGAATACCAGGTCTTTAATATCAAACTCTATCCCTCGTCGACAGTTGTCTGCATAGCTATTCTCTTGACTTTGGACAACCTTGATGTGTTGCTTAATGGTTTTCAACTTCTCTACCATTTATTCAACCATTTTAGGTCCTATCAGCTTATGTTCAACAACTTTATCCCAACATGTCGATGTTCTGTATCTTTTCTCATAAATGAATTCATATAGAGCCATTTGGATGCTTGAGTGGAAATTTTTATTATAAGAGAACTCATCTAGAGATAGATATCGGTCCCATCCTCATTTGAAGTCCATAAAACATGCTCTCAACATGTCTTCCAATGTTTGAATAGTCCACTCTAATTGTCCATCGGTTTGAGGATGATAAGATATAATGAAGTTTATCTTAGTATTTAGAGCATATTGGATACTATTTGAGAACTTGAAAGTGAATCTTGGATCTTGATTAGATATAATCGATAGTGGTACTCCATACAGCCTTACCAATTATATGATGTATATATATGGAAGATTATCCAATGAGAAGTTCTCTCAAATTGTGATAAAGTGATCTCTATTTGTAAGATGTACCACAATGATCCATATAAAATTATTTCCTTTAGATGTATTTGTAAGTCTGGTGAAAATGTCCATGGTTATATTTTTCCACTTCCATGTTGGTATGGGTAATGTTTTCTTAATTCCATTATACTTTTTTCTTTAATCTTCCACTTTTTGAAACACTATACATTTTTATGTATATTCAGTGATATGCTTCTTCATATTTCCCCACCAATAGCGTTCTCCGATATCTCGATCCATCTTCGTGCTTCCTGGGTGAATTGATAAAGTTTAGCTATATGAATCATTAATAATCTCTTTCTTTATATATGGATTTGATGGAAGACATAGTAATGAACCAAATCTCATGTCTCCTTCCTCATCCATTTTGAAGTCTAAGGATTTACCATTTATGATAGAGTGCACTTTTTTTTCTCAAATTCCTAATCATTTCTTTGAGTATCCTTTATTTTATCTATAAGGGATGGTAGATAAATCATTTTATAATGGATTAATGATGTTCCTTATTTAATGATTCCCATATCCACCCTTTTTAGGTATAAGAATATGGGATCCTTCTTAATTATCATCATTGATAAAGTTGAAGGATCATTTATGCTCAGAGAATTTACCAATTTATTTTCTTTACTAGGATAATAGTAGATTAATCCATCATAATTATTAATGAGTTATAACCATCTTCACCAACACATATTAATATCCCTCTATGTGAATATATATTTACTGATTTTTTGATTAGTATATATCTCACACTTCTTCCTATAGAGATAAAATAACTATATTTTCAATGAAAAGATCACAACCACCAAATCTAGGTTATACGAAGGATAGTTTTTCTCATGAATTTTCAACTACCTTGAGGCATAGGCTATAAATTTAGCATTTTGAATTAGTAAACAACCTAAGACCATATTTTTAGCATCTCTGTATACCACAAAGAGTACCCCACTTGTGGGTAGTGTGAGTACAGGTGTAGTGATAAGCCTATTTTTTAGCTCTTTGAATCAGTCTTCACATTCACTAGTCCAGACCAAAATTACTCCCTCCCAATTCATCCCGGTTAGTGGTTTTTACAATCAAGATAAGTTCTTCACAAATCATCAGTAATTCCCATATAGATTAAGGAAACTAAGAATCTTTATTACATATTTTGGTCTCATCCACTTTTCAATTTCCTTTATCTTTGATGTCTGCACACATATTCTTATACTGGTTATTACATTCCCCAAAAATGATACTTCCAATATATATAAATCACATAAAATGAAATTTTCAAAGAGTTTCTCCCTTTTCAAAGTCTTTAGCACAATATTCAAATGCTCTTTGTGCTCCTCTTTTCTATAAAGTATATTATAATATCATAGATAAACACTACCAAATATTTGTCAGGGTAATATATAAAGACTCTACTTATTAAATCCATGAAAATTGATGGATAATTATTGATTCATAATAGAACCACTATGAAATCATAATGTCCATAACTAGTTCGAAAGATAGTATTGGGAATATCTTCCTTATTCACCTTTAATTAGTGATATCCCACCTAAATATCCACCTTAGAGAAATACTTGGCACCACATAGTTGATAAAATAAGTAATATATCCATGAAAGGTGATACTATTTATTTATTGTGATTTTTTAAGCTCACAGTAATCAATGTAGAGGTGCAGTGATCCATCCTTCTTCGGGATATAGATGATTTGTGCACCCCATGGTAAAGTAATTAGGAGTATAATTTTTTTTCCAGATTCTCTTGTAACTACTTATTTAGTTCCTCCAACTCAGTATTGGAAATTATTGATGTAATTAATATTTTCATGAATTATTATATACTCTCTTTACTGATTTTATATGAAATGTGCATAATTTGTGTGAAATATTAATGTTTTAATATTAAGTATAATTTTTGAGCATTTTTAGAAGTAGTCCAATTGAGTCAGTTTAATTATTTAATAATAAATATCACTATAATGATCAAAATTGTGTGGTTCTTGTTTTGTAAGATTCTCCTTTCAATATAAAACATTTCATTAGAAGGTGACATGATCCAATTCTGCCATTTGAAGGGTCATATGGTCCTCACAAACAAGACCAAAGAATCTGTGAACAAACTGGACTAGCCTTGAAGATTGATTTACTGGGCTCAATACAGAAGTCCAAAAACATTAACTCTCCACCATACTTCTGGGGACACTACATGTCATCTTGGATAAAAATTCCAAGTCCCAAATCCAAGTACAATGGGACCAAATGAAGCTTTGAAGTCCAGCCCACCTTTCTGTCCTAGAATTAAAATCAGTATAGTATGAATGACATATATCATGATGTAAGCATCAAATCGAGTTGAGATTTTTTAGTGTGAAAGAGAAGATATAGGTGGCAGACTTTGTTGAAGAAACCATTCGGATTTGAAGGCATCTTCATATTCCAAAACCCTTTTACATTATATACTTCAAAAAGACTGGATTGAAATGGACAGTTTAACTTTGTTTAATAAACAGGCCATAACTTTTGATCCGTAAGTCCACATGACTCAAAATTTTGAGAGTAGTCGGACAACATTATTTTATACAATGTTGAAGAAGGAGATATTTGAATATTTTGCTGTTTGAATATCCAAATTGGCGATGCAAGTGGAGGAACAGATTGGGAATGCAAACAGTCCACTCCTTGGGCTATAAAAACTCTCCCCTTCTCTCCTTGAGAGGGGTTGGCATTTCAGAAGAGAGGAGAACATATTGGCATGAACAAGGAATTTCAAAAGGATTGGGAGGATCTTTCATACTCAAGTTTTCACTTGAGAGACCTTTCCTCCTCTCTTTGTTCTCACTTAATTTCGTGTTCTTCATTTTTGTAATTTTGTAAGTCTCTTCCTTTGTAATTCTGTTTTAATGCAAGTTACTTCTTCAATATCTCTTATTCTCATCCACCTTCTGTAGTTTAATATTTATGTTCTTAAAATAGTTTAAATTCAGTTTAATCCTCTTCCCTTATTTTGCTTCCTCATTCAATCAAAAATCCGTTTTTAATTATCATCATCGTTCGTGTGTGTGTGTCGACGTACCACTCTTTTCTAATCCCTTTCTTTTTATTCTATTCTTAATTTATCATCATAATTATTATAAACAGAATATTAAACACCCAAATGGATGAGTAAATATTTCATTGGGGTGAGTTATAATTTAGGGATGTTAAGTGATTGAGAGTATTTTCTCGATGAGTATTCGTTAATTTAACATTGTGTATGTTGGACTTAATTTGTCATGGATTAATGACATATTTTGTTTAGCATGTGGTTTCCATGGATTATTGGAACTACAAATACACTACCATAAAAATGTACTGATTGAGATTAAAATCCTAATTAAGTTAAGGCTTGGATTAAAGCTTTAACACTTAGGAATTCTAATCGATGTCAACTTGTGAAGTGGGTGTTAAATTAAATGCAATATAAAGCCAAGATCAAGGATATCACAAGCTTAACTCCCTAATAATGAACTCACCCCAATATTTATCAATTTGTTAAATAAATTATAGTCAATAAATCATTCCAATTAAGCTTTGCAAACAAACCCCCCTAATCAAAATACAATCAACTAAAACAATCAACTATTACGAAGTACCATCGCCGAGGATTCGACCCGAGTGCTGCTATACACATTAGCAGAGCACCGGAACCTTGACCAGTCGATAGGCGACAATCGTCTGGGCGTTTAAAATGGCGTCGTTGCTGGGGATGGTGCTTTAAGTAGTCATTAGTTTCTGGTTTTTGTCAAGAAAACACAAAAAAAAAACAAATTTTAAAAAAAATTGAAAAAAAAACACAACGAAAAACCCGTCTTCCTCTTAAAAATCATAAACTGAAATAAAAACACAAAGGAAAACCCGTCTTCCTCATCCTTTCTAAATCTCTCTGAATGCCCCGTAGCCTCCCAAACAATCCCTCGGATTTGTTTGACCCTGAAATTGATAGAACTCTTTGTCGACTTAGGAGGACCATTAGGGATAACCAAATCACCCAAGAACCAATCATTTCCCTACCAATTGAATTCGATATGGCCAATCCTAGGGAACAAACATTGAAAGAACTTGCTGCCCCTGATATGAATTACCAACCCCTTGGTATTCAATATCAAAACATAGAGGCTGACTTCGAACTCAAATCGGGTTTGATTCATCTTCAACCTCATTTCCATGGGCTAGCCGGTGAGGATCCACATCTATATCTCAAAGAGTTCCAGGTGGTGTGCTCTACCATGAAGCCTCAAGGGGTTTATGAAGAACAAATCAAACTTCGATCATTCCCTTTCTCCCTAGCTGACTTTTCCAAGTCATGGCTCTACTACCTCCCTCCTGGTTCTATAACTACATGGAATGACAAGAAGCGTCTCTTTCTAGAAAAATTCTTTCCTGCTTCTCGTACCGCTTCCATCCGAAAGGAAATAAGTGGTATCCGTCAATTACCAAATGAATCACTCCATGAGTACTGGGGGAGGTTCAAAAAGCTTGTGGCAACCTGCCCACACCATCAAATCCCTGACCAACTCTTGATCCAATACTTCTATGAGGGGTTATTGGCTATGGAGATAACCCTCATTGATGCCGCAAGTGGAGGTGCTCTTGTTGACAAAACTCCAGCAGCTGCAAGAGATCTCATAAGTAACATGGCTGTAAACACACAACAATTACATACTCGAGCACATGGTCAATTCAAACAAGCCCAAGATAATCAATCAATTGAGCCGAACAAAATGACCGAGTGGATGAGTGAACTTACAGGTCTTGTGCGACAGCTAGCTATGGCCACTAAATCCCCAACCTCGTCTTCTCCGCAATCAATGTTTCCTGGACCAATCAAAAACTGTGGAATCTGCAACTCTTCATCTCATCCAACTGACACATGTCCACAAATTCAAGAGGATCAATCCAATTCATCTGGACCAATAGAGGTCAATGCAGTATATTCTCAGCGGAACACCAATCCTCAACTATCAGGTCAGTTTGTTAGAAACTTTAACCAACCTCACTCTGATCCCTTCTCCTCTAACTTTAACCAAGGATTGAGGTATGGTAATCCCGTCTCTCATCCCCCTCAATTCCCTGCTCAAAACCCAAACCAATTCCAATATGGTCAAGGTGGTGGTAACTTCCATCAAACTTATCCTTTTGTTCCTCAACCTCAAAGGAACAATCCTCCTCCTGGATTCCATTATCCTAGTGAGCCTTCCCAATTCCAGAACCAATACAATCGATTTCCCAAGAACCAAAATCAAGGCAATCCCAATCTGGGAAAAGCCTCTTCTTCCAAGAAACCATGGGAAAGTGCAGTGGAAGATCTTGCCTCCTTCACCCGTTCTATCCTTAAAAACATTGAAACTCAAATAGGTCAACTTTCAACCCACCTGATCCAGCAACAACAATCAAATTCTTCCCAACTCCCAGCTCAACCATTACCCAACCCCAAGGGTAATGTAAGTGCAATTGAACTTAGATTGGGAAAGCACATTTCTATGACTCAAGATAAGTCCTCTATCCCTCCTTTGAATGTTGACCTAGAAAATTAAAAGAAAAATAAAATTGAAAAGGAATCTGAATCCATTCCCTCACCTCCTTCCATTCCACTTAGGAATCCAATTCCTTTTCCTCAATCCGTTTCTAAACCAAGGAAGGCCTTTGAACCTGATCTTGAAATGCTCGACATGTTTAGACGTGTTGAAGTCAACATTCCCCTCTTAGATTCTATAAAAAAATTCCTAAGTATGCCAAGTTTCTTAAGGAATTGTGCACCCACAAGAGGCAACTTAGGACCTTTGAAAATGTATCCACCCAGAAGTCTATTCCCATAAAGTGAAAAGATCCAGGGACCTTTACAGTCCCATGCCAAATTGGAAGTTCCAACTTTGATGATGCACTCATAGACCTAGGAGCCTCAATTAATGTCATGCCCAAATCCATATTCTACAACCTTGGTTTAGGACCCTTGCACCCAACGGGTGTTGTCATTCAGTTAGCCAATCGAAGCACAACCAATCCTGAGGGAATAATTGATGATGTCCTTATCCGAGTCAATGATCTTATCTTCCCTGCTGATTTCTATGTTCTTGACATAGAAGGTGAGACAAACTCTTCTCGATCTCCCCTAATTCTAGGAAGACCATTCCTCATGACTACGAGAACCAATATTGATGTCCATTCAGGCATCCTATCCATGGAATTCAGTGACCAACTGGTCAAGTTCAATATTTTCCAAGCCATGCGATACCCATCTGAGGATCACTCTGCATTCTCAATCAATGCTTCTGAGGACACTTATAAGAGTCAATTGAACCCCATTCCATCATTTTCATCCTGTTATGAAGAGATAGGATCTTGTAAAATCTGCACTAGGATTAACCAAGTCATAAATGGTGAAGTTGATGTGGACCTTTCATTCATAGACTCCATAAATTTAGAGGATCTTGAAAACTCTCTTGAATCCCATCTCAACTCTGATCAAAACTGCTCCACCTTGGACAATATTGGAAAAAATGAATCTGAAGCAACTGAAGTCCCATCCTCCATTTCCGATTTTCCTAACCCAAAAATTAATGATGAGACTGATCTGAAACCTCTTCCTGCACACCTAAAATATGCATTCCTCTTCCATGATCACTCATATCCTGTCATTATCTCTGCCACCCTTACTGAAACCGAGGAGTACAAACTTGTTCAGGTGTTAGAGGAAAACAAAAAGGAATTAGGGTGGACCCTAGATGACATACCAGGAATCAACCCTGCCCTTTGCATGCATCACATCCATCTTGAGGAATCATCCAAACCAATTAGACAACCACAAAGAAGACTCAATCCACTCATCCTTGAGGTAGTTAGGGAAGAGATCACCAAGCTTCTTCAAGCTGGTATTATCTACCCAATTTCTGATAGTGAATGGGTTAGTCCAATTCAAGTTGTACCTAAGAAGGGTGGGATAACTGTTGTCACAAATGAACATGGGGAGGTAGTCATAACTCAAGTGAAGAACAAATGGAGTGTATGCATCGATTATCAAAAATTGAATGCTAAAACACGAAAATATCACTACCCTCTTCCATTCCTTGATCAAATACTAGAAATATTAGCCAGAAAGTCACACTATTGCTTCCTTGATGGATACACCAGCTATTTTCAAATCCCAATCTCACCTCAGGACCAAGAAAAGACTACTTTCACATGCCCCTTTGGAACATATGCATATAGAAGAATGCATTTTGGACTCTACAATGCTCCTGCAACATTCCAGAGGTGTATGATGAGTATCTTCTCCGAATTCATTGAACACTGCATGGAAGTCTTCATGGATGAATTCACCATTTATGGTGAGTCATTTTAATCTTGTTTGAATTCACTCTCTCTTGTCCTCCAAAAGTGTGTCAAGTGAAACCTTGTGTTAAATTTTGAAAAATGTCACTTCATGGTTTCAAATGGGATTGTTCTAGGGAACATAGTTTCAAAAGATGGTATTGAAGTTGATCCAGCCAAAATTGAAGTAATCCAATCACTAACTGAACCCACTTCTGTTCGAGACATCCGTTCATTCCTCGGTCATGCCAGTTTCTATCGGAGATTCATCCATAACTTCTGTAAAATTTCCCTCCCACTCATTTGTTTTCTCCAAAATGATGTCACTTTCCATTTTGATGAGGTTTGCAAGAGAGCCTTCATTGAACTCAAAAATTATCTCACATTTGCCCCGATAATCCAACGCCCTGGTTGGTCTTTACCCTTTGAATTGATGTGTGATGCTTCTGATAGAGCTGTTGGGGCTGTTCTTGGTCAAAGAAGAGGAAAAATTCCTCATTTCATCTATTATGCCTCAAAAACATTGGATGAAACTCAATCTCACTACACTGTCACTGAAAAAGAACTTTTAGATGTGGTTTATGCCTTAGATAAATTTCAAACCTATCTCTTAGGTTCCAAAATCATCATCTTCATAGACCATTCTGCTATTAAGTTCTTACTCAAGAAAAGTGATTCCAAACCAAGGCTAATAAGATGTATTCTAATGCTCCAAGAGTTTGACCTTGAAATCAAAGATAGACCTGGAAAAGAAAACCCTGTGGCTGATCACTTGAGTAGAATTCCTAATTCTCCTCATTCTGAAATCATTGATCCTAAATTTCCAATTGAGCACCTTTCATCTCTAACTCCAAAAATACCACGGTATGCCCCACTTGTAAATTACTTGGTTTCTGGTGTTTTTCCTGAATTTTTTTCAAAAGAACAAAAAATGAAGTTAAAAAGTGATTCAAAATACTATTTTTGGGAAGAAAATAAACTTTGGAAAACTGGGACAAACATGGTAATTAGGAGATGTGTTGATGAATATGAATATTCTTCCATCTTAGAATTCTGTCACTCACTTCCCGGAGGTGGCCACTTTGGAACACAAAGGACCTCCCGAAAGGTCCTAGACTCTGGATTCTTCTGGCCTTCACTCTTCAAGGACTCACATGAGTTTTTTCAATCATGTCCCATTTTCCAAAAGTTTGGCACAATTTCAATGAGAAATGAAATGCCCCAAAAGCCTTTAATTTTTTGTGAGATCTTCGATGTTTGGGGTATCAATTTCATGGGACCATTTCCCCCTTCCAATGGATTCTCATACATTCTTCTTGCAGTCAATTATGTTTCAAGGTGGGTTGAGGCCAAACCCACTAGGAAGGATGATGCTCATACTGTTAGTGAGTTCATAAAGACCCACATCTTCCAAAGATTTGGCACACCACGTGCCTTGATCAGTGACTTAGGAACCCATTTTTTGTAATAGAACCATGGAAGATCTTCTGAAAAAGAATGGGGTTATACATAAAACTTTAACTGTATATCACCCCCAAACAAATGGCATGGATGAACTCTCTAATAGAGAATTGAAAAGGGTACTTGATATAATTGTAAAACCCACCTGAAAAGATTGGCCTGAGAGACTTGGTGAAGCCATTTGGGCTTATCGAACTTCCTATAAAACACCCATTGGGATGTCTCCTTTTAGGCTAGTTTTTGGTAAAGCGTGTCACTTACCAGTTGAAATCCAACATAAGTCTTTTTGGGCTGTGAAAACCTGTAATTTTGATTGTGAAAAATCTGGTGAAGAAAGATTGTTGCAATTGGATGAACTGGAGGAGCTTCGACTTGAATCCTATGAGAATTCCAATCTGTACAAAGAGAAGGATAAGGTACTCCATGACAGACACATCCTAAGAAAGGTATTTCATGAAGGTGAAAAGGTAATTTTCTTCAATTCTCGATTTCGTCTTCATCCAGGTAAGTTTAATTCTCGTTGGGAAGGTCCTTTTGTTATTACTAACGTTTACCCATTTGGTGCAGTGCAAGTCCAAGACCCCTCTTCCAAAAGGACATTCATAGTTAATGGACATCGGTTAAAGCATCACCATGAGAGGACATGCAATCCCGGAACAACATCAACTTCCACTGGCTCCCCAACTTCTCTATCTGACCTACCACTAGATGGAGAAGGCGACCCGCCAAATCCAAACCAGGGGGCACCTCTTTCCCTTTAACTCTCTCTATCTTTTCCTCTCTCTACCTCTTTCTTCTTCTTCCTCTCTCTTTCATTTTATTAACCATTTTCTTTATCAAAACCTTTATTTTTCACTTTCTATTTTGTGTGGGTGTATCTTTACAAAAATAAAAACCTAAAAAACAAAAAAAAACCAAAAAAAATCACTTAAAAAATACAAAAAAATTATAAGTCATGCTTACTCACCATCGAGTTTTGAAATTTTGTACAACCATTTTGGGGAGTTAACAGACATGTTTTCATCTCAAAAATTTAGTATTTTCATTATGACTTTGGATAAAGAATTTTGTGTCAAAACCAACACATTTTGAATGCTCAATTTTTGATTTGGAAAATTATTTTCCCCAACCGTGAGAACAAACATTTGCTTTCATGCCAAGGAAACCTATGGAAATCTTTTCAAAATGTGTGTTTTCACCCCCATTTGCGAGTCTTGAGTTTGTGGACCTTCGAGCTGAATTTCCTACCTTAGTGTGTATTAATATGATAGAGACATTTTCTGAACCACATGAAAATCACAATAGCCAAATAGCCTCCCATTTCCCTCACATTAATCCTCCTTTTGAAAGCCCCTTTGAGAGTATGAAAACCTTTTCTTTGATAGCCACATTACAATTCCAATACCTTATCCCACCCAATATCAACATGGATTTTCATTG
Organism: Viscum album; assembly: GCA_963277665.1. Taxonomy (NCBI): domain Eukaryota; kingdom Viridiplantae; phylum Streptophyta; class Magnoliopsida; order Santalales; family Viscaceae; genus Viscum; species Viscum album. The sequence continues at coordinate 217,654 of CAUJRU010000587.1, forward strand.
CATAAGTTTTTGAAATTTAAGTGTGGGGTGGGAATGGATTTCATTTTTGGGTATCATTTTCTTACTTTCTGGTGTGTTATCATATGCTTAAGGGAAAACATCCATTTTAGTGTGGGGGGAGGAGGTTATCATTCAGTGGGATTTGTGAATTTATTGTACAAATTATATTTAAAAGTGTTAAAAAAAATCAAAAAAAAAATCAAAATTCAAAAAAAAAATAAAAAAAAATGAAAAAATGGGTTGTGTCTTGGGTAGGTCAAAAATCACTCTTCCTTAACCTTTGATCTTGTTATAACTATTACAATTAGTGTCGTGAGGAGATCAAACATGGGTGGTGATATGAGTGTGAGATCTGTTTCAAGGTCAACTTTCGAAAAAACAAAGAAAAAAAAGAAAAAAAAGAACACTTGCATTATATTATTATATCATTGGGAGAAGTTTTGTGTCTTGTAAATATTCCATCATCTCATTACCTTCATATTTTATTCCTCTATTGTTTCTTTCTTCACACAATCATTCCTTTTAAATATGTGTTTTCATTTCCTTCAATGTTTTATTTCAAAAAAAGGTGCATTGCTTTTTCTATGTTGGTATTTTAACCCTCTTCTTCGCTCTCTTGGACATTATATTCCTACCGTCCCATAGGCACAGAAAAACCCCTTAAAAATACCCCTTGATTCTTGTTCACTTTGGATAGGGATTGTAAGCTGAGAGCTCTTTTAAAACTCTAAGATTTTTACTTTTGGTTGGTGAAAGAGTGAACCTCCACAAATGAATTTTATCATCTTGAGAGGTGTGAGTTTTGAGTGTCCACATTTTCCATTTCTAAATCCGAGCATGAAAAAATGAATTAGTTTGGGAACATTGTTTCTGTAACAACTTGTGGTGGAATTCAAAATGGATGAGTGAAATAGTCTAAACCTCCCCTGATTGGAGAAAACAAAATTTTAATATCTGTTGGTGAGTAAAAATGATTTTGTCATGTTTTTATATTTGTTGAACATGAGGACATGCACAAAACTAAGTGTGGGGGAGTTGATGTTATTAATATTTTCATGAATTATTATATACTCTCTTTACTGATTTTATATGAAATGTGCATAATTTGTGTGAAATATTAATGTTTTAATATTAAGTATAATTTTTGAGCATTTTTAGAAGTAGTCCAATTGAGTCAGTTTAATGTTTTAATAATAACTATAACTATACTGATCCAAATTGTGTATTTCCGGTTTTTTAGGATTCTCCTTTCAATATAAAACATTTCATTAGAAGGTGACATGAGCCAATTCTACCATTTGAAGGGTCATATGGTCCTCACAAACAAGACCAAAGAATCTGTGAACAAAATGGACCAGCCTTGAAGATTGATTTACTGGGATCAATCCAGAAGTCCAAAAACATTAACTCTCCACCATAATTCGGGGGACAATACATGTCATCTTGGATAAAAATTTCAATGCCCAAATCCAAGTACAAGGGGCCCAAATGAAGCTTTGAAGTCCAGCCCACCATTCTGTCCGAGAATTAAAATCATTATAGTATGCATGACATATATCATGCTATAAGAATCAAATCGAGATGAGATTTTGTAGTGTTAAATAGGAGATATAGGTGGCCTACTTTGTTGAATAAACCATTCGGATTTGAAGGCATCTTCATATTCCAAAACCCTTTCACATTATGGACTTCAAAAAGACTGGATTGAAATGGACAGTTTAACTTTGTTTAATAAACCGGCCATAACGTTTTATCCGTAAGTCCAAATGACTCAAAATTTTGAGAGTTGTCGGATAACATTATTTTCTACAACTTTGAATAAGGAGATATTTGAATATTCTGCTTTCTGAATAGCCAAATGGGCGATGCAATTGGAGGGACAGATTGAGAATGCAAACAGTCCACTCCTTGGGCTATAAAAACTCTCCCCTTATCTCCTTGAGAGGGGTTGGCATTTCAGAAGAGAGGAGAACATATTGGCACGACCAAATCCTTGAAAAAGGCTTGGGAGGATCTTCCATACTCAAGTTTTCACTTTAGAGACGTTTCCTCCTCTCTTTGTTTTTACTTAATTTCGTGTTCTTCATTTTTGTAATTTTGTAAGTCTCTTCCTTTGTAATTCTGTTTTAATGCAAGTTACTTCTTCAATATCTATTATTCTCATCCACCTTCTGTAGTTTAATATTTATTTTCTTAAAATAGTTTAAATTCAGTTGAATCCCCTTCCCTTCTTTTTCTTCCTCATTCAATCGAAAATCTATTTTTAATTATCATCATCGTTCGTGTGTGTGTGTCGACGTACCACTCTTTTCTAATCCCTTTCTTTTTCTTCTATTATTAATTTATCATCATAATTATTATAACTAGAATATTAAACACCCAAATTTCTGAGTAAATATATCATTGGGGTGAGTTATAATTTAGGTATGTTAAGTGATTGAGAGTATTTTCTCGATGAGTATTCGTTAATTTAACATTGTGTATGTTGGACTTAATTTGTCATGGATTAATGACATATTTTGTTTAGCATGTGGTTTTAATGGATTATTGGAACTAAAAATACACTACCATAAACATGTACTGATTGAGATTAAAATCCTAATTAATTTAAGTCTTGGATTAAAGTTTTAACACTTAGGAATTCTAATCGATGTCAACTTGTGAAGTGGGTGTTAATTTAAATGCAATATAAAGCAAAGCTCAAGGATATCACAAGCTTAACTCCCTAATAATGAACTCACCCCAATATTTATCAATTTTTTAAATCAATTATAGTCAATCAATCATTCCAATTAATCTCTTCAAACAAACACCCCTAATCAAAATACAATCAACTAAAAACAATCGACTATTACGAAGTACCATCGCCGAGGATTCGACCCGAGTGCTGCTATACACATTAGCAGAGCACCGGAACCTTGACCGGTCGATAGGCGATAATCGGCCGTGCATTACAATTATATAGGATGTCTTTGATATAAAAAGATATACAAGAATAAGTTTAATTGAAACTCAACCTATTGGTTATGAGGAAGACCAAATAATTCTTCCTAGACCACATTAGTGTAGTCCCTTACAATGTGAATTTCTTAGAGAATGATTCTATTATTTGTCTCAATAATTTGAGATAGATATGATTTCTCTTATGGAAATAATATCCACAATTGAGACAATGACTTATAAAAAGATTCATTCTCATCCTTAAATTTGTATAGAATTGGGGGATGCTTTGGGATGTGAAGAGTGATCTCCCTTTCCCGATAGTTGATGTTGTCTTTCTATAAAGATATCCAATCCATGCCCAATATAGAATAAAACTCCACCAAAGGAAGTAAGATAAGATTTTATGAGAGGTTAAGTCCAAAAAAATTAATTATGGAGGATTTATATACTTTGGATGCAATAATTGACCCATTTTCTGTTCTCACAGATAACTCAACCTCCATATTTTGAGGTGGTGTTTGTATAGTTCTAATAAACTCGAAAGATATTAAATAATAGAACCAGAATCAAATATCACATTCATTGTTCTTGAATGAATAACCAGAGTACCTATCACCACATAATTTTGGGCTCCACCTTAGTAGTAGTGATTGAATATGTCCTTCGTTGTTTCCTTGGAGGTTGTTATTGTTGATTGCATATGAAAACCCTTGTATTAGGGGAATGGTTTGCATAATTTCCATATTCCATGAAATTGAAAAAATATTCTATAGGATGAGTATTGATCTAAACCTTCATTTATGAATCCAAATTAGTGGGATTATTCATGTCCCTTTGGCAGTTATTAGCCATATTCCCCTTTCTTCCACATTTGAAGAATCTATTTCTTCCCCTTAGGCAATTTCCATGATTTTTATTCCCATAATTTTGACACATGGGATATTGGGTTTTATTTCCATCATGGGATTTATCTATTGAACATTTCATATTAAACTTCATTTCCCTCTTTTTATCTTCAGGACCATAATACCACTAATAGTCTATAATCTCCATTTCAACATTAAGGGAACAACAGAAAATCTATTAATAGATGTCAAAGTCTATAATCGCCAATAATTTTCGTTGACCCAAATTTTTCCCACTAAATAAGTGATCCAAATTGATTTAAGTGTTCACGAAAAATCCAGATACATATCTTGAAAGTCTTGTGAAGATTTCTTTATACACCCCAATATAATCATCTTCCTTTTTATTTAATCTAAGGAACTCCATATCTATCTTATAATGAATAGTTTAGGGAAGATATTTATTGAAAATATTTTCTTGAAATATTCCCATTTCAAGAAATAAATTTCCTCCATGTAATTCATGTTCTTGATCAATTTCCACCACCGATCAGCTTCACTATCAATACTATAGAATTCCAATACAACTTTCTGTTTTTCTGAGAACTAGAGGATGGAGAATATCTTATCAATAGAGTTAATCCATTTTTTCTACGAGGAGGGAATCAAAAGATACCCTAAATATTGGAGGAAATTTTCTCATGCAGTATTAGACTATAACTTTATCTTCCATAGAAGAAAGAGGGAGTTCCACATGATTTAAGTTATTATTCATAACTCGAGCCAATTCTGCTAGTGCTTTCAGGAAGTTTTGAGCTCCCATTTCCATCAAATTTGAAATTTCATTAGGAAGATCATCACATTGCCTATAACATTGATTGTTGTCATGGGTTATCCTATTTAAATCCAATAATAATGAAAAATAAATAAAATTAGGGGCCTTTAATATATATGTAAAAATTATATAAAAAAGAAAATTTGGTCATAGAAATATAAACATGTAAATGAAAAGCACATCACAACTTTTGATTCCCTATGTTTCAATATAGGTTATACATGGTGATAGAATCATAAATAGAGTTCTTACTAAAATTTTCTAATCCCAATATAAAATAACTAGTCCTTCCTATCATACCAATAATAATGGTCCTAACCTTTTACACATATTATTACATAATTTTAAACATAATTATGCAACAAATACAACCAAGGATTGTAAAGTTTAGTGTCTTTGGAAGATTAGGTATATAATTAGAAAAAATGATAACAAAATAAAATCATCTTTTATTTAGTCTCCATAATTTGTTCCTAACTTACATTGAGATCTTACATCTGTATATGATAACATGGGCAATACATGAACACATTTATGAGCTAAAAATCCCAATAAGGGAATAAGCATAAGAATAAAACATAGCACATGGGTTATAAGGCATAACATGGTGAACTAAAAGGAATGAAAAAATAATAAAAATGAGGAATAATAACATGTTTAACATGGGAAAATAAAATCATGGAATCATAGGAATGTGAAAAAAAAACACAAAATGACATAAGAATGATTCAAGGATAACTTCTAAGACCATTACAAATAGTGGACAAAGTCCCATAAATGGATCAGGTTCACTCCCCATCCCAAACTGAAGTATCATGAGACTAAAAATTAACCAATTAATTAGAGTGATATCTGGGTGCACCCATTATTATACTTTTATTCATATTTGTGCCACATGAATAATCGATCATAATGGTTACCCATGGAAAGAATTAGGTATCATAATCATGTCGTAATGCATAAAAAAGGGAATGTAATAATGGTGTCAATGAAATAATTTATTTAAATCATACATGGACATTTATATGATAAAATGGTAATATATCATGATAAGTGATGTCTATATGAAGTGAAAATATGTAAAAAGTGTGTTTAAGATTCATTAGAAGTGAAATATTTTAATACTGTTTAAGTAAAATATTAAATAGTATTTAAAGAGGAGAATGAATATTTGTTTTCATAAAACCAAAAATGAACCAATATATTTTTTCATGCTGAAATGAGTGAGTTTTAGACAAATAATGGTGTATTGAAACATATTTTTGAGTTCACTTAAAAATAGGAAAGAAATCAGGAAGCTCCCTTTAATTAGGATTACTTATCAGAAATGATTAAGAAGGGAACATTTTTAAAAGATGTATTTCCCCATCAAAGAAGGATGATATGATCTAGATACTTGAGTTTAGGACATATAAATAGAATTTAGAATATGTATATAAAATTAAAAAATAGTTACTTTGGGGTACATAGGGAAAACATAACTAGAAGGAAAAATAGAGGTTTAGAAAGAATCCCATATCTTATGTACAAAACGAGTATGCACATGATATTAATGTCTTGGATAATAAAATTAAGTCCATTAATTAATTAATTAAGAATATTTTCTATATTTATTTTATTTATTATAATTTTATTAAGTTCATTCATTACATTTTTGATGAGTTATAAGATACAATTTTGTCACTCAGAAGTGTTTGTTTTCTTGGTTTTCATGATCGGTTAACTTGGATATGATTCTGGTAGTTCATGTAAAATGGGGATAGTTATTCAGAATTAAAGTTCTATGATATTAATAAAATAAAAATAGATTAATTGGTATTATATATCCTTTTTTATATGGTATGATTCTGATTCATTAGATAAAATGTTTATGATAATCTTTTAGATTATTTTTGCGGTCTGTTGATGATCACGAACTAGTTTCATTTTATTATTTAGTATTATGTGCATTTGTTAGTTAAAAAACATAAAAAATGTTATAAACTAAAATTTAAAGTCCTTTTAAACCATTATAGTGGTTTTATGACTATACTTGAAGGCATTAATGAAAAATAAAAACATCTCATCCACGAAGGCGGTGAATCGACACCTCACAAATGATGTTTTCATTTTTTTAAAATAAAAAGGATAGGAGAAGATATTTTATGAATAATTATTCCATTAACATGATAAAATTCTAGTAAATATATGATATGGGAGTTTTTATGTCAATTGAATAATGGGTAGTGAGGATAGAATAATAAAATAAATTAAATTTTAAAAGAAATTTAATTAAAACAAAAGAGGATTTTACCTCTTGAATTTATCTTTCTTGAGAACCTCCTTAGAGAAAAGGGTTTGGTATTTTGTTCAGACCAAGGGGTATTGGATGTGAATGAGATGTTTAGGAAGAAGTTTTATTATAATTTTGAAAATGATCAAATCTTTAAATGTGTGAGGAGAATAGGTGGCGTGGGTTGATATTTATAGGGTGGAGATGGGTGTTTTCTCACTATTTTATTCATTGTTTTATTATTTTGGATCAAGACCATAAATAATTTTAAACATATCACTAAATATATTAAAATAATTAATTAGAGTTCTATATTATAGGTTTACATCATCCATACATCATTTATGGCTCAATAATTCATGTATTTGTTAAATATCGTAAATTACCATATTTCACTATTCACCAAAAATTCGACTACTTTAGAAAAATACCAAACAATTACCATAACCATTTTTTGATTTATAGGATTAAAAATGGACTCAATTTTATGAAAATAATTTTCTAATTATGATAAATTTATTTTTTAAATAAAATATTCATTTTTAGAAAAATACTGATTTTAAAATTAGGACTGATTTTATGAAACTTTGGAAAATCACTTAAGGTATCATAAAATTATCTTATAATCATAAGAAAAAAAATTAATTTATGAATACATTTTTTGAAAATAAATTTTCTTTTAAATCATTATATTATTTATAATATTATAAATAAACATTTATGTTTTATAAAAATTTCAACACTTAATTTATCAATTTTAAAACATTTATTTACTTACAATATGATATAAATATAACATATTTTCATTTATAAGATACCAAAATTTTATTTATACTTTCATAGGTGAGGTTACTATTTTATTGGCCATGTGACTATTCCTAATGGTGACTTTACTATTTTAAAGTTGAAGTTACTATTCTATTGGTGTAGGTTCCTTAACTTCTAGAAATACCTCTCATTCCATTCATTATTCATTTAGAAAGTTTTTATTGTGTAATCTATATTATTTTTATGTGATTTATACTATATAGAATAATTATAAAAAGTGAGTTTCCATTGATAAAATTATGAGTAGTTATAATTATATCTCTATTTGGATACTACAAGTGGATATAACACTAGAAAAGAGGTATCTAGGGGTAATTACTCTAAAGAGAGAGTATTGAGCTGGAATCGATCATCTACTAGTGCATGAAAATAGGCCTTGAAAAAAACCTGGTTTGACACTCATGAGGGGAATGCTTTGGAAATTCACTAACTCTTTACAAAACATCCTGATGGATTTGAATAATGACCATGAATTACCTAGGTTAAACTTAAGGTGTCATTGATTAAAAAAAAGATTCCATGATTTAGAAATACTGTAAGAAATGTTTCACAATTATGCTGTGCCTCACTATAATTATTATTTCTTACACTATAATTTTTAGTTTTATTCAATGTCTAGAACCCAAAGGAACCATGTTAATGCTGATTGAGATGGTCGATGCGATGATTTTCCTCTTGAGAATCCAAATGTTAAGGGATCTAGAATGGAAAATCATGCTGCTATACTCATTAAAAAGTACATTTTTTATTTTGAATTTTTTTATGGAAAAGTAAGAACCCATGAAAGTAAAAAATACAATGAATCAAGTACCATAAAAGATAGACAAACCATTGAAATCCAATTTAATCATATTAGATGCGTTATTCCTAAATAATTTCTAATGGAGTCTATTTACCTCTCTTTTGATATGGTCTTTGAACTAATAATCCATCTTCTACCACATTTGAATGTACCCCCCATTTTTATTTCCCCTACATTGAATCCTCTTATGAAAATGGGATATTTTTTATTGATCCACTTTTTCTTCTCCTTATTAGTTTCCCCAAGTAATAGTCTCACATAAATCTTATTTTCATCCTCTTGTGAGGCATTAATATAGAGTGACTCCTCCAACATTTCATCCTCAAATTTAATTATAAGTTCCCATAATTCCCCATTCTCTAAATCCTCAATGCGATCAGTGATGACCACACTGGAGGATAGGTTCACTACCACTGAGCCTTCCAGCTTCTAATTAAAAGCCTCAAACAAACCTCATTCCTACTTTTGATACTTATAATCACTATAAGTAATAAAATAGTTTCCAATAACCTTGGGATCACATGAAATCTCCTTGGACTTTTAACTTTTGATAGATATTATCTCCATTGGTTGGGGTAAGTAGGAATAATCCTTTCTCCCTTTTAATTTTTTTATTTTAATCAATATAAAGATACCCAAATTCTAATTACATATCCCCCCTTCCTCCTCCTCGGACTGTGTATCCCTCTACATTGAGTTTCTTCTACACTATATACTAAAAATTGATAAGAAGACTCGTTGCTTGACTCTGCCCCTGAAAATCCATGCTCTTCGTTAGAGTTCTTTTCCTGAGACTCTGCATGTTATTGATCTAGCCCTTCAATATCCAAACCTTTTAAGTGATTACCAATCATAATATCTTCCAAATAACTTCTAGTTATTTACTTGATCTAAACCTCATCCCGTATGTCCAAAAAATCTTGAACCTTATAGCATGTTAGACCACCCTCCATTTCTGGATGAGACACCACTGTATGAAAATGTTGTAGTGGATATATCTCCTATGAACCCTCTCTTCCAAATATTCTATTTATTTAATGAACTACATCTACATAGGATGTATCCTTGGGAGAATTATTAAATTGATCAAACCTTCCTATAGTACACACCCGTTTAATACCTTCTAACTCATACGATGCTTGATACTCTAAATTGTGTTCAACCAGATCACGTTGCAATCTACCATTGAAATCCATGAATTTTGGATCAAGGTTCAAATGGTATAACTTTTTCATAGAGAGATCATATTTGGATGCTCCATCAAAACCTAACTAGCCAGCTACCTCTAAAGAAGAAGAGGAATACGTATTGAGAGTGCTTCGGTCCCGTGATCATCAAACTGAGAACGTTCCTTCAAACCATTAGACCTAGTCTCAACAAGACCTAACTTAGAAAAAAAATCCATATTTTATTAAAAATCCTTGATCCCTTGACAACACATTAAAAATATATCACCTATTTTCTTGCATAAGGAAAAAAAGTCCACCCATTATTCAAAAACTATGAGTTGTTTATACTCAAACTCTTCTCCAACTTCAATCCAAATGAAATCAACTGGAATCATTGAAACGTCAACTTCAGCACAAATATGAGGGGAAATAGGGTGACACAAACCATTAGTTCTACTATCAGACTAAAGAAAGTGTCCAATCAAGTTTCTTAACATTCAGATTATTGAAGGGTTTAGAAAGGGAAGAGTAAGTTCTAGAAAACAAACCCAAATCACCATTGTTGGGGAATCATGATTCATGTGGAAATCATAGGACCACTGAAAAATAAATAAGAGAGATCCGTCTTAGACTTGGGGGGCTTTGGACTAGGCCTTTATCAAATCAAAATCTGAAGAAAAGTGAACCATAATATGCCTATTATCGAGATGCCCAACTACTGCTCATTCTTGTTGGTCCCAAACATATAAAAAAACATTTCAAATAAATCCACCAATGGTCATAAATGTTTTAAGTGACTAACTAGACTCAAAACTATAAGGGATGAGGCATTAGTGAACTTTGAAGTTAATAGTGAGATTAGTGAGGATCCTTCAAACAGGTATGTAACGTTATAGAAAAGTGAGATTAGAAGAAAAGGGAGAAATTATTCAGAGTTAGAGAAGGGATAAAAAGAATGAGGATGATCCACCTTGAAAGGTGATGGAGGTCCCTCCCCCTTTAGATGGGGAGGGACCGAAGCAACAACCATCACCACCTAGGTCATGCCGAGGGGGGAGAAAAAGAGGTAATAATATTCTACTTAGTAATTCAAGAGGAAACATACACCTTCTTTCAATAGGTCTTCTGATAAACTTGTTTATAAATAATAGTTCAACACTACTAAAAATATGTTTTCCATTCTCCAGTGTTTGAAACATAAAAAACTCATTTTGGCTATCTACCATTTAGAACGTGAAGTAGATCAATGGTGAACTCTTATCAAGAATACAAGGAAACAATATTATATTGACTCCGTATATTGGAATGAGTTCAAAAACTTATTTTTCAATATGTAATTTCATTATATTATTCATAAAAATATAGACAAAAAGTTCCTTGATCTAAAGTAAAAGGATGATAAATCTATTGGTACTTAGGAGGGAAATTTTACAAGACTTTTGAGTTACACTTTTGGTATTATCATACAAAATGTATGTAATATTGATCAATTATTCAATGTCCTAAAACTAACTCTCTAAAGGGTGTTATCCATAAGAGACTTAAATATATATAAATTGATTTATTAGTGTTCTAGGAAGGAGGAAATGGAGGTTAGAGTTATGTATCAATATTACGGGTTTGATAAGAAGAGAAAAATGTAATTGAAAAGAAAATATAATAACCATAGAGAGAAGAATATGAGCTCTCATTTATGATCATAGTGTGGGAATAAAAATGGAGTAAATTGTCTTAGGGGTAATATTAAATGTTTTAAGTGTGGAAGGGAAGTTCATGAAGTTATTTATTGCCAAAATGTTGGGAAGAAGTTATCTAATGATGAAAATAGATAAAAAACTAGAAAAAATGAACCATCCACACATTAGTGTTTCATTTTCAATGAGCATGTAAAATAAGATAATATATTCCCAATTCTGAATATTAATGATGATGATAGAATTTATCAACCTATTAATCCAATATAAAAAGTAAAATATAATGTGATCAATGTTTCTAATGAGGGATGAGATAATAACGTGGTTAAAGGTACACTTACTATCCACTCTATAACTATTAATTTCTTATTTGACTCTATATCAACCCATTATTTCATATATAAAGAATTTTCTAAGGGTATCAAGATTCCACCTAAATTATTAGATATAGAATTATCAGTGAGAACCCCTAAAGGAAAGATAATTTCATCAGAAGTCTATAATTACTCTCTAGTTAAAGTTTTTGGGGTTTTTCTTCCTATAAATATTATGATTATTCCTCTGGTTAAATTTGATGTTATCTTAGGAATATATTAGATTTTTATACATAAATAACACATCAATTTATGAGAAAGGGAATTCACATTTTATATTTTAAACCGACCAATGATTTTTTATCAGTGCAATGATAAATATATACTTCTTATGGAAATTACATACATTTTATGGGGTTTTATTTTTATTCAAGATGGGTGTTTATATCAGATAGTTTGGAAAAAAATAAATATTGATGATATGACTATTGTGCATGAGTTTTTTTATGTTTTTCTAGAATAGTTTCGTATCCTTATATCAAAAAATGAAGTTGAGTTCTCAATAGAACACATACCTAGTTCCACACTAATTGAAAAGACTACCTACAGAATGGACCTGATTGAGTTGTAGGAATTGAAAATGCAACTTTATGAAAACCTTAAAAAGAGATTCATTAGGCCAAGTGTGTCACCTTAAGGTGCACCTATTAATTTTATTAAAAGGAAATATTGATTGATGCAACTGAACATTTCTTTTCATGATCTAAAAAAATATCATAATCAAGAATAAGTATCCTCAACCCTATATTTATAAACTATTTGATAAACTGTGTAGAGCTCAATACTTTTCCATGATTGACCTTCATTTTGGATATCTTTAATTGAGGGTCATGAAGGAGGATATACCCAATATATTATTCTATACAAGGTATGGAGACTATGAATATATAGTGGTTATATTTGTTCTTACTAATACCCCATATATCTACATGAATTTAGTGAATAGAATCTTTAGAGATAACCATGATCAGTTTTTTGTAGTCTTTATAAATGATATTATTATCCATTAAAATATAAATCATGAAAAATAATTTAGAATAATATTAAATACCCTAATAAAGGATAAAATATATGTAAAATTTAAAAAATGTGAATTTTGGATGAACAAGGTTTTATTTTTGGGTCATATAATTTCAAGAGAGGGTATATCGGTAGATCTATCAAAGGTATATGCTATTGAATATTGGCCCATACCAACCACGATGTCTGATATCCATAGTTTTATTAGTTTATATAGATATTGTCATTGTTATATGGATAATTTATCATGAAAATCTAATACAATCACCTTGTTAACTCAAAATGTAGAAAATTTTCTCTAGATAGATGAATGTGAGTAAAATTTCAAGGAACTAAAGAGAATATTATCAGCTCACATGTTCTTACCTTACCCTATAGTGGATAATGGTTTTTAATCTATAGTGATGCATAAAATAATGGATTTGGATGTGATCTCATGTATAATAACATGGTTATATCTTATTCCTCACAATAATTGAAGTTTCATAAGAAAAATTACCCAACTCATGATTTGGAGTTAGCTGCTAAAAAAATTTCATTAAAGATAAGGAGGAAATATATTTATGGAGAAAATTTTGATATATATACTGATCAAAAAAGTTTAATATACATATTCACATAGAATTAGTTGAATATGTTTCAGAGAATATGGTTAGATATAGTTAAATATTACGAATTATAAATATACTACCAACTTGGGAAAGTAGACATGGTGGTAGATGCCTTGAGTCGAAATGATCATACTAGATTATCCATGATGAGGATCACAAAAGATCCAATTTTTCTAGATTTTCAAAGGATGAATATGGAAATCATAAATGAATGGAAGAAATATAATCTTTATCAATTGAATGTTTAATTATATATCCAAGTTAATATTAAAGAGTCATTGAAGGAAGATGTTGATCTGTAAAAGAAGGTTAGAAATGTTCCTGAGTTTAACCTTGATCATGATGGAATGATAAGGTTCAAGAATCCTGTATGTGTTCTGTCCATACTAGATTTTAAGAAGTAGTTGTTGAAGGATTCTCATAGTTCTTAATTCTCTATTCATCCTGAAAGTATAGAGATGTATAGATATTTTAAAGAATACTTTTGGTGGGATAGAATGAAGATATATATTGGAATGTTTGTATCCTGATTCTAGGTATTCTAACAAGTTAAGGATGATTTAAAAAATTATAAGGGGGTGTTATATCCATTACACATACCAGAATAAAAATTGTAAAACATCACCATGGATTTGGTCATTGGAATCCCCAAAATATCCAAAGGGAATAATGATCTATGGGTTGTAGTCGATCACCTTAAAAATTCATCACACTTCATCTCTATTAGAGAATATTTCTCTATAGATCATTCAAATAGGATATATATTAAAAAAGTCGTAAGATTTCCTGGAGTACCACATTCCATTCTGTTTGATCAGGATTTGATATTTGGCTCAAAGTTTTAGAGAAGTATTTAGCAAGATCTTGACATGGAGTTGAGTTGTGACACTGTGTATCATCCTCAGATAGATGGTCAATCTAAGAGAATAATTCAAACCCAAGAGGATATGTTGAGATATTATTCATTGTACTTTAAAGGTGGTTGGGATCAACAAAATTGTGTAGTTGAGTTTTCTTACAACTATAGCTTTCACATAATCATTTAGATAGCTCCTTATGAACACCACTTTGAAAATAAATGTAGATCTCCAATGTGTTGGAATGTAGTTGGAGAAAGAAATATATTGCTACCTAAGATATATTAATAAATGGAAAAGAAATTTATATCCATTCAATAAATAATTAAGATAGATCAGAGTTAATAAAAAGGTTATACAGACAATCTCTAGCATGATCTAGAATTTGAAGCTAGTGACAACGTGTTTCAAATAATTTATTCATCGAACAAGGAAATGAGATTTAAAAAGAAAGGGAGACTAAGTACTAGGTATATTAATCCCTTTAAACTTCTTGGTCATATTGAGAAGGTATCCTATTATCCGGCACATCCACCAAACCTCTCTCAAGTTTACAATGTGTTCCATGTATATCTCTCGAGGAAGTACATACCTGAACCTTCACTTTTACTAAAATTAGAGGTAATACCACTAGAGAAAGATATTTCTTATGAGGAATAACTGGTTGAGATTATTGTTTGTTGGTTCCAAAATGTTGGAAGAAAAGAAAGAAGAGAAAGAGGCTCCATGGCCGGCTTCATGAAGCTACGTCGCGGAGTTCCCCCCAAGCAATGCGGCCGCTGTGAAGCAAAGGAAGCGGGAACCTCTGCGAACGCCCCTGACATTCGCGAGGCCGCTGCGAAGCAAAGGAGGCGGTAACCTCCGCGAACACCCCTAACGTTCACGAGACCGCCGTGAAGAAAAGGAGGCGGTAACCTTCGCAAATGCCCCTGACGTTCGCGAGCCCTCCGCGAAGCAAAGGAGGTAGTGACCTCCACGAACTCCCCTGACGTTCACAAGCCTGCCACGAAGAAAAGGAGGCGGTAACCTCCACGAATTCCCCTGACGTTCGCGAGCCCTCCGCGAAGTAACCTAATACCTCTTCGCGCCGCGTGAGCTCTGCTTCACGGTGCCTTGCACCTATTAATACCGGGCTTCCCCTGAGCCCAACGAAAGGACAATCCGACCTTTCTCCTTCCTAGGTCCTAAATTGTGAAGCACCCTTTTCTATGCGAATCATGAGCTACACGAGATATTTTTACTTCGTGAGGTGCCTCTACATTGTTTCATTTTGACCCCCTCTTCCGAGAGGGATGCCTTTCGCGAAGCCCAAGGGCCTTCGTGAAGGTAGGGGATCCCCAAGGGGACCCAAGTCATCGCGTAGTGTTTATGTTTCGCAAATAACCCCTCATGTACACGTGATCCATATGCCAAGGCAGGGTCACTGTACTTCACAAAGCACCTTGCTTCACGATGCTATGCTTCGTGAAGCTCCTGTGCTCCGTGAGGCTGTGCTCCGCGAATGCCTTTCCACTTCACGAAGAACCTCCCATTTGCAACTCTTCCCCATGCCAAGGACAGGGCACCCCACTTCGCTAAGAACATCCCTTTGCAAGTTCCCTTTGCCACACAGAGTAACCGGGCTCCACGAGGCCCCTGCCTATGGATTCCTCTTCTTGGAAAACCCTTTTCCCATGTGACCCTCCAGGTCTGCATGATGTGATTTCAAAGTACCCTAGACGATACCACCCCTAAAATTGCTTCGCCTAATGCTTCTTCGCATAGGCACGCTAACGACTACTGCTTCTTCACATAGCCACGCTAACGTGGACCCCTCGATGGTTAGCTCTATAACCCCCCTTCTATATGGAATTATCGGTACCTTCTCTCCCACAAGGAGCAGAGGGTACCGGTTATGTAAGTCCTAGGGGTGTGGAGTAAACCCACATCGTCTAAGCTGCAGGATGTTAAACTGTCAATCACCTCATCCTCAACACACGACGTTAAACTGCAACATGGCCCCCATGCATCCTATGAGGGGTTCCTCAGCTCGGGAATTCTTTATGACCATTGGTCTCCATGGGGATGGGATCAACCCTGATAAGGGATGATATCCTCCTTGTTGGGGTGGAGTTTGTCCACGGGGGAAGGGAAATCATCTTGGAATAAGTCCCTAGCCTTTCTTGCAGGAGGCAGCACCCATGCACTCCCGTACTTACCCGGTGCCGAGGACCAAGGTGAGAGATGGACATAGGGGCCTTCTGTTACCCTTTCCTCTCCCTCTACATTTTTTTCCCTCAGGTCACCATCCTAGAGTAAGTCCCATCACCTCGGGCCGCCCAACGCGTAATCCCCTCTTCGATTCCCACAGACGCACCTTTCGCGATGTGATCATTTGGTCCCTGTTGCCTCTTGTTTCTCACACCGAGCATGAATCAAATGGGATTAGAATAAGAATCGACCATGACATCCTCTTATGGGACTCCTCATAGTGTAAGCCCCAATCCACACCATGGGCCTCCTCAGAGTGTAATCCCAAATCCATCACCATGGGCCTCCTCAGAGTGTAAGCCACACACCCTTCCGAACTACATGGACTTTGATCCATGTCAAGGAATGGTATGTAAGAAGCGTCCAAGAGGTTCAATCCCAACAAGCATTGGCCCCGACCATCTTCGTGACGGTGCGCCGAGCCCCACCATCACCCTCTGAACTACGTGAAATTTGATCCATGTCAAGGAATGGTACGTAGGAAGCCTCCACGAGGTTCAATCCCAACAACCATTGGCCCCAAACATCTCCGTGCCGGTGAATCGAGCCCCACCATCACCCTACGAACTATGAGGACTTTGATCCATGTCAAGGCATTGTACGTAGGAAGCCTCCTTGAGGTTCAATCCCACTACCCATTGGACCCCCGGTCTGTCTTCACGTCAGTTCACTGACGATGCCCTTCTGAACAACGTGGACTTTGATCCATGTCAAGGCATGGTACGTAGGAAGCCTCACGGGGTTCAAGCTCATCAATTGGTCGTTCACTACTAGAAAATAGGTTTATACCCACCGTTTTGAGAAAAACCGTGGGTATAGGGTACCCCTATACCCATAGTTTTCCAAAACCGTGGGCATAGGGATAGTATGTGAACCTATACCCACAGTTGTGCCAAAAACTGTGGGTATTATTTTCTTTTAAGACCTATACCCATGGTTTTGGAGAAAACCGTGGGTATAAGGTATTTTCCAAAGACCTATACCGATGGTTCTTCAAAACCGTAGGTATTGCGGTTTTTTTGGAAGACCTATACCCACGGTTCTCCAGAACCGTGGGTATAGCTTATGGCGGGGAAAACATTAGGCGGGACACAAATTTTTTTTGGAAGGAATACATTTTCTCACGGATCATATTAATATATATAAGTAGATGAATGTATTTATATTAAATAACAATGTTAGCTTGGTTGGTAACTTAGTGAAAAGCGGCGTTAAGGATCATTGTGAGACGACTGTTCGAATCCCGATGTTCGCGATTTTTGAATTTAAATACCTTTTATATTAATATATATAAGCAGATATATGTATCTAGAATAGATTAAAATAACAGCTCGGTTGGTCTGTTGTGGGGTGCTGGCTAGAGTTGCAGGCGGAGGCGCGGGTTCGAAACCGGGAGGCCGTTTTTTTTGAATACACATCATGGATTATATTAATATATATCCGCAGATAAATGTATATATAACATAAAAAAATCTCAACTTAGTTGGTCGGATGTTGCGGCGCTGCTGCGATGCGTAGTGGGAGGTGCGGTTTCAAAACCCCCTGGGCGCATGATTTTTAGAATTTAAATACCCCATGGTTTGAAAACCGTAGGGATTGTTGTGTGCCACACTGGAACGCGGTGTGCCACATTTTACACCCCCTATACCCACGGTTCTCTAAAACCGTGGGTATAAGATGAGACCCCTATACCGATGCCTTTCCAGCCCACGGTTCCCAAAACCGTGGGTATAGGCTATACCCACAGTTTTGAACCATGGGTATAGGTCATTTTTCCAGTAGTGGTTTCGACCCCCTTCACGTCGGTTCACCCCCGTCCCGCATGATGTTAAACTGTATCCTCTTGAACTATGTGGAATTTGATCCATGTTAAGGAATGGTACATAGGAAGCCTCACGGGGTTCAAGCCCATCACCCGGTCATTCTGACCCCCTTCACGTCGGTTCACCCCCGTCCCGTATGAAGTTAAACTGTATCCTCTTGAACTACGGGGACTTTGATCCTTGTCAAGGAATGGTACGTAGAAATCCTCCCCGAGGTTCAATCCCAACACCCATCGGACCCCCGGTCCATCTCCACATCGGTTCGTTGACGACGCCCTTACGAACTACGTGGACTTTGATCCATGTCAAGGCATGGTACGTAGGAAGCCTCCCTAAGGTTCAAGCCCATCATCCCATTGGACCCCTGGTCCATCTTCATGTCGGTTCGCTGACAAAACCATCCTAAACTACGTGGTCTTTGATCCATGTCAAGGCATGGTACGTAGGAAGCCTCCCTGAGGTTCAAGCCTATCGCCCAATCGGACCAAGGTCCCCACTCATGTCGGTTCACCGGAATCTATACCCGAACTACGAGGGCTTTGATCCATGTCAAGGAATGGTATGTAGGAAGTCTCTTCGGGGCTCAAGACCAAAACCGTTGTCCATCCCGATTCTTACCCGGGCCGCCACATCCCGGTGAGATCATGCCACCTCATTCCCCTCCATAGCATTTGGGAAGCCACCCACGTGCTGGCCCCAATATCGGTGTTCCCTCAAGGGGGTTCTTCAATCTGATCCACTCTAGCTAGTGCTATGATCAGCCCGATCCATCTCCTCTAGACGTTAAACTTGCGGCATACCCTGGGTTGAACATGAGAAGCTGAGGAAAACCTCAGATACATGCCTATGGAATATAATTCCCCACACTCGATGTGGGATGCCTCAGGTTTCCGCGCCCTTGAGAAGCCCAATAATAAGGGACAAAAGATAGAAACGCCAATTCCCCAGCGTCCAGACATGCCAGTGATGTATCAACGTGACTAATCCCCTAAATGAAGGTTGCTTCCCTGACTGGACCCCTTGGAATGTCCTAACAGAGGCAACGTAATTAACTGGTGTCCATGAAAGTATGGCGCTCAGAAGAGTTTCACGAACAACGTATTAAATATATAAGGGAGACCCGGACTAGGTGACGAGTTCCGAGGAGGAATCCATGGAATGAAGAACCGACATCTGATCATCCCGTTTCGATCAAGTAGTAGACGTCCCCGAACAGGGAGCGAATGTCACCCTCCTTTGGAAAGTGGTAATGCGAGGTAACAAAAAGCCGCGCCTGTCGCGCCCAAGCGGACGGCCGCGCGCGCCCCGACGAAAGCGTCAGAAACATTGATCATATAGAGGAAGTTATAATAAACAAGAAAACTCACCTGGTTAATGTTTTATGTCGAATACACTATTTTGAAGAAGCTATTTGGGAACTTGAGAAAATTGTGAGGTAGAAGTATCCTTATTTTTTTGTATTAGGGTGATGAATTTTGAGAGTAAAATTTATTTTAATAGTTTTAGAATATAAAAAACTGATTTTGTATGAATTTTTATTTATTAAGAAATTAAATTTCTTTGATGTATTTTATTACAAACAACACTGAGTTAAGTTTTCTATATACACAACACTGGTTTTAGCTTTCTTTACACACGCCACTAAGTTTTAACAAAACCGTGATATATTAATAATATCATTCATATGCGACCATTATAGCCTAGATATTAGACTTAGAAATATGAATAATAATAAATAATTTTGAAATATTAAGTATAAAGGTTTTATATAAAGAACACATATTGATAAAAAAGTACTTAATTTTTCAATAAAGTCTTTATATGTTTTGAAAATTCTATCTTCTGAAAAAATATTTTCTTATTGTTTATCTTTTTAAAATATAATAAAATTTATTTTTGAAACTCATATAAAATTTATTTAATATAATATATTTCATTATTTATATCGTCATATCAGAATTATCTTAGGGTAAATTTTTGATAATTTTTTCGAAAGTTTATTTTTTTGATAAATAGTGAAAAATACTGATTTTTAATTGAAAAATTTCTTTTTGTTTAAATTATTTATAAAGTTAAATTTTGTTTTAATAAAATTTTTAAGTAAAATTATTTCAATTATATATATATTAATTTAATTTATTTTGTTATAATCATTTTTATATTTAATTTTGTAATAAAAATCCTATAAATTTTTAAACTTTTTCTCATTGAAAACCCGCTTTCTCATCACGTCAGTGGGATTAATTATAAATTAAAATTTAAAAGTTATTTAAATTATTTTTTTAAAAATAGATTAATTATTTGGAATTATAATAATTTATATTATCTAATATGGTATACTTAATTTTTGACCAAAAATGAATAGTGAAAAAATAAAAAATAATTATCACGATTAAGGTAAAAATGAGTTTACTAGGGGTTAAACTAAAAATATATGGGTTAAAAATGACCAAAGAAATTTATAAATTATATTCTTTGGAAATATTTCCATATTATACTTCCCAATTTCGAATATAGTATAATTTGAAATCCTTTTTCAGGTGAATTAATTTATCATTTTGGATTCTTTTGGGAAATTTCCAAGTATTTTCAAAGTGGGTTCTTTTTCCCAACTTATAAATGGCCACCACCACCCTTCACTTATTCAGAGATCACAGAACATCTAGTTTATAAAAACTATTACAAAATTCCTCCCCAAATTCCATATACATTTTATAGCTTATGGTCCTCCCAAAAGACCAACACAAGGGTCTTTAATAAGAGATCCAAAGGAGGTGCTTCTAAGTGAAGGTAATTGTCTTCACTAAAATCCTTTTTATTTCTTATTTGTCCAACTTCAATTATTACACAATAATTGAAATATAATAACACGAGTATCAAATATATACTTATATGTTAATGTAATAACCTAAAACTATTTCCACTTCCATCAAATCAGTTACGAAATGATCATTCGTGTGTATGACCGACTACCACCTCGCAAACTGATGTCATTCATTTTTCCATTACAACCACTCACAACGGGTTACAATGATAGATTAAATATTTATATATGATATTTATGATATTATTATACTTATAGAATAATTATATCACACATACCATCATACTTTTTATTCTATAGGAATATGATAATGTCGATCATGTGCATAGCAAACTACCACCTCACGAAGCGATGTGATTCATTTACGCTTTACATGAAAGGTATCAATGATGGATTTAATGAAAATATATGATATATGACATAAAAATTATTCTAAAATGGTAATATAGTATTTAAAATTATTTATTTAATCCATAAATAAAATAGAAGTAATTTTTATGCGAACGTATGGTCTACCGTATCCATGAATGGTTTATTTAATTTTCTATCTATAACTTTTACGGATTTCTCAAAAAAAAAATATAATAACTATATATGATTTTTATATCATGGTTAAAATTATGGAGATTATTTAACCATGTTAAAATTAATAGTGTAATTCCCCAATATTTTTTGGTATTTCTCTTTTAAATTTAACACATTAGATAGATTGCATGAAATACTGAGCTTAAACGAACCATGATATACTATTAAATATTAACATAACTGTTAGAATAATTATGTAGCTGTTAGAAATAGTAATTTTAAAATTATAACAATAACTGATAAGACACTATTTTTTTGAATATTTTATTGATAATAAATGGTATAATTTCCTCACATTGTGTTAAATATGTTTATTTATAAAATATTTTGGATTTGATCATTCATTTGAAAATTTGGTGAAAATTCCAGCTTTATCCTTTATAGTGAACTGCAGTATTTCAAAGATAAATATTTTTATATTTATTATTTGAATTTTCAATTTGGTAACAGTGTTCCTAAATTAATTTTCTACAAATTTTATTCAGGGAACTAGAGCTAAAGAGTGCATTTATTTGTTGAAAATGGGCTATGAACTCAAAGTTGGGCTGGACTCGGCAGAATGGATATGGGTTCTGTATTTGGGCCATATCTTCTACATCCGAGATTTTATGGAGCCCAAATTTTAAGGAAAGCTCGGGGACATGATTTGGAACAAATAATCCTTATATAAGGCCGGATAATTCACACGTTTTGGAGGTCAAATGGGCGGTGCAATTTGAATTAAAATATTTGGCCGAGATTTCCCATTCACACTTGAAACCTCTTTAAACCTAGCCTCCCATCCACTCTATAAATTAGTGTTTTTATCATTTGGAGGGGTTGGGATGTGAACTAGGAGATTGGAGGCAGAGGAGAATTTGTTTCACCCAAATTCTCCAACCATTGTAATAGGTGTATCTCTTGAAGCAATGATCCCCTCATCGAAGCCTCCTTCTCTTCTTTATTTTGTAATGTTTTCATTTGTATAATAAACTTCTTTGATCTTCTTTTATTCCTCATATTTTTTTTTTCTGTTTTGTTTAAATTTCTTCTTCTCTTAATCTTCCTAATTGGGTTGGAATTCTTGAGTAGAAACTTTATTGGGTTATACCCATTATAAACCTTTGCACATGCAAAACGCTTCTACGATGATTACGCCACCCATGGAAAAGTAGTCTTTTAGTAATCGATCTATCTTCTACCCTCTTCAATTAATTATTTTGAATCATTGAGCTACTATAATTTAATTAATATGATCCATGAATTTTGTTTTTAAATTGTTAGAAACTAAGCAAGCAATTGAACAATTAACACAAAAACACGTGAGGTTGGGATTTTGTGTAAATTGTGAGAACGCGATCTTAATCGGTAATACAAGACCATATGGGATACATTTGTAGAGTTAAAATATAATCCCTAAAAAAATCATCCTAATTTTAAGAATGGATATGTGCCTTAATTTATCGCTGATCATAAGCTATCCTTAGAACATCAATCAAAGTAGGGTTTTGCGATTACATGTTCCGAAGATAACCTAGGGTTTAATTAACTTCATCTTTGTGGTAAGGTTAATTCTCATAGGGTTCGGGGGTTAACAAGTTAAGGGGACATAATTAAGTGGATGCTAATTTAAATTATGATGATAAATAATTTATTTAAGAGGTAGAATTAGATCTATTACGCCTTTTAAAATATTTTCTAAAAAACAACATATTCTTGTTGTGTCTTTTTAAACAAACTTCATTTCAAAATTAAAAACAAAAAAAAAATGAAATCTTCTTCTAGCAAACATCTTAAAGTTTTATAAACTATAAAAAACCACCCACCATCCTTTTAAGTAGTTTTTTTATTCGCTTTTATTTTATTTCTAGAATACCTTTGAAAAGTTGTTTTAATTCACTTCCTCCTTTGAGAGATGACCTTGGTCAACCACTCTTCTGCACCTAAGTACCCCAAAATCACACTAATCATTTGAGGGATCCCACGACAGCACTCTTTCAAATTGGTGCCATTTCTAGGGAGGAAAGTAATTATTTCAACCAATTAGAGGTATTCATTTTATTTTACATTTTATTCTCTTCCTCTCTTCTTTCTTCCTTCTTTACCCAATCTGATTTCTTTTTTCTTCTTCTTCTTTTATTTTCTTCTACTTCTTTTTGGACCATCAACTCAAACTTCTAGTTTTTATTTTACTATGGTCCACTCTCCTTCTTTTCATCTTTCATTGATTTATGACACAAACTAATCCTGAGGATCTCTTAGATCTTGACCCTGAGATTGAGCGTAGCCTTCAGGCACGAATCAGACATTCTCAGTCTACGGGAAGTTTCAGCATTCAACCAGTTGGAGAATTACTCCAATATCAGAACATTGAAATTGGAAGCAATTCAAATTCAAACATAAAAAAAGAACCAATAGCTGAAAATAATGGAAATGAACTTAATAGAATCATTCGATAATTGGCTGCACCTGATATTAACTATCAACTAAATTGTATTGCATACCCAAATCTCGAATCGGACTTTGAACTAAAATCTGGGTTAATTCACTTACTTCCAAAGATTCATGGACCCTATGGTGAGGATCCCAATAAACATTTGAAAGAATTTAATGTGGTTTTCTCAACCCTAAAACCTAGAAATGTCTATGAAGATCAAATAAAATTAAGAGCATTCCCATTTTCACTTTATAGAGCTGCAAAGGATTGGATGTACTATTTACTACCTGAATATGTAACATGTTGGAACAATTTGAAACGTCTTT
Organism: Viscum album; assembly: GCA_963277665.1. Taxonomy (NCBI): domain Eukaryota; kingdom Viridiplantae; phylum Streptophyta; class Magnoliopsida; order Santalales; family Viscaceae; genus Viscum; species Viscum album. Next base: position 242,128 of record CAUJRU010000587.1, read on the forward strand.
TTCTTGCAGAGATTTTTTCCAGCATCAAGGAACACTTCCATTTTTAAGGAGATATCTGGGATCAAGCAAGCACAAGGGGAGTCAATATATGATTATTGGGAGTGATTCAATAAGTTGTGTGCAAGATTCCCACATCACCAAATCAGTGAGAAATTACTCGTACAGTACTTCTATGAAGGACTCACACCTATGGAGAGAAGCATGGTGGATGATGCAGCTGGAGGATCATTGGTGGACAAGACACCAGTAGCTGCACATGCATTGATCAACAAGATAACCCACAACTCCCAACAATTTGACGATAGAGGTACACCACATATCAGGGGAGTACATCAGGTAAGTCCTTCTTCTCTTGAAAGTAATTTGATTGATACCAAGTTGGAAGAATTTACAACTATGGTGAGACAGATTTCTTTAGCTCAAAAGACATCCCAACCCCTTTCTTCAAGGCCTTGTGGTATTTGCACTGAGACAAGCCGCCCAATTGACTATTGCCCCCAACTACAAGAAACAGAAGATTGTGCATCAGTATTCCTTGGGAGACCATATCAACAACAACAACCACATCCCGAAAAGAAGTATGACTCCTTTGCACCAACATTCAACCAAGGGAAGAAGGATCAATCAGACATGAGGTATGGCTCTGGGCAACAACAAAGGCCCCCTTTTCAACCAAACTTCCATCATCCTCCACCTTACCAACAGGGTTTCCAACAACCCCAAAAGAGATTCGAAGCTCAAACATCAACAAGTCAGTAACAAGGGAATCTCCAACACAAGGTAGACTCTAACACTGTTGATCTTTTGAAACAAATTGTTCTTAATCAACAGAATGAGCTGAAGAGTCAAGGTTCGGAGTTGAGGGAGTTGAAGACTCAAATTATCCAGATTTCCACCACCCTCTATGAACTTTTGAGTAAGAATTCTGGAAATCTACCTTCCCAACCCACTCTAAATCCAAAGGGGAATGTCAGTGCCATCACATTGAGAAGTGGGAAGCAAATGAACGATACATCTGTACCTACCATTCCACCGGGATTCACCTCAACTCCAGAGAATCCGTATTCCATACCAACTGATAAGAAATCCAAGGAGACTGATAAAGGTAAGAAAAATATCGATGATGTTCCTCCTAAACCCCTTCCTTTTCCAAACAGGGTTGTTCAAACCAAGAAGATGGCTGAAAAAGCAATGAAAAAGGAGGTTTTGGACACATTCAAGCATGTGGAGATCAATATTCCTCTACTTTAAGCCATTAAGAAAATCCCAAGGTATGCTAAATTCTTAAAATAACTTTGTACCAATAAAAGAGGGATCAAGGGAAATGAGAGGATCAACCTTGGAAGGAATGTCTCAACACTCATTACATCAACTCTAGTAATGCTAACAAAGTGCAAGGATCCTGGGACATTCACCATCCCATGTACCATAGGGGAGTTGCACTTCTCTAATGCTCTTTGTGATTTAGGAGATTCAATAAATGTGATGTCTCACTCTGTATTCTATTATTTGCAAGTTGGTGAGTTGAATCTGACGAGAGTAGTGGTGCAATTGGAGAATAGAGCTATGGCATATCCAGCAGGTGTTCTTGAGGATGTACTTGTCCGGGTAAGAGACATGATCTTTCCAGTAGATTTCTATGTTCTTAACATGGAGGATGATCAGGTAAGTTCACATGCCCCCATTATCTTAGGTAGAACCTTCCTCAAAACTGCAAAAACTATCATAAATGTCAATGAGGGTACACTTTCCATGGAATTTGGGGATGAAGTTGTGATATTTAATGTTATGGATTCCATGAAGTACCCCTCATAGGATCATTCTGCATTTGTTATCTCCCATTTTGAAACACCAATTAAAAAAACCATGGAATTGGATTTTACTATGCTTAGGGAGATTATGAGTATTGGTTCTAGTTTGGTTTCTAAGAGTACTTCCACACCCGTTTCAAAGGAACAAGACTCTATAAGATTTGATTTTGAAATGGAATCATATTCTGATCATGTGAACTCTAATTATGACATGTTTGTTGAGTATTCTGATGGATTTTATGCTTTATTCTCTCATTGTGATGATTTCTATTCTGATATTGATGATCTTTGTGCACATATTTCAGTTCCTTCTATGTTTCCATCCATACACCACCCCCTACACTGGAACTCAATCCATTGCCACCAAATTTCAAATACTCATACTTGTTAAGTTGTGACAAATTACCTGTTATCATTGCTAACAATATCCCTTTTGAACATGAAGAAAAACTTTTGAATCTTTTGAGGGATAACATCAGGATAATCGGGTGGACCTTGGCTGACATATCAAGTATTATCCCCTCCATTTTCATGCATTGGATTCTTTTGGAGGATGGGGCTAAACTGGTGAGGAAACCACAAAGGAGACTCAATCCAACCCTTCTGTAGGTTGTTAAAAAAGAGGTTGAAAAATTGATCGAGTCAGGTATAATCTATCCCATTTCATATTCTCAGTGGGTAAGTCCTATTTAAGTTGTTACTAAGAAAAGTGGTGTTACTGTTGTTAAAAAAGAGAAAGATGAGTTAGTTCCAATGAGGGTACAAAACAGTTGGCGTGTGTGTATTGATTATAGGAAACTAAATCATTCCACTTGCAAAGGCCATTTCCCCCTCCCATTTATTGATCAGATGCTTAAGAGACTAGCTGGGAAGACACACTATTGTTTCTTGGATGGATTTTATGGCTATTTTCAGGTTCCCATTGCAGTAGAGGACTAGGAGAAGATGGCATTCACATGCCCATTCAGTACCTTTTCTTACCGAAGGATGCCATTTGGACTTTTCAATTCCCCAGGTACTTTCCAGAGATGCATGGTGAGTATTTTCTCAGATTTCATTGAGACCTACATGGAGGTATTTATTAATGATTTTATAGTGTATGGATCCTCATTCGATGAATGTCTCTCTAGTTTGGATGATGTGTTGCATCGTTGTATTGAGAAGAATCTGATCTTAAATTTTGAAAAATGTCATTTCATGGTCGAAAAGGGAATTGTCTTAGGTCATATAGTCTCACAACATGGAATTGAAGTTGATAAATCTAAGGTAGACATTATTTCCTCCCTCCCATATCCTACATGTGTGCTTGATGTTCGATCATTTCTTGGACATGATGGATTTTACCGATGCTTCATTAGAGATTTTAGTAAGATCGTTCTACCCTTATCTCGATTTCTTTAAAAAGATATTGAATTCAATTTTAATGATTCTTGCAGGACTTCATTTAAGGAGCTAAAGAAGTGTCTGACCACTCCACCTATCATACAGCCCCCATGGTGGGAGATTCCTTTTGAGCTTATGTGTGACGCCTCCAACTTCGCGGTTGGAGCTGTCTTATCTCAGAGGGTGGAGGGACGTTCACATGTGATCTCCTATGCATTGAGGACACTGGATTCAGCCTAATAAAACTATAGAACCATGGAAAAGGAGTTTTTTGCTGTTATATTTGCTTTAGATAAATTCCGTTCATATTTATTGGGCTATAAAGTAGTTGTTTTTTCTGACCATGCAGCTCTGAGGTACCTCTTGAAGAATCCAGATGCAAAGCCTAGAATGATCCGATGGATTCTCCTTCTTTAGGAATTTGATATTGAGATAAAGGAAAAAAAGGGGTCAGAAAACTTGGTGGCAGACCACATGAGTAGGATTACTCACACACTAGAGGATGACACCTTGGACCAGGTACCACTTCAGGACACTTTCCCCGATGAGCATCTTTATTCTATCTCAGGTACGCATCCTTGGTATGAATATTTAGTTAATTAACTTGTTTCCTATGAAATCCCTACAAATTTAAAGAAACATCAAGTCCAAAAATTAAAAAGTGAGTCTAGGTTTTATGTGTGGGATGATCCTTACCTCTGGCACATGTGTAGTGACCAAGTCATTAGGAGGTGTGTTCCCGATCATGAGTTTGAGTCTGTCTTACATTTCTGTCATACACTTGCTTGTGGTGTACACTTTGGACCCCAACGTACTTCTAGAAAAGTCTTAGAATCTGGATTATATTGGCCTAGTTTATTCCATGATTCCCATGTGTTTTGTAAATCATGCTCTCGTTGCCAACACACTGGAAACATTTCAAGAAGACACGAGATGCCCCAACTACCCATTTTATTCTGTGAGATTTTTGACGTTTGGGGAATTGATTTTATGGGACCTTTTCCTAGTTCATTTTGTTTCTTGTATATTATTGTTTCTTTCAATTATGTGAGTAAATGGGTGGAGGCCAATGCCACCAGGACTGATGATTCTCATGTTGTAGTGGATTTTGTCAAGGCTTAAATTTTCTACAGGTTTGGAGTACCAAAGGCCATCATCAATGACCAAGGGACACACTTTTGCAATGGGAATTTTTCTTCCCTCCTTTGAAAGTATGGGGTGACACACAAAACATCAACACCATACCACCCCCGAACAAATGGCCAGGCTGAGGTTTCAAATCATGAGTTGAAACAAATTTTGGAGAAAACTGTGTAGCTAAATAGGAAGGATTGGAGCAAGCGCTTGGATGATGCATTGTGGTCTTATAGGACAGAATACAAGATACCCATTGGTATATCCCCATTTCGGATTGTTTTTGGGAAAGCATGTCATCTCCCTGTGGAGGTTGAGCATCGAGATTATTGGGCTATAAAGAAATGAAACATGGATTTGGACCAAGCTGAAATTCAAAGGAATTTGCAAATTCAAGAGCTTGAGGAGATTCTTCTGTCATCATATGAGAACTCAAGGTTCTACAAGGAAATATCAAAAGCAGCTCATGAAAAAATGATCCAACAAAGGGAGTTTCATGTTGGAGAGAAAGTCCTTCTCTATAGTTCATGACTAATGCTGATTCCTAGTAAGTTGTGTTCCAGATGGTTAGGTCCTTATGTTGTGACTAATGTTTTTACTTATGGTGTAGTGGAGATCACAGAAGATGACACAAGAAGGAGCTTTACAGTCAATGGGAAACGTTTGAAGAGATACATTGAGGGACTTCCTACTAATGCAGTGGATTTTATCACACTGCATGACCCCATCATCACTTGAGCACATCAGGCTGTTCCTATCCCTTTTACTTTTATATTATTTGTCCTATTTAAAAATTCTGCATTTCATGTGCATATATCATCTCTTGGGTTCACATTGAGGACAATGCAATATTTTAAGTGTGGGGGAGGGAACCTTTTAGTTTAGTAATTTCAATTGTTTTCCTGTTAAAAAAAACTAATTTTTTTTGTGTTTTTCAGATTTTGTGTTTATTTTTCATTTTTATTTGCGTTTTTGAAATTTTTGAGCTGAAATTATTTTCATCACAATTTTCAAATGCATATCAATGAGTGAAACAATTTATCCCATGAAACTGATCTTAAATGAATGCTGAAAATGACTTTGTTTCAAGTTCAAATATTTAGTAATTTCATGAAAAGTACACTAAATTTTGAATCCCATGCCACATCTCACTATCTTTATATTTGAAATCACTTTCCTGTGAGGCTTCTGAACCATTATTTTCATATTCTTTACATTCACCTCACTTCTTGAGAGAACCAAACCATGCTTGATTTAACCAGAATTTGATCTATTCCTGTCAAAACTTGAGGGTTTGAGGTACTTATGTTTAAATGATTGAGGCATTTGTTTGGTATTAAAACCCCTATTTGAAATAATCCTTTTTTTTATAATGGCCTACCTTGAACATTTAATCCTTGTAGCCCTTAGAATCTATGCACAGCCTGTTAGGTTAGCCACATTACAATCCAATTTTCCCTACCCAACTAATTCTTGAAGTGAAATTGGATAATCTAGTTGAACTTAAGTGTGGGGGAAGTTATCTTGTGTTGTGCTACCAAATTCTGTGATACTTTGGGTAGAAAATTAAATTTTGAAGAGATGTGTTTGTGGCTGATGAAAATCATTATATTGAAAGTTGTTCCTTTTCTGGAGCTTTCATGACAAGTGAAGCTGTGCCTTTTCTGGAGCTTCTAATTGAGGTGGAAAGATGTGCCCATATAAAGCTTTCAAGAAAATCATATTTGAGAAGATTGAATTTTTTGATGCTGAAATGATGAATGGTGTAAACTTTCCATGACTTTTCATGATGATGGAGCTGAATTGATGCTATGGGGATTCAGGAGAAGAACATATTTAAGTGAAAATTAGATTAATGCAATTTTGCTTTAAAAAGAGTAAATCCCTCCTCATTTAGCCTCAGAGATTTTCACATCTTAATCCTACCAACTGAAAGCCACAGAACAACCCTGAAAAGTAATCATGATAAACATATGTCCTTGACTCAAATCGGGTAGCGATATAGGAATTTATCAATCCTATGGTGACCCTTGTATGAGTTTGGATGAGAAAGACATTGCAAAAAAATTGACATTTGTATGATGATAGAAAATTCAAGCGAGGTAAGTGTTTTGTGCATGAGAGGATAAATAAAGTGGAAATATATTGAATGATATAAATTAAAAACATGAAATAATGGTTTTTTTATGAGGCATGATACCTTTTTTTTCTTGGTGAGTAATTGTTTGATCTTAAGGACATGTGTTTTAAAATTGGTTTTGATTTGATATTGATGTTTACTTGACATGAGGTTTTGCCCAGGAGTACAAAAGGGTAAGTGTGGGGGAGTTTATAAAACACTATTTTGTTGAATATTTTATTGATAATAAATGATATAATTTCCTCACATTGTGTTAAATATGTTTATTTATAAAATATTCGGGATTTGATCATTCATTTGAAAATTTGGTGAAAATTCCAGTTTTACGCTTTATAGTGCACTGTAGTATTTTAAAGATAAATATTTTTATATTTATTATTTGAATTTTAAATTTGGTAATAGTTTTCCTAACTTAATTGTATACAACTTTTATTCAGGGCACTAGAGATAAAGAGTGCATTTAGTTGTTGAAAATGGGCTATGAAGTCAAAGTTGGACTGGACTCGGCAGAATGGACATGAGTTCTGTATTTGGGAAATATCTTCTCTATCCGGGCTTGGATTCAGCCCAAATTTTAAGGAAAGCTCTAAGACATGATTTGTAACAAATAATACTTCTAGAAGGATGGACAATTCACACATTTTGGAGGTCAAATGAGCGGTGAAATTTTCATTAAAATATTTGGTCGAGATTTCCCATTCACACTTGAAACCTATTTAAACCTAGCCTCCCCTGTACTCTATAGATTTGTTTTTTTATCATTTTGAGGGGTTGGTACGTGAATTAGAATATTGTAGGTAGAGGAGAATTTTTTTCACCAAAATTCTCCAACCATTGTAAGAGGTGTAGCTCTTGAAGCAAGGATCCCCTCATCGAAGCCTCCTTCTCTTCTTCATTTTGTAATGTTTTCATTTGTGTAATAAACTTATTTGAACTTATTTTATTACTCATATTTTCTTATGTTTTGTTTAAATTTATTCTTCTCTTAATATTCCTAATTTGTTTGGAATTCTTGATTAGAATCGTTATTGGGTTATACCCATTATAAACCTTTTCACATGCAAAATGCTTCTACGATGATTATGCCACCCATGGAAGAGTAGTCTTTTAGTAATCGATCTATCTTCTACCATCTTCATTTAAATATTTTGAATAATTGAGATAATTTAATTCACTTAATATGATACATGAATTGTGTTTTTAAATTGTAAGAAACTAATCAAGCAATTGAACAATTAACACAAAAACACGTGAGGTCGGGATTTTGTGTAAATTATGAGAGCGCGATCTTAATCGGTAATACAAGACCATACATGATAAATTTGTAGAGTTCAAATATAATCCCTAAACACAATTCATCCTCATTTACAGAATGGATATGTGCCTTAATTTACCACTGACCATAATCTATCCTTATAACATCAATCAAAGTAGGGTGCTGCGGTTACATGTTCTGAAGATAACCTAGGGTTTAATTAACTTCATCTTTGTGGTAAGGTTAATTCTTACAGGGTTCTGGGGTTAACAAGTTAAGGGGTCATAATTAAGTGGATGTTAATTTAAATGATAATTATAAATAATTTATTTAAGAGATAGAGTTAGATTGATTACGCCTTTTAATATATTTTCTAAAAAAAACATCTTCTTTTTGTGTCTTTTTAATCAAACTTCATTTCAAAATTAAAAACAAAAAAAATGAAATCTTCTTCCTGCAAACTTCTTCAAGTTTTATAAACTATAAACAAAAACCCACCATCCTTTAAAGTAGTGTTTTTATTCTCTTTTATTTTATTTCTAGAATATCTCTGAAAAGTTGTTTTAATTCACTTCCTCCTTTGAGAGACGGCCTTGGCCAGCCACTCTGCTGCACCTAAGTACCCCAAAATCACACTAATCATTTGAGGGCGCCCAAGACAATGGTCTTTCAATAACATCACCTGTTGTAGTATAAATAAAATTTATGTATCTTATATATAAAAATTTGAGATATTTATATCATGGAATAATTTAATAAATGTTTTAAAAATGATAAATTAAGTGTTGGTATCTTTGTAAAATATAAATTTTTATTTAAAATTTTATAATTAATATAATTATTTAAAATAAAATTTATTTTCATAAAATTTATTCATATATTAATATTTTATTTCATTATAATTATAAGATAATTTTAATTAAATTTTCAAAGTGTCGAAAAATTGATTATAATATTAAAACCGATATTTTTTAATAAATGATGCTTTTATTTAAAAATTCAATTTATCATATTTTAAAAATTATTTTTATAAAATATAATCCATTTTTTAAATCTACATTTCAAAAAATGGTTAGGGTTATTTTTTTGGAAATTTTCTAAAATAGTTGAATTTTTTGTGAATAGTGAAAAACGGTAATTTATGGTATTTAACATTATAAATAAATTATTTATTGAGTCATGGATAATGTAGGGATGAGTTAATAAATTATTATTTATAACTCAAATTCTCTATTTACTTTATTTATTAACAATAATTAATATTATTGATAGTCTTGAGCCAAAATAATAAAATCATGAATAAAATAATCAAAAAACACCCCTCTTTTCCACTATAAGTACCAACATCACCACCCATTATTATCACACCTCAAAATATTTTAAAATATATTATATTTTTCCTTATTACCCTCCCAAACCTGTTCCCCACATTATGGTCTTTTTGGTCTCACCAAAATACCATTTCCAAGTGCCTTAAGGAGGTTCTCAATGAGACGACACTCAAGAGGTAAAACCCTCCCTCTTTCTCTTTTAATTTCTTTTATTTTCTTATAATTCCCTCAAATAACCTATCCAAAATGGAATATTAACTCTGGTATCATATAGATACTTCAATTTTATTATTATAGTGAAATATATATCATCCAGTCTCTTCTCTTCTCCTTTTATTCTAAAAATAAAAACATCACCTGTGAGGTGTTGATTCACCAAATTTGTGGATGAAAAGTTTTCATTTTTCTATTACCACATTCAAGGATGTTCATAAAACCATTATTATAGTTAATTAATATTTTATTATACATATTATCATTTATATCATGTTTTATAATCATTATTCAAATATAATATTAAGTAAAATTACATAAGTTCAGGATGGTCGTAAAATCTTACAAAATAAATTAAAACATTTTCATCAACATTTTATCTGATGAATCATCCTAATAAAATATAATTTTTTTTATATGTTACCATTTAAACTTATTTAATTTCATTAATACTAAATAATTTCACTTCTGGAGAAGTTATTACCATTTGAAAATAGATCCCATATTTATACTCAAGGGAACTAACCATAAAATCACGAAACGAATGCTCCTAGGACAACAAAATTAAAATTATAACCCATTTAAATGGATATAAATGAACTTCATAAAATTATAATAAATCAAATATATGTTTAATATATTTTTAATTAAGTAATTAATGAATCTAATTTTATTATTCATGACATTAACTACAAGTGCGGAACACTTTCAGACATAAGGTAAGGGTTTCTCATCTCACTTTTATTTCTGTGAGATATGAATTATTCACAAATTATTTCTTATGTGTGGTATATGTACACTAAAAGTTTATATATAATATCATTAATATATTTATATTTATGTTATTTAATGAACATTAATTTTAGGGGGCCTATAGTTTGACTTTTTTGCATAATGGTATGGGAATTCTTAACCCAATTTTTATTCTTCAGGTTAAAATTATACTCTGTTGATTATGTAATGATATGATTATTATTAAAATGAATTTTTATTATCATATATTTTATTTACACTTGTTTTATGTGTATTTTCATTGGATACATATAATCCATTTATTTGGTTAACACTCACACTTTATTTTAAAAATACTATTTTAAATGTTTTTTTTAAAATTCAAGACAAATGTTTTTTATTTATAAAAAATGAGAAAATTTTAATTATTTATAATATCCTTAATGTTTTTAGGAATTACTTAGAATTTTAAAAGCTTATTTTCAAATAAGATGTTTTATTTTATAATTTCGTGGCTTTTTAAATAATTGATTCAAGGCTAAAAAGGGTATTTCTCTCTAGAAATTTTCAATGATTTTGTTAGAGTATTCTCGCTATATCAACACCCTCTCTTGAATATTATGATTATTTAATGTTTATATCTTATGATACCATCTACCATATTTTTTTGTATGGTTTATGATCATTTTTAATGAGGATGTACTATCTTGATACCATTCTTCATATTACTCTGGATAGTTTATGATTATGTTTACTGATTGGGGAAATTATCTACATTTAATATGCTAGTTATAATATGAATGTATATATTGATAATGTTTCAAAAAATTTATATGAGGAATGAATTGGACTTAATAAGTGTCAGGTGGGGCCCTCTATATCTTTTTGATGCATCGATAGGTCTCATGAGACAAACCAGGCCGAGTTTTGGCTGAGGTCTTACCCACATTTATATAGACTTCTTGGTTGAGGCCTTGATGATTTTTTTATGATGTCTGGTATCATACATTCCATCATTATGAGATTAGTTATTGATAATCCATGTGATTATTCGACTGGTGGCATATCCATGGGTAAGTATCATTTTCATGTGATTATTTATATCACGTTATTTGATAGATTTTATTCCTATCATATTATGCTCAAGATTTTGTTTTAATGACATGAATTTTTAGTTATTATTCTTTAATTATTGTTTATTATTATTTATGATTGCTTCCATTGTATTCTTATTTATATACCATCAAGCATGATGTTAAACTGTATCTTCTTTAACTACGTGTACTTTGATCCATGTCAAGGCATGGTATGTAGGAAGCCTCATGGGGTTCAAGCCCATCACTCGGTCATTCCGACCCCCTTCACGTTGGTTCACCCCCGTCCCGCATGACGTTAAACTATATCCTCTTGAACTACGAGGACTTTGATCCATGTCGAGGCATGGTACGTAGGAAGACTCCCCGAGGTTCAAGCCCACTACCCATCAGACCCCCGATCCATCTTCATGTCGGTTTGCTGATGATGCCCTTCTGAACTACGTGGAATTTGATCCATATCAAGGCATGGTAGATAGAAAGCCGCCCTGAGGTTCAATCCCATCATCCCATCGGACCCCTGTTCCATCTTCACGCCGGTTTGCTGACGACACCATCCTGAACTACGTGGTCTTTGATCCATGTCAAGGCATGGTACGTAGGAAGCCTCACTGAGGTTCAAGCCCATCACCCAATCGGACCAAGGTCCCCACTCATGTCGATTAACCTGCATCCATACCCGAACTACGAGGGCTTGGATCCATGTCAAGGCATGGTACGTAGGAAGTCTCTTCGGGGCTCAAGACCAAAACTGTTGTCCATCTGGATTCTTACCCAGGCCGCCATATCCCGATGAGATCATGCCACCTCATTCCCCTCCATAGCATTTGGGAAGCTGCCCATGTGCTGGCCCCAATATCGGTGTTCCTTCAAGTGGGTTCTTCAATCTGATCCACTCTAGCTAGTGTTCTGATCAGCCAGATATGTCTACGCTGGCAGTTAAACTTGCAGCTTACCCTGTGTTGAACGTGGGAAGCAGAGGAAAACCTCAGATACATGCCTAAGGAATATAATTCCCCACGCTCGATGTGGGATGCCTCGGGTTTCCACGCCCTCGAGAAGCCCTATAATAAGGGACAAAAGACAGACACGACAATTCCCCAACGTCCAGACATGTCAGTGATGTCTCAACCTGACTACTCCCCTAACTGAAAGTTGCTGCCCTGACCAAACCCCTTAGAATGTCCTAACAGAGGCAACATAATTAACTGGTGTCCATGAAAGTATGGCTCCAGGAAGAGTTTCACGAACAATGTATTAAATCTATAAGGGAGACCCGGACTAGGTGATGAGTTCCGAGGAGGAATCCACGGAAGGAAGAACCGACATCCCATCATCCCGTTTTGATCAAAGAGTAGACATCCCCGAATAGGGAGCGAATGTCGCCAGCCTTTGGAAAGGGTGAATGCGGGGTAAAAAAAATTCACGCATGTCGCGACCAAGCGGATGGCCACGCACGCCCCGGCGAAAGCATCAGAAATAGAAATGGTGAACCCAACATGAAGTTCTTCTTCTCCATGTGAAGATTAGTAGCGCTCAAGACATCAGTAGATTGACGTGTCACCAGATTCAGATATCCGACACTGGGTCCCGCCAAGAAAATAGTAGGCCTGGCGTGAAACTCACCAGAAGTTGGGGAAGTCAAAATTTTGGGCATCTCGATCTGCGACGTTGTCAGCATGGATCCATCATACCGAACATGGAAGACGGAATGGCGCTGGCGCACAGGGTGTCAATTTCTTTTTTTTCTGTCAGTACTAATGATATGATCTCCCTGACTCCAGGAACCTAGCTGCTGTATCCGGAACCCGATCACCTCCCGCCCACCGACGCGGGGGCAGGGGAAATCTCAACACGGCTACCCCGTGTGGTTCTGCCTTTTCTACAACGGCCTCAACTGTCACGGCTATTGGGCCCCCACACCCCCTCTCCCCGTCAGAGATTATCCAAAGAAGGGTAATAAATGATCTTGTACGTAGGTATGAGGAGGAAGGGGTCATCCCTACAAGGGACATGGCCCGCCTAGATTTAGAGGCGTCTGCGCCTCGCTGTCAACGCCGCCCCCGAGGGCTGCGCAGGGAGCCGCTGCTCCCCACTCCGACCTTCAATCATTTCAGAAGCCTGTCCCTGGAATGCCTCGATGACTCCATGCTCTACGCCGATGAGGTAGGGGATGTTCGGGCCCGCCCAACGAGAGTTCCGTCCCAGGGGTTCCCTGCGAGGGCCCCCACCAGGCCGTGCCAGTGCCGCCACCCAACTCCCCGAGCTGAAGAGCAGGTAGAATACCTACCTACACCATCGGTACCGGCCTGGCTGACCTGACGCCAGCGTCGGGTGCAGGTCGAGGAGGACGCCCGTTAGGGGGCGTCAACGTTAGCGGATACTGTGGCCCGAGCCACCGCCGACATGCATCATCACCCCTTGAATATGCTGAGCAGGGGAAGCTATATGCCCGACCTAGATCGAGTCCCCAACCACCTCACGGGCAGGCTGGGTCGACTCTCCTGGTTGCAGGCACATGCAATGGCCACCACAGATTAACCTGCAGTAATTTCACCCACTACGGGGGCCCTCCCCGTTCAACCACCATGGAGGATGCGTGCCTTTCCCGCTCCTAGGCCCAGATTAGAGGTATGCACCATGCCGCCTTTGACCCGAATGAGGGCCTTCCCCGTGGTAGAAACACCTCATATGGGAGTCTCTCCCGCGCTCATTACACCAGATACGGAGTCATCCCTTCTACTATGAACCGCCAGGGTGGGGACATCACATATCAAGTCACTCTACGATGTGAGGACCTTCCTCACATTCTCATAGAAGTCGACAAAGGCCCTCCTCATCCTGGTAACCAGAGGGTTGGAGATCAACTTCAATTCACCAGCACCCAGCACAGAGGTCCTACCCATGTTCGGTCTAGTCAATACGGGGACCTGCTTTACACTGACGTCACCAAGGGAACTAGGCATGGAGGTCCTACCAGTGCTTCCGTCAGCTCCAACGGGGGTCGTACCCATACCGGCACCCAGCACGGAGGTCCTCCTCGTGTCCCCTTTGACATCTGCCCTGGTTCTCCTTACACCTTGGCCCACTCAGGTGAAAATACTCCCCACCCCAACAATAGTATGGTCAAAGGACCTTCTCGTGCTAGGAATTGTCCCTTCACCAATGAGCCGTCCTAGGGTAGGAAGGCGAGTCGTCGCTGCCGCAAGAATAATACCAAAAAGCTTTAGACTGAGATCAAACCGGTATTTTTTCTCAGATCCTGAAGCAGAGCACGACTCAGTGGTGGAACCCTCCCCTCGATCCTCTGTGTCGAGGACCAGGGAAGGAACAAGGCATATCAGCCTCATCCTTCAAGAGTGTGAAGTCCACCAGATTCCCACCGCTCTTCACAGGTACATTCATGAGGAGGAAGTTTTGGGATTCCCATAAGTTCCGACAGTGCAATCACCACCATCATCACTAGAAACACCCTCCACCTCGATCAGGGATCATGAAGAGCTATTTTGGGGACCGATGGCGGTTGAGCAATAGTGTGAACCATCACCGGTAACCGCGACCCCTGCACCAGAAACTGTGGTTGTCAGCCCGTCATATCGTGACGTCGTGGATAGGTCACCACACTCCTCGGAGGATGGACCGGAATTCGGCAGCCAATTGGCCTGTTCATCGTATTCTCCGCCGCCCAGTTTACTGTCTCAGCGGTCCGCCTCAATACCACTACCGGTTCCTCAGCCACCTCCGGTTGACGAGTGGGGAAATATGGGGCCAGACCCTGAATCTGAGCCCATGAGTTTTTGGAACATTCTTGCGGTGGATCACTTCCCGGAGAAGTTCTGGCCAACGGCTGCATCAAACTTCTGTGCACCAGAATCCCTCACCCCAGAGGAAGTCGAGTGCTTTCTCCAAACCCTATGGGCGAAGCACTTCCATCTTCGGTATCATCTGGTGGTGTACCCCAGGAGCCAAGTGCACTTTTAGGAGATCGATGAACAATTCCATCTGGTCGATCTAGCCACACTTCCCATGGCCTAGCGCCCTGAGTCACCAGATCGCCAGATGACCCTCCAACGAAAATGTGTTCAGGGTTTCAGGGTACTCCGAAAAATCATCAGGGAGGCTACCCCATACATGCAAGTCCATGGATGGGGGAAGTACGCTGCCCTCCTCTTCAGCCCCATTCGACGGCAGCCCGACTCGCTATGCGATATCAAGGACATGCCCCCGGGAAGGGTCACGGTCCACATGGTCGACATCATGGGCAAGGAGGATGACCTAGGATTTCTTGATGGATACTTGCCCCTTGAGGATGTTCCACCACTTTTAGACCCATCTGGGAGGATTAACCGTCAGCAGAGGAACCTCCTTGGTCTCCCTGCACCCACCAAGTCGTTGGTGCTTAGCCGAAATTTCGGCAAGGGTAAAGAGCATGTCGGAGCTATCATGCATTCTGACCCATCTGCCTCAGTACAGAAGACAGAGGAAGACCCTGAGAAGACCACGTTGTGCCAGAAACTTACTGAGAAGAATAGGATGATCGACGAACTCCTGGACGAACGTGCTATAGAGCGACGACCCGACTATGGAAATCCTAGACCGGGCCAGCAGGGGTAGGAACAACTCCCTCCCACCGAGATGCCTCTAGGAAACCCTGATCATACCACTCCCGTAGACAAGGTTGAAGCCAAAACCCATAGAAAGAGGGCGCGATATGTCTCACCAAACCCCCTGAATGGCACGAAAATCTGAGGAATCCATCCCGGGTTCCCCCAACTGCCCCGCAGGTCATTCCACCAGTCACTCCACGAGCCGTTGAACTCATCTACCGTGTCGAAGATCCCAGAAACACACTTGTGGTTAGGGATCCCCGTCAAGAGAGGGACCCCCATCCGGACGATCCAATGGTGGCACTCATCTCCCGCCTCGAGGCGTTGGAAACACGACATTTGGTAGTCCCACTAGATGGTAAGCCATACCCAGCATGGGTGGATGATATGCTTGCACCCCTGGGTTTTGGAAATCCCACTTTCTCTCCCTTTAACGGGACAGGGGACCTGCCGAAACACCTGGCCCACTTTTCCTCCAAGTTTGGTCCCATGTTGGGGACTCCAGCACAGTAGGAGGCCGCCAAACTCCGATGCTTTGTGTAGACATTAGAAGGCCCTGCATTCGTCTGGTACAACCAGCTCCCCATTGGATCAGTGACCTGCTGGGAGGATCTTTGCTAGTAGTTCCTATACCGGTTTAGCTCCACCACGTGAAAGACCTGCATCGCAGACCTCTTCAGGTGCAAGTAAAGGCCTGATGAGCGAGTCGTGAACTTCATCGCCCGGTAGAAGGGGCTAACATACTCCCTTGACATGCCACTGATTTAGGAGAAATTACTGATGATGTGCATGGGGAATGTCAAAACAGAACTGGTTCCTTCCCTTATCACTTATAACTACCCGAAGGGTTCCGAGACTTCTCAGATAAGGCGCAGCGCCTCGAAGAAGCTCTGCAGCAGGCTAGTCATGTACGTCCACTACCCCATATGATCCCCGCAAGGAGGGCTGCCAGAGACGAGCCCGCCGTGGTGGCCCAAGTAGAAGACCCCAAGAAGCTTGAATTGATACCAGTAGCACTGGATCTGCAACCTCGCAGAGGCTCTCCACCTCAGGCACAACCTCCTGCCCAGCAGTGACCACCTCAGAATCGGCAGGTTCCCCTGCACAATGCGCCACCACCGCCTAGGCGAGATAATCAAGCTCCGCCTTCTCGGTAGGCTCCTCCAGCCCCTCGTCAGGGCTAGGCTCCCTGAGCTCCCTATCTAGAGAAAAGACACCATAATTACTCATTCAACAAGGATCAGGTCCCCGGTTACTTCCATAGTTCCCTAGAGCAGGGGATCATGTGCTTACCTAAGTGCAGATGGCCGGTAGAGGTGAATTCACCGATCACCCAAACTATTGCCCCTATCATCGGATTTTAGGGTACACCCTCAAGTAGTGCTATTTGTTTAAAGACTGACTCCAAGACCAGGTCGATAATAACATAGTCAGGCTGGGCCCAGCCCCGAGACAAGTGGAGAGTGTCTTTGTGAGGTTAGAAAGAGATAGTGAGGAAGAAGGTGAGTGGAAGCAGGTTCATGATTGGATGGCTCGTAGAATAGTCTCCCATGCCCATGGTATTATTCGGGCATGCCTGAATCAGACAGAGCCTTCAGAAGCTGTGACTAGCGCCTCTGCATCATCATCTCAGCCGGCCTCTTCCCAAAAGATCAAGCATCAGCAGCACAAGAAGAAGCAGCATGCTCCACCAATGTCATACTCATCCCACACTCTTGGTGAATTCATGCCCCCTGAGATGGGGATACCTCACAGAATCTACCCAGTGGTGGATGGTTGTCAAGTGACAGTCAAGGGTACACTTCTGTTAATACCGTGGAGTTGGTAAACCCCTATATGACTCCCGATAAAGGGGAATTCCAGGCGAACCTCCCCAATGTCCCCAGCCGACGCCAACATCGGTGGAGCCACGAACATATTGGTCGTCAAGGAACGTCATCTAGCACTTTCATCTAGGCCGTACATGCCACTGAAACTAGATAGCATGCCCAACGCAGAGCTCAGCACGCACAGCCTCCTCATCTGGTGTCCTCAGACCTACCTCCACCGCCGTTCGTGCTACTAGATCAGGCAGAGCTGCCTCATCCACACCGCGGCCAGTCTCACCCTACTACATGCCAATTTCAGTTTTCCGGTCCTCATCCGACAGCTACTCTTCAGGCCTCGACTAGTGAGCAAAGAGACATGCCTAGAACTAGCCAGTCACCGGTCCAGCCGGCAGAGCCCATCGTGCCTCCAATTGCAGAGCGACCTCATGTAAGCAGAAGTTCGCGCTTTGCACGGAAGTACGATTCCCTCAAACATCTTGCCAGAATTCCCGCAAGGATCTCTATCCTTGAGGCTATTATCCTATCATCAGACATGTGTGAGGCGCTTGCTGAGGCCCTAAGGAGTCCCCTCCAGTTTGAGATAGAGGTAGCAGCTGCAGAAGCCTTCCACGCTGAGGCAATTGAAAACGCCGAGTGCCAGGTAGTTATCTCGTTCTTGAGTGAAGATGAAGACCCTCCCATATAGGGACACCTTCTTCCATTGTACATCACTGGCCAGTTCAATGGCGTGGAAGTCTACCACTGTCTTGTTGACACGAGCTCTGGGATTAACCGAATCCTGACTCGGACAGTACGGAAGCTGGGTTTTTCTGAGGATAATTTAACTTCTTCAGACCTCAAAATCCAGGGATACGACAGGACCTAGAAGAACCTGGTTGGAAAGATCTATTTGAAGACCCATTTCGGTGGCCTAGTTGACAATACTGAATTCATGGTTTTCTCCCAGGACACCGCGTACAACGCATTGATGGGCAGGTCATGGATCCACCTGCATGCAGTGGTCCCTTAGTCGTATCACTAATGACTCAAATACTCCATCAATGGTCGAGTAGGCATGATCCAAGGAGATGTGTCTCCTTTTTCCTCTTTTGAAGACCACTATCTAGACGCAAACTATTACAAGATCAAGGATAAGAAGATTCTGGTAAGTGAGGTTGAACCCACCCCTGTCACAAGTGATCCATGGGCAAGTCTGGATGACGCCTATGTCTTCTCAATCCATCGATTGGAGGCCACGACCCCCCACATGGGGAAATGATTTGTTGTTTTGGGTACGAGGGGAAGGAATATTCCCAGGTCCAAGCGACGACAAAAAATCACCTCATACTCCTACACCAACAAGGCTTGGGTGATCCCAGAACATCCTAACCCTGTACGGTATCAGGATGTCCGCCCCATGGAAACGACAGTATGTCATACGTGTCTATTCCTCCGGGCTGGAATTAACCGGCTCAAGCCAACGTGCCACTACTGCTTTGATATCATCAAGCGTGGCCCTCTGGGACAAAGGCCAGATAAGATTGGATCAACTGCCTTCATCGCTATGATTTCAGCGGCACATGAATATCCTGATGCACTATCCACTGCTGTCCAGGCTGGTACCAGCCTCACGTCAGGTTCCTCTGATCTAGGGGAAGACTCACCCATAAGGAATCCCTCCTCCGTAAGTGAAGAAGAGGATTTGGAAGATGCTCCCCCTACCTTTGAAGAAGGCGTCTCTACCATGGCCGACGAACTGGTACAGGTGAACCTTGGTAGTGAGGCAGACCTGAGACCCACATTGATCAGTGCCGCCATGTCCCTTGAAGAGCAGCAACGATATGTGAACTACCTTAAGCAGCACCGTGATATGTGAACTTCAAAGTGGGTTCTTTTCCCCAACTTATAAATGACCTCCACCACCCTTCACTTATTAAGAGATCATAGAACATCTAGTTTCTAAAAACTATTCCAAAATTCCTCCCCAAATTACATATCCATTTTTATAGCTTATGGTCCTCCCAAAAGACCAACACAAGGGTCTTTAATAAGAGATCCAAAGGAGGTGCTTCTAAGAGAAGGTAATTGTCTTCACTAAAATCCATTTTATTTCTTATTTATCCAACTTCAATTATTACATAATACTTGAAATATAATAACACAAGTATCTAATATATACTTATATGTTAATGTAATAACCTAAAACCATTTCCACTTCCATCAAATCAGTTAATAAATGATCATTCGTGTGTACAACCGACTACCACCTCGCAAACTGATGTCATTAATTTTGCTATTACAACCACTCACAACAGGTTACAATGATAGATTAAATATTTATATATGACATTTATGATATTATTATACTTATAGAATAATTATATCACACATACCTTCATAGTTTTTATTCTATGGGAATATGATAATGTCGCTCATGTGCATAGAAAACTACCACCTCACGAAGGGATGTGATTCATTCACGCTTTACATGAAAGGTAGGAATTATGGTTTTAATGAAAATATATGATATATGACATAAAAATTATTCTAAAATAGTAATATAGTATTTAAAATTATTTGTTTAATCCATAAAGAAAATTGAAGTAACATTTATGAGAATGTATGGTCTACCGTATCCATGAATGGTGTATTTAATTTTATATCTATAAATTTTACAGATTTCTCAAAAAAAAAATATAATAACTATATATGATTTTTATATCATGGTTAAAATTATAGAGATTATTTGACCATGATAAAATTAATAGTGTAATGCCCCAATATTTTTTGGTATGTCTCTTTTAAATTTAACACATTCGATAGCTAATGTTTCATGCAACACTGATCTTAAACGAACCATGATATACTATTAAATATTAACATAACTGTTGGAATAATTATGTAGCTGTTAGAAATAGTAATTTTAAAATTATAAAAATAACCGCACCTATTTTAGTATAAATAAAATTTATGTATCTTATATATGAAAATGTGAGACATTTATATCATGGAATAATTTAATAAATGTTTTAAAAATGATAAATTAAGTGTTGGTATCTTTGTGAAACATAAATTTTTATTAAAAATTTTATAATTAATATAATTATTTAAAATAAAATTTATTTTCATAAAATAGATTCATATATTAATATTTTATTTCATTATAATTATAAGACAATTTTTTTAAAATTTTAAAGTGTCGAAAAATCTATTATAATATTAAAACCAATATTTTTTAATAAATAATGATTTTATTTAAAAATTAAATTTATCATATTTTAAATTTTTTTTTTATAAAATTGAATCCATTTTTTAAATATACATTTCAAAAAATGGTTAGGGTGATTTTTTGGAATTTTTCTAAAATAGTTGAATTTTTGGTGAATAGTGAAATACAGAAATTTATGGTATTTAACATTATAAGTAAATAAATTATTTATTGATTAATGGATAATATAGGTATGAGTTAATAAATCATTATTTATAACTCAAATTCTCTATTTAATTTATTTATTAACAATAATTAATATTATTGATAGGCTTGAGCCAAAATAATAAAATCATGAATAAAATAATCAAAAAACACCCCTCTTTTCCACTATAAGTACCAACCTAAACACCCATTATTATCACACCTTAAAATATTTTAAAATATATTATATTATTTCTTATTACTATCCCAAACCTATTCCCCACATTATGGTCTTTCTGGTCTCACCAAAATACCATTTCCAAGTGCCTTAAGGAGGTTCTCAATTAGAAGACACTCAAGAGGTAAAACCCACCCTCTTTCTCTTTTAATTTCTTTTATTTTATTATCATTCACTAAAATCCCCTATCCAAAGTGGAATAGTATCTCTAGTATCATATAGATACTTTAATTTTATTATTATAGTGAAATATACATCATCGAGTCTCTTCTCTTCTCCTTCTATTCTAAAAATTAAAACATCACCCGTGAGGTGTTGATTAACTAACATTGTGGATGGTGAGTTTTCATTTTTCCATTACCACATTCAAGGATGTTCATAAAACAATTATTATAGTTAATTAATATTTTAATATACATATTATCATTTATATCATGTTCTATAATCATTATTCAAATATAATATTAAGTAAAATTACATAAGTTCACGATGGTCGTAAAATCATACAAAATAAATTAAAACATTTTCATCAATATTTTATCTAATGAATCATCCTAATACCATATAAAAAAATTATATATGTTACCATTTAAAATTATTTAATTTCATTAATACTAAATAATTTCACTTCTGGAGAAGTTATTCCCATTTGAAAATAGATCCCATATTTATACTCAAGGGAACTAACCATAAAATCACGAAACAAATGCTCCTAGGACAACAAAATTAAAATTATAACCCATTTAAATGGATATAAATGAACTTCATAAAATTATAATAAATCAAATATATGTTTAATATATTTTTAATTAATTAATTAATTAATCCAATTTTATTATTCATGACATTAACTACAAGTGCGGAACACTTTCATACATAAGGTAAGGGTTTCTCATCTCACTTTTATTTCTGTGAGATATGAATTATTCACAAATTATTTCTTATGTGTGGTATATATACACTACAAGTTTCTATATAATATCATTAATATATTTATATTTATGTTATTTAATGACTCATTTAATGAACATTAATTTTAAGGGGCATACAGTTTGACTTTTTTGCATAGTGTTAAGGGAATTCTTAACCCAATTTTTATTATTCAGGTTAAAATTTTACTCTGTTGATTATGTAATGATATGATTATTTGTAAAATTAATTTTTATTATCGTATGTTTTATTTTCACTTTTTTATGAGTATTTTCATCGGATACATATAATCCATTTATTTGGTTAATGCTCACACTTTATTTTAAAAATACTACTTTAAATGTTTTTTTTTAAAATTCAATATAATTTTTTTTATTTATAAAAAATGAGAAAATTTTAATTATTTATAAAATCCTTAATGATTTTAGGAATCCTTTATAATTTTAAAAACTTATTTTCAAAGAAGATGTTTTATTTTATAATTGCGTGGCTTTCTAAATAATTGATTCAAGGCTAAAAAAGGTATTTCTCTCTAGAAATTATCAATGATTTTGTTAGAGTATTCTCACTATATCAACACCCTATCTTGAATATTATGCTTATTTAAGGTTGATATCTTATGATACCATCTAACATATTTTTTTGTATAGTTTATGATCATTTTTAATGAGGATGTACTATCTTTATACCATTCTTTATATTACTCTGGATAGTTTATGATTATGTTTACGGATTGGGGAAATTATCAACATTTTATATGATAGTTATAATATGAATGTATATATTGATAATGTTTAAAAAAATTTATATGAGGAATTAATTGGACTTAGTAAGTGTCAGGTGGGGCCCTCTATACCTCCTTGATGCATCGATAGGTCTCATGAGACAAACCAGGCTGAGTTTTGGATGAGGTCTTACCCATTTATATAGACTTCTTGGTTAAGGCCTTGATGGTTTGTTTATGATGTCCGATATCATGTATTCCATCATTATGAGATTAGTTATTGATAATCCATGTGATTATTGGACTGGTGGCATATCCATGGGTAAGTATCATTTTCATGTGATTATTTATATCACGTTATTTGATCAGATTTTATTTCTATCATATTATGCTCAAGATTATGTTTTAATGAAATGAATTTTTAGTTATTATGATTTACTTATTGTTTATTATTATTTATTATAGCTCATGTTGTATTCTTACCCTTACTAAGAATCTGATCTCACCCCTTTATTATGTTTTATTTTTCCCCCTAGGATGCCAAGATATATATTATGATTGGAATGTAAGGATAGTCTAGGAGAATATGGGTGTCTCTAATGGAGTTACTATATTGTATTTAATTTCAAGTTGTAATGTAACTTTTATGTTTGTATCTAGTTTTCCAAATCTACTAAACCATTTTTTCCTTTAGGATGTGAATCCTTGTTTATTATACTAATTTAATAAATTTAGGCACCGACTTTGGGCTACTGGGATCGAGGTTTATACAGATGGTATCAAAGGAAGTTTAGAAGAAACATTAGAGATTCTATCTAGGAAAACATATATTTGGAAAATATAACTCTATAACTTACTTTTAGAATATTCCCAAGGTAACAAAGATTATGATTTTGAGATTAGTTATACTTCTAGCATTTCACTAGTTTTATAATTTCATAATATAATATAGTGTATTCCATTTTTTAGAAATGGATCATAGTGGATGGAATGGAAACCATATCAATACACGTATTCCATATAAAAATTTTCCTCCTATGAAAGATAATGATATCGAAGATAGAGATGAAACTGTAGTTGAAAAAATTACTACTATACTGAGATAACTGACTCATGTTATAAGAAATAACATTACTCTCATGGATCACCCTGATCCACAATGGATGGTAATAATATTGGGCCAATTTATATGAAAAAAACCTCCATTATTAAATGGGACTAAAAACCCATTTATATCTTATCAATGGATAAGTTATTTAGAGAAGATATTTATCAGTTTGGAAAGTAATGAAAGGGAGAAGTTTGTTATGGATGTTTATCATCTATCAAGATATTTGAATCAATGGTGGTCATTAATTCAAAAAACAAAATAAGAAGAAGAAACTAAAAATATATAATAGATTGATTTTAAGGAAACTTTTTTGGATAAATATTTCCCTCACAAATAAAAAGTGAATATGGAGAGGCAATTATTGATTCTGATACAGAAAGGGGATGAAAAAATTTCTAAGTATGACTCTAACTTTACATAGTTAACAAGGCATACTACAGACTATATACATAATTAAAGTATCAATATTGAACATTTATTTGATGGTATTAAACAAATTATATAAAGGGAAATATAATCCCAAACATTCTCATCATATGAGGATATAGTATCATATTCTATCAAGATGGAGAAATAATTTTCCAATCCATATGGATTTAAAGGGAAGCAAGATAAGAAGAGGGATATTGATTAATATCGAAAAGAAAATAAGGAAAAATGGAAGAAGTGAAGAATTGAATTTAAAACATATAATAAATTTTGATAGAAACATCATGGAACATGCTTATTGGTAATGAGAGTTTTTTACAAGTTTGAAGAAAAAGGACACAAGACCCATAATTTCAAGGGAAATAAAGAAGTTATAAATGTGCAATTCTTTAGTCGTAAATAGATGGAAAACTATGCACATGAATATCCTAGGCATTAAGTTAACTTGACCCAAAAAAGTAAAAGGGAATAAAAACATACATATATAGTCACTATAGATGTGGTTGAAGTTCATAATTATGTGATGGTAGGTACTTTAATTATCTACTTAAATTTTCTAAAACTTTATTTGATTTTAGATCATCGAATTCTTTTATATCTTACCAATTTTCTATAAAAATTAGATATTTCTAATTTAACTTAAAAAGGGAGTTTTTAGTAAAAAATCCCAATGGAATCCTTATTGCAACAAATATTTTTCAAGAAATTATTATTGTTACACAAAAACATGCTCTAATTGTTGATATTATCATCAAACTTTTGATATAATACTTGGAATGGTGTTGATTTTGAAATATAATGATTTTTTTTGAAAAGAGAAGGAATTTATGATTCATGATGAAGATATATAATCTATTATCATCATAGGGGATACTTCATCATCTATTTTATATCTTGACCCACCTCGAGTAGCTCTTCTAAATGATATTATTGGGGAAGAAGAAAAGATAAAACCTACTGATGAAAAAGGTGATCTTCAAATTGGGGATGTAAATATTATATATAAATAAATTGATGTATTTCCATAGCATTTACTTGGAAATCCACTAGAGTGGAAAGTTGATCTTTATATTGATTAAATCCTTAATGCAATACCTATGTAAAGGAATCTCTAGAGAATTTACATGGTGGAGTTAATAGAGTTCAAGAAACAACTAGATTAATTGAGTGATAAGGGATTTATACGCCCTAGTGTTTCACCCTGGGGAGATTCTGTTCTTATTGTTAAAAATAAATATGGATCTATGAAGTTTTTCATTAACTATAGGGAGATCAATTCTATTATGATAAACAACAAGTATTTATTGCCTCTCATTGATGAATTATTTGGCCAACTTCACGGAGCTCAATGTTTTTTGAATATTGATCTTCGTTTGATATATCATCATTTGTGTGCGAAGAAGGAAGATATTCCAAAGACAACATTTCAAACAAGGTATGGACATTATGAGTTTATAGTAATGACATTTGGACTAACTAATTCACCCTCCGTTTTTATGGATCTAATGAATATATTATTCAAGGAATATCTTGATAATTTTGTTGTGGTATTTAATGATGATATCTTGGTATACTCAAAAATCAATAAGGAGACTCATAACCACTTGCATATTGTTCTAGAGACTCTTATAAGAAAATATTTATATGGGAAGTTTAGAAAGTGTGAATTATGGATTAAAATAATTTCTTTTTTGGCCATATTGTCTCTAAGTATCAAATCTCAATTTATCCATTGAAGACAAAGGTAGTGTAGGAGTGGACTAAAAAAACAAATTAACCATGGTTTGTAGTTTCATTGGTTTAGTAGGTCACTATGATAATTTTGTTTAGAATTTTATACTATTAGATGACCCATTAACCAAGCTTACTTTAAAATGGGTTAAGTTTATTTGGAGAAAAGAATGTGAAGAATCATTTTAATAATTGAAGAGAGGATTAGTGAATGCTCTGATATTGAGTCTACCATCAAGAAATGGTGTTATTTTTATTTATATTGATGTATTGAAGAAAATAATTGGTTGTGTCCTTATGCAGAATGATAGAGTTATTTTTTATGAATCAAGGATGTTTAAAACTCATGTAAAAAACTATCCAACTCATGATATTGAGTTTGTAGTTGTAATATTTTATATGGATATATAGAGACATTATCTCTATGGTGAAAGATGTAAGATATATATGAATCAATAGAGTTTGAAATATTATTCTCTCATAAAGAACTAAACATGAGTAAAATATGATTTCTCAAGATACTCAAAAAATATGATTGTTCAATACACTACCACCCAATGAAGGAAAATAAGGTAAAATATGCATTTCAAAGGATCATGAAGTTATGAAAAAATAAGGATTGATAGGGATCGTATGTACATGGATCTAGTGAATATTGATATGGGAATTATCAAGGAAGGTGAAACATCACTATTTTTTTAAATGGTTTCCAAAACTATCTTTATTGGAATGTATAAAAATTTATCAGTCTGATGATGATAATTTTCAAAATAAAATTAAATCTGTGAATGATGGTAAATTGATAGAATTTGTATATGAAGATAAAAAGTTGAAATTTGGGAAGAGGATTTGTGTTCCCTATATACCTAAGATAAAAAAGAAATTATTGAATGATTCTCATATCTTGAATTTATCTGCACACCTTGGTAGCACGAATATGTATAGATATTTGAAGGAACATTTTTGGTGGGATGATATGAAGCCAAAAAAATTTATTATCTATTAAGATGTTTAGTTTTTCAATAAGTTAAGTCTGAAAGAAAACATATTAGAGTCATGAAACCTATACCTATTACTTTATGTAAATGAGATAACATTACTATGTATTTTTCCATTGGATTACCAAAGACTCCAACAAAGAGTGATGAAATATGGGTAATTGTTGATTGACTTACCAAATATATACATTTACTCACTATAAAGGAGGAGTTTTCACTAGAATTACTAAAATGACTCTATATTAATGAAGTTATAATACTTAATTTTGCACCTAAATTTATTTTTTCTAATCAAGATCTCTGTTTTACATCAAAATTTTGGAAAATTATTTAGAAGGATTTGGATACTGAGATTTATTTGAGTACAAATTATTACCATAAAACTGATGTATAGTTTGAAAGGAACATTGAAACATTATAATACATGTTGATATCATTCTCACATGAATTTAAAGGTATGTTGGATCAATATTTACCTTTGGTAGAATTTTCCTATAATAATAGTTTCCATTCAAGTATTCAAATGGCACCGTATGAAGCATTATATGGAAAGAGATGTTGTACACCAACTTGTTAGGATGAATTTGGTGAAATAAATCTTATAGGAACAGGACTTATTGAAGATAAAATGAAAAAGTTAAATACTATTCAAGCTCGTATCAAAGTATCTCGTAGTAGGTAAAAGAGAAATTCTGATAATCAGAGGAAATATTTAGAGTTTCAAGTTGGTGATCATGTATTCTTGAAATATCTCCATGAAAGGGTGTTATAATATTTGGAAATAAAGGGAAACTAATCCCTAGGTATATTGGTCCTTTTGAAATTATAAAAATAAATGGATTTGTAGCTTACTGATTAGTAATACCACAAAGTCTCTCTAAAGTTCATGATGTGTTTCATATCTCTTTGTTAAATAAGTATATGAGAGACCCAACACATGTTATAAATTATGAAGAAATAGAATTGGAAATTGATTTATCTTACTATGAAAAGACTATCAAGATTATGGACACTAGAGAACATGTGTTGAGTAATTGGATGACTCGGATAGTAAATTTACTTTTGAAAAATCATAAAATTAAAGAGGAAACATGAGAACCAGAGAAAATTATGATAAAGAACTACCCAAATATTTTTATGAGGTGAAATTTTGGAAATTTAGAGGATGATTTTTTGTTTTATGGGAGAATTTAACACCCTAATATTTTATGGTATGTCTCTTTTAAATTTAACATATTTGATAGCCTACGTTTCATGCAACACCGAGCTTAAACGGACCCTGATATACTATAAAATATTAATGTAACCATTTGAATAGTGATGTGACCATTAGAAATAGTAATATGGCCATTGGAATAATAACTTAATCCATGAGTGTATAAATAAAATTTAGGTATCTCATAAATTAAAATGTGATATATTGATCTCATGAAATAAGTAAATATATTTTTTTAAATGATAAATCAAGTGTTGTTATTTTTTTGAAACATAAATGTTTATTTATAATTTTATAATTAATATAATGATTTAAAATAAAATTTATTTTAATAAAATATATTCATAAATTAATATTTTGTTGTATTATAATTATAACATAATTTTATGAGACTATAATTAGTTTTCCAAAGTGTAGAAAAATCAGTTATAATATTAAAATCATTATTTTTTGAATAAATTGTGATTTTATTTAAAAATTAAATTTCTCATATATAGAAAAATAATCATAAACTATAGACTATTTTTTAAATATACATGTTGAAATATGGTTAAGGTTAATTTTTGATATTTTTCTAAAATACCTTAATTTTTTTTTGAATATTGAAATATGATAATTTACAGTATTTAACATTATAAGTAAATAAATGAATTATTGAGTGATGGATACTGTAGGGATTAGGTAAGTACTTATAATTTAGAAATCACCTAATCTAGTTACTATATTTAGAAACAATAATCAATATTATTGATAATCTTGATCCAAATAATAAACTAATGAATACAATAATAAAAAACACCACTCTCCTCCACTATAAATACCACGACTCACCACCCCTTATTATCACACCTTATAAGAATTTAAAATTTATTATATTATAAACATTTAATCTCCCAAACCTCTTTCCCATATTATGGTCTTTCTGGTCTCACTAGAAGACCATTTCTATGTACCTTAAGATGGTTCTCATAGAGATGACACTCAAGAGGTAAAACCCTTCCTCTTTATCTTTTATTTTTTTTCCTCTTTTTTGATCCTTACCTCACATACTATATCAAAAGTATAATGGTAACTATAGTATCATTTATATACTATAATTTTAGTATGTTAATGTAATGTCCATCATCAAGTCTCTTCTCTTTACCTTTTATTCTAAAAATGAAAACATCATCAGTGATGTCTTGATTCAACACCTTCATGGACGACGAGTTTTCATTTTCCATTTCCACCTTAAAGGATTGTCATAAAACTATTATTATGGTTAAATAATATTTTAATATACATATTATAATTTATATCATGTTCTGTAACCTTTATATAAACATAATATTAAATAAAATGACACAAGTTCGTGACAGACGTAAAAACTGCCAAAATAAATTAAGACATTTTCATCAACATTTTATCTAATGAATCATCCTTATACCATATAAAAAATGATATATGTTACCATTTAAACTTATGAAATTTCACTAATAATAAATAATTTCACTTATAGAGAATTTATTCCTATTTTAAAATAACTCCAATATTTATACTCAATGGAACCAACCATAAAACCATGAAATGAACACTCCCAGAACAATGAAATTAAACATTATAACCCAACGAAATGGCCATAAATGACCTTAATAAAATTGTAATAAATAAAATATATGTTTAATAGGTTCTTAATTAAGCAATTAATTAATATAATTTTATTATACAAGATATTAAGTACAAGTGCATAATGCTTTCATACATAAGGTATGAGTTTCTCAACTAACTTTTATTTTTGTGAGACATGACTTATTCACCACTTATTTATTATGTGTGGCGTATGTATAATTAAATTTGATATATCATATCATGAATATTTTTCTATTTATTTCATTCATTTTTTCATTTGATTAGGGCATACAGTTCAACTGTTTGAATATTGATATGGTAATTTTTAACCCAATATCCATTATTTGGATTAAATTCTACACCATTGATTATGTAGTGCTATGATTATTTGTAAAAGAAAGTTTTATTATATTATGTTTTATTTAAAAAAATTTTATGTGGATTTAAATATTATACACATAACCTATTTCTTTGGTTAACACTTACACATTCTTTTAAAAATACTCCTTTAAATGATTTTTTTCCAAAATTCAAAAGGAATGTTTTTTACATATACCAAGTGAGTGAAATTTCCTGATTTCATAATGACTCAATGTTTTTAGGAATACTTTACAATTTTAAAAGGTTATTTTCAAAGTAATTTTTTTATTTTCTAATTTTTTTTATTTTAAATAAATAATTTCAAAGTAAAAAAAGGTATTTATCTCAAGAAAGTTTAAATGATTTTTTAGAGTACTTTCATCTATGTCAACACCCTCTATTAAATTTTATATTTATTTGATTTTGATATCTTATGAAACTACCTACTATATTTTATTGAATGGTTTATGATAATTTTAAATGGAGATGTACTATATTGATACCATTCTCTATATTACTATGAATAGGTTATGATTATGTTTACTAATTTGGGAAATTATTTACATTTCATATGATAGTTACAATATGATTGTATATGTTTAATATGTTTCCCACCTTTTATATAAGGGATTCATTGGACTTAGTAAGTATCAGAAAGGGCCCTCTATATCCCCGCGATGCATCGATAGGTCTCATGAGACAAAATATACTGGGTTTTTGCTGAGGCCTTACCCATTTATATAGAATTTTTGGACGAGGTCTTGATGGTATGTTTATGATGTCCCGCATTATGAATTCCTATCATTATGAGATTTTTTATTGATAATACATGTAATTATTCAACTAGTATAATACCCATGGGTAAGTATCATTTTCTTGTGATTATTTATATGATTTTATTTTTTCATCTTTTATTCCTTCTGTATTATGATCAAGATTATATTTTAAGGGCATGAATTTTTAGTTATTCACCTTACCTTGTTGTTTGGTATTATTTATGATAGCTTACATTGTATTCTTAACCTTACTGAGCATATGAGATCACCCATTTAATATGTTCTATTTTTTCCTAGGATTCCAAGATGTATATTATGATTGACATACAGTGATAATATTTGAGAATAGGGGTGTCTCCAATGGAGTTAGTATATTTTATTTCATTTCATGTTGTAATGTAACATTTATGTTTGTATCTAGTTTTCCAAATATATTAAACTATAAGATCCTTTGGGATGTGATTCATTGTTTATTATTCCATGGTTATAAATTAAGGAACCTAGTATAGGATATTTGGGTTGGGGTCTTTACAAAGAGGACCAGAAATAACAAATCAAAACATAAATTAAAAACAAAGCTGTTATTTCTTAACCAATGACTTTAACATAGAATTGTTAATAAATGGGTAATAAAAGGTCATAATTAAATAATATATGGTATTATATATATCTATATATTTATGGTTATATAATAGATTTATAATAATATTATATTTATTATATAGTAGTTTCATATGTAGCAAAGGAATTCGAAATTTATAGTAAGGGATTTATGTCTTACTTTTTACTTATGTGAGACACATTCCATACTCACAAACTATTTTTTTATGTAGTGTATATAATTTCCCTAGATGTATTCTATGACGATTCACCAAAAATTTGTGGGGATTAATTATTCATTTGAGTATCTCTCTTTCACGGGGATTATGTTTCAAATGTCACCAATGTGGTAATGGATTTATGTCACAATCTCATAATTTATCCGGATTATTTATGATTAAGTCTTAAGTATTGAGATATTTGGATCTACCTGTCAATAATTCTCATTAAATTTATTATCCTCTATTTATTCATGATATTTTTAAGTAATAGTATCATTTCTTCCACTATTTGGTACTTAAAATAATAGAGAAAATGTTTTTAAGAAAAATAATTTATATTTATCTCTTCAATCGAAAACCCTTTTTCTTCCAAAGAAACATTTTAATTTTTTTCAAAAATTATTTTAAATTTATTAAAATGTTTTATTAAATTAGTTTTTATTTATTTTTTACTTTTTTAAATAAAATTGAAATGAATATTCATGTCATTTTCCAAACAATACCATTTTGGATTTTACTGAAAATGTGAAAGGAATCTTTAATTTAATGTGTGTCGAATGAACTAAATATTCCTCCATAATGACCATTATTTTATTTGAATATTACTTTATAAGTTTCCAACGTTACTTTCAATGAAAATTATTTTGAATTTGTTTTTATGAATTTTTAGTTTTAAAAAATTATTTTCAAAGAAAAGTTATTTTCCCCAAGAAATGTTCCATGTGATATTTAAATGTCTTTATCTATATAAGATGAAATCCTTTAGTATAACTTATGATTTTCTTGGGATATGAACCAATGATACCATTATTATTCTTTATTTTAATGGTTTATTATGAAAATATATTTATGACAACAGTTTATATTCCATGGGTTATACCACAATAAAATTCTTATGAAGCATGATTATTTTTCCATAGGTTAGGCTATGATGAAATAATGAAATTATTATGAAAGATATATCTTTTGAAAAGTTATGATATGATGAAATGTTTGTGAAACATATTTCATTTCATGGGTTATGATACGATGAATGTGTTTTGTTCTTTTGAAACACATATGTATGATCTTTATTATGTGATGGGTGGGACCTATATCTCCCTCTAATGCATTTTGTAAAAATTTATATCTAATGAGATATAAGGGACTAAAATGAGGATTGATCCTGGTTTAATATGGTAATTTTTCTATTATGTTGGTTTTGTGAGTTAATCGTCATTACTATGATGATTTTTAATGAACTAATTTCACTATGAAAGTCTTGGCAGTGATCCTTAACTACTAAGAAAATGATTTTCTATGCTTATGTGTATTCCAAAAATATCTGCCTTATTGAAATGTTATTATCTCATGGATAATGTTCTTTGGTTCCCTTATTATTCATGTCTTATGAACCACCAATAATTATTTCATGACTCAATATTATGATCTTTAATATATAGGGTATACTTTTTAAATGTTATTTTCTTGTTCTCATACCCTTGTGTTCATGTTATGCTTACGTATCTCCCATGTTTACACTTACTGAGCATCTGATCTTGACCTTTATTATGTTTCATTTCCCCAGGTTATGAATAAATTTATTACATATGATATTTTTGATAAGGGTAATAGTTATGAAGAATTTAGTGGATGATGATATAGTTTAGCTACGAACCAGTTGTTTGGGTTTCTAAGTTTCCAAAGGTACTATACCTTTATGATCCTCGGGAATGTGTTTGTGCAATTTAATAAATATTCATTAAGAATTATGTAATATTTATGTATGATAATATGGGTTCACTATTAATATAAAATGAAACATCTAGAGTCTGTGTGAAAGAGAAAATATATAGGGACTTATATAGATTTTTCTTAGACCAGTGATTCCAATAATCATAGCTTGTCTTTTTCTAAGGCTATATGGTGGGCCCTACAACCTTTCTTCATTATTTTATTTTCACTTGAACATTTTCCTAAGTCATGAAACAGGGGTTACTTTGTGAGTGAAGTCTTAAATTTTTCTCATGTCTCCCTTTATGGATTTTTACTTGAAAATATTTATATATTTTTCATTTTAAATTTAAGGATATTTTAATTTTGACAATTCATGACTGAATTTTAAGACCATATAGCTTTAAATAAATTTCATTTCGGATTAAGTTTGAATAACATTGAAAAAAATATGATATGGACTATATATCAAGGGAGAGATAACCCCGATGTGAATGAGGATCCCCATGACATTGAGGACTATCTCAGAAGGTGATACACATAGTTTAAGTACATAGTGATTGGAATTGAAAAATGTGATAGCCTATGAAAAATGGGAAAGAAAAAACCCTAACATGAATAAAGATAAAAAACTAATATAAACCATATTAGAGAAAGGATACAAGTAGTTTAGGGTCATGGTTCTTGGACCCATAATGGATGAAGTTTAAGTTCACATATCTTTGACTAAAATTTAGATATATCCTATAAGTAAAGTTAAATGTGAAATAACAACATTAATAAGGATTTCAATATTAATAAAATCCCCTCTAAATGGTTTCACATGGTTTAAGTTCATAGTTCTTGGACTATATGGTAGGGGTGGGATATGAGAACCCAGATGGGTCTCAAGAGCTAAGAGCATCCTAAAACTATTAAATAGGGAAATAGAGATGATTTAAATAATGACCTGAGGTATTTTAATAAGGAATATGAGATGGAAAAAGTACATTAAGGATAACCATTGACCAGCTATCGAATGATGGGTTCCATGATAATTTTATCCAAGGCTTACAAATATTAAAGGACTGTCTATTCATGATGAAACATTCTACTTGGTTTAAAGTGATGAATATAGAGGCATAAAGATTAATACTAATTAGAGGTGTCCCTTAGAGATGAATAAAACCATTACTAATGTCTATGGAATTTTAATAATGATTCAAAATTCTTGAGGCATGAAGTGTGTCATATGGAAGGAAACATCCAATGGGTGGTTGGAACATTCTAGTACTAAACTAACCATTGTTAGGATGTTTAGGGATTATTAAGGGGAATATATGTGGATAATTATTTATGTTTGGGTGTAAAATATATTGTTCATATTTGACTATATATATTAAAATAATATGAAGTAAATTGTATGTAGTTATGATAAAAGATACATCATCCCATTATAGAGTCTGATGTTGAAAGACCCAATGTAAGTGGGGACATCATATGCTAGGGTGCTTGATGATGATGTAATTTAAGGGTGGGTACAACATATATGGTTTATACATCACTATGTATCCTATAATTACATTAATCAATAAACAAGTAGTTGTTATCAAAGATATTCCCTTCATAGATCTAGCTCATATGTAACGAAGAAGAAATATTATTTTAGTATTGGATCAGAACCAAAAGAATCTATAAGGAATATACATAGGATATATGATATATGATTACCTTATGAATGGATTAACTTTACAAAATAATGGGATCATAGATAAGAACCAATTTTCAAACTCCCTTATATGGATCTAGATCACATGTAAGGAAGTTGGTTCGTATTTGATGAAGCACTCCAATTAATTTAAATTAATGTGAGATGAACCATTTTTCATGAAGTTTAACATCATGAAACAAGGTATTAGTTGTTTTATAATTTAAGTTGTATGATTAGGA
This sequence comes from Viscum album, assembly GCA_963277665.1. NCBI lineage: Eukaryota > Viridiplantae > Streptophyta > Magnoliopsida > Santalales > Viscaceae > Viscum > Viscum album. The sequence continues at coordinate 277,632 of CAUJRU010000587.1, forward strand.
CCATTATATAGGGTATTTTATGTTTATTGGTCTCATGTTAAAAATTAAATGATTTCATCTTAGTGTTCACCTAGTGAAGGGAAACCTTCCATGAAAAACAACACTGAGATGATGTGTGTGTGTGGAGGGGATATTATAATTTTCATCTATAACTAGTAGAGGAGATATTGGAATCAATACATATTATAAAATAATATGAATCAAAACACATAGTTATTGTATATGGAAATGGAATTATAAGCTATGATCGTTCCTATGATTGTAAATCCTAACACCACTACATATATTGAGTTAGCAAGAATTGATCCACATAGAGTTATTAGATATGTGTAGTAATTGTTATGGTTATATATTAAGAGAATAAATATGTCAAGATAGGAAAATGTGATTGTATCCATTACATATATGAATAAATAGAGATCCCAATTGGAGTTATCTCTTATACATCGGGGAATCTTTGATTTCCTAGATCAAGATATTTTGTAAGGAGGGTTTTATGACTTAAGTTAATAAGAGATATATCACTATGAGTGGTTTAATGTAACATAGGGTAGACCATTATAAATAGTTTAAAATCATGTGGTTTGGATTTTATGTCTTTTATTTCAATATCATACGATAAAGACTTAGGTTTGTTCTATCTAACTATAGGGTCATTGAAATATCTGATGTAAAGGAGAAGGCCCAAATACGAGGATGAAACTTTTAAAAGTGGTGGAATTTTTTGTTTTTTCATTGTTTTAGGGATAAATAACTAATATTAAAGGTCATTATGTAGATATTTATTATAAATAAAGAAAATATGTCACGTTGAATGGATCACTCAATGAAGTTTATAATTTGGAATGGTAAACCATATATCATTAAAATTAATATCATGTGATAAGGAATTAGATGTTATGGAGTTTAGGTTCATAAAAAAACCCATTTTATATATATTAAAGTCACGTGGAGTGGACTGTGTGCTATATAGTTTTAGGTCATATTATATAGAGTTGGATATTATGAAGTTTATAATCAAACAAAAATGACCTTTATAAAAGGAGGTTTTGTACTTATTTGGACTATACATAAGAAAATATGATGTTGTATTAGTGTCAAGAAAGGATAGAAAGACTTGAAGTGAATAGAAAAGGGATCAGTCACCAACAAAAATTGAAAGATAATTGGGATTGACCTTGTAGCTGGGTCAAATTGTCTAGATGTCACTACATGTGCTATAATAATAAGAATAATCCCACATGTAGTTCTAATTATATGGAGAGGAAATTTTATCTTATGAAGATTGATTATTGGAGAAATGGAAATTTTTATGAGAACTCTTACATGGATATGAATACTATTTTATAATAATTTACGCACAAATAATTTATCCCAAAATGTTGGAATGGTCATGTATGGTGGACCTCATGTCACATAGTTTAACATCATCTTACTAAAACTTCGATGTAATTTTGTTCAAATTTATACATTGAGGAGTTTTATAAAGTACGTTTTGAGAAACCTTGCATTGATATACAACATTATGCACTCTCTATCCATTATAATTTGGGGGTAATCATCATTAGGTTCAAAAGTGTGAATAGTATTAGGTCATTTTCATTTCAGTTTTAGTCTTGGTGGTTTCTTCACAAGTATCATTGGAGTTCTCAGAGACAAGACCATATCTCATTGGAGGAATTAATGAAGGTGAAATTCCTTATTGAACACTCATGTGACACAGATATGATGGATTTAAAGGTTGTGTAACATCTATAACATTTTACCATCAAGTTTTTTCTTCTCATCAAGTCATATATAGAACTATTTGTCTTCATATAAATGACCATCGATAGAAATGCAGAGTGAGGAAAGTAGAACCTCAATTGAAAAGACTGCCTTTATCCCATATAAAAGTGAATATATGGTCACCTATGTAGCAGTATATGTTGTGTTTCTATAATACCTTAGATAATTTAAGAGTTATTTGTAACAAAACTTCTTGTCCTTTTCCTCCAACTCGTGAATGATGCTAGATATTTTTTTTTGAAAGATTATATCTATTTGTATGTCGCTTAATGATAGAGGGATGAATGTTTAAAATGAATATTGTATTCATGATTAAAATTTTCAACTTACAAGAATATAAATTAGTATTTTTTCCATCACTATTGTGTAATGGACACCAAATCAAATATTGACGTTGGTATTTATGATGTTTAAGATAGCCTTGGTTTTTACATACTTGGGATATATCCTAAACCAACTTAGATAATAATTAAGTGGTAATAAGAATATACTCTAACTGTTTAGATTTTTATAGGGTATATGACCCCATGACATCAGTTCCCCATGTAAAAAATGGATAAGAGTATTTGGTGGTGTGCAATAATTCTTGGATTTAATGGATGGAATTGACATGTATCTGATAATTATGTTATTTCATTATGAAATATTCAAAATATTTCATTATTTATGGTTAAAAGTATCTATGTATTTTGATTTGATGGAAGATCTTAGATCCTAACTCCCAGGAATCATAGATGATAGCATGGATTTCCTCCATAACATATATGGTCTCTCCTCCTTTAATTCACCTAGGGAGGACTCCATCAAAGCCTCTTTTTGTGAAATTTAATAGAATTAGGTCCATCATAGAGGATAGAATTTATTTACCTTCACTAGATATTTTTTTCTCATCTAGATTAAATGAGAGAACCCCACTTTAGAGGTAGTCTAGTATAGAATACATCCATCCAATTTTGGTATCAATTAATAAGGATATGGTATTTTCTTAGTCAGGAGTAGTGTTGAATTCATTGATTACTTCTATATCAATTTTTATGAGTCAAGAAACCACTATGTGGTGTGTGATACAAATGAAAATCTCATCATAGTCTGGATATTCCAGGGCTATGGATGCATTATATAGGAAACCAGTTTGGACATTATAAAAATATTGGATATGGGAGGATACCAACTCTAATGGGAATTTATCCATAAACCCACATATATAACCCAATAGGGGGATCAATTGTTTATTATTAATAGAATATTAAACATTGATCTTTTTGATTATCAACTTTCAAACACACTTACTATTCAAATAGGACGTCAGTATTTACAGATCTACTTTCAAGATGATAATGAGGGCTTGGAATTCTACCTCATTGTGGGTGTATTATTATTATATAAGGAAGGATTAAGGCATGAATTCAATGTGTGGGTATATGAGTAAAATACTCAAGATAACCCAATTTTTATTTAGGTTTCCCATCCTCCTTCTAGTCAGGCTCCTAGAGGTACTATCAAATTACATCCCTCATAATTGGGAAGTGTCATGGAAATAAAAAATCTATTTATTTGAGAGGTCTATGTCCAAAAATGACTTCTCTAGGATAGGGTGTTCTATGAGAAAATTGATTAACATTTATCCTTTAATCACTATTTAATAGATAGAATGCATGTATAATTATTTCATAATGACTTCCCATCGTGCTTGATTCTCAATTAACATTGGGTGATCGAGGATATATTTGAGTGGGCCAATATGAGTGGTAAAATGGACCTCAAGGTGATGTTGGTAATGAAATGGATTATAGACTATGAAGATCAATGTATGGAATCTCTTTTTGATGTTTTAGTATCAAGTCTCAATATACATCATGGTTCTACTAAGATAATAGGTATTTTTTCCTTTGTGAATGATTTTTTAAGAAAGGAGAATATTGTGAAATTACTATAGGATCTCCATACAAAGGATGAGAGGCTTCCCATCCACTGACAGACTCAAAACTAGTGGGTGAAAAATATACTATTTGATACAATCAAACTATTACTAGAAATATTTATCCCATTGATATAGGATTTACTTTTTTATGAACCTTGTAATGGGAAAAAATTTATTGTTGAGATTGGAAATGAAGCATCTGATATAGGCAAGATAGATTTAGAGTCCCTTAAACTCCTTAATATTATGAGGAGCTATCATATAAAGTATCACTGTTGTCTTATCAGGGTCGACTTAGATATCATAGTGATGTAATATGAAGATGATAAATTTTTACAATGTTACCTAGAAATCAAATTTCAAGGGTTTCATCTTCAAGTTGCATTTTCGAGGTTTGTTGAAAACTATTTTATGATCAGAGATATAATCACTACATTGTTTATACTTGACCAAAAAATAATAAACATAAATTTATATGATCTTCCTAAATAGGGTCTTCAATATATGGTGGATGATGGGTTGATATGTACCACCAACATTATTTAATCCAAAGGGCATAACTTGATAACAATATACCCCTTGAGGTGCCCTGAAGGTTGTGAACTCCACTTCATCGATGTCCATCTAGATTTGGTTAAATATATAGAATATAAATCCATATAGGAGAGGGATTAAAAACTATCATGGAATCAATTAGTAAACACTTAATTAGGAAAAGGAAAATTTCCTTTGTAAAATGTTAGTTTAGATCCCTAAAATCAATGTAGACTCATATATTCAAATTATTTTTCTTTATAGGGAAAATATTGGATAGCCAATTTGAGAATTGTACTTAGATAATTTTTTATTTAATGATATTTTTAACTTCAACTTAAAAATTGGTGGAATTAGTCCTATATATTCTCATAACTACCTGCTTATATCCACAATAGTCATATTTTCCAAGTAGCAACATTGGGATCTAACCTAGACATTTTTTTATAGGTCCATTCAAAGGCATTCTAGTATTGTTTGAGGAAGGATATATATATATATATATATTACCTCAGGGGATATAGTAGTGTTGATTAATATAGATTGAAAATATTCTTTTATACCCAAATTCACTTTCCATAGTTCATTGATAGTGGTGGGGGCACCTTCCTAGAATATAGGAGGAGAATGTCTAAGATCATGTCCCTATTATTCTTCTTATTCACTATTTCAATCAGTGAATGATATAAAGGAACCTTGAGATTTGGAAGGAAATATGGGGGTATATTTAGATGTAGGGTCATTTTTATTAACTCTTTCAAAATGAAACTATTATTTAGAATGTATAGGTTTGTATAATGTAGTTGATCCTTTGAGGATAGGGGTGAGTGTTCCTAAAGCATGTTCTTTTAATATAATTTTGGAATTTATATCTAGTTTTTTATGAGACTTGGCTGTTTTGACTGAGAATCAAGTCCATTAAGACACTCCCAATGATAAATGAACTCAGGGTCCAGGTCAATACACATGAATGGTGTAATAGTATTTACCTTTTTAGTGTAGTTTATTCCATAGGGGTATTCAATTGACCAGGATATGAAAGGAAAATGATTGGAAGCTTCATTTTACTATCCAATGACACCCATGTGACCTAATGAATCCCATGATTGGGATTTTTCCAGTAATTTTATTAATGTAAAACAAATAGTCTCTACTAAGTTCATTCCATATACCAACAATGATAGCTTCCAATCCATTAAAGAAATTTATCTGGATGTTATTATCTACCATCGGATACTCTCCATACATTTTATTGAACCCCTTATCTATATTGGGAGTCACAATAACAAATGGAAGAAATATCACCATATAGTACCCTAATTCTTCCATCAACTAAGTATTTGAGGAACTGATGGTTTGATTATGGTACTTTCCCATGCATGTATAGAAAAGAACTTCCCAAAAAGACATTAAAGGTTTTCTCTTAGTGAACCAACATGAATTCAAATTTGGATATGAGATCATTGAACTAGGATCTGAGCTTGATCCTCCCAAGTTGATTTTTTTCACTTTAATCATATCCTTGGATAGTCAAGTTGGAATAATTCAAGTTATCCTCACTTTTTTCAAGTGATGGAGGGCTCAAACCGTTATGATATTTATCTTAGAATAATTATCAATTATACTATATTGGATATCATTATCTCTCATCTTGAGATATACATACAAGGGTCTAATGTTCCTAGGTATGGTCACTTCCTAATCTTTCTCTGTAAATAAATTTATTGTGTGGAATTTCATGAAACCAATATCTATATAATATTCCTTCGATTCAATGACTAAAACCTAAAAATCAAGAGGGACTATATTTTGGATTCCTTGAGATCTATTAAGAGATAAGGATAATCCAAAATAATGATATTGGCTGGAACAATGGTGAGATGTTTCAAGATATTATATTTATGGACAATGTTTTTGTGTTTCCTATATTGAGGTGGTTCCCTAGATTGGGGTCTAGGGGTCACAACTAGTTGTGCTGGTGATTCCCTCTCCCAAAAGATATTAGAGGATATTTTTTCCATCTATAGGTTGAGTTGAGCTAACCTTACAACTATTTGATGTTAATTATACAACTGTATATTTGTAGTTCAGTCTTCTAGCATGATTTGATCTAAATGATCCCTTGATAATTCCATATTAGATCTATTTTATCAAAAAACACATTTAAATGAATTATTATGAGTTTCTATATAATATATATCCTTTATATAAATGGTTCCTAATCATCAATGTTTATTTAAACCTCATATTCCTTGACCTCTCTATCCTTTGTGTCCTTATTCTCCATTAATATAAGGATTTCATGTTTTAAAAAATCCTCATATTTATTAGTGTAAGAGTCTATCAGGTGTATGAAGTGGTGAAAGATGTATTGTGATTATTCATCTAAGGAAAGTTCTATTTAATGGTGTAATTATTATCCTCTTAATGACAGAAGTTGTAAGTTTAATAGATTCTAAATTAGTTTGATTACTAGTATAGACTCTTTATGTTGTGATTTTTTTACTATTAATGATTTTTTTATCCCTTGGATGGTTGTTGTGATGAAGATTTCATATCTAACATAATAGGGGGAGTTGGGGTAACAACTAGTAGGTCAATTCTAATTCATTGATTTTATAGTCATATAAGTGTGGGATTTCTAGGAAATTATGTTTGGGCTTTTTTTCATCCACCTTTTTCTTCTTATAGAGTGGTATAAATATTAGTCACTTGTGCCTAGGGGTTTACTTGTTTTTACCTACATAGAATCCATTATCTTCTAAAGTATATCCTTGAAGATAAATTAGAATTATATATTTTACCCCAACATTTGAAGGAAAAAGTAGTAATCAGAGCGGTCATTTCAACCAACATCATTGGGATTTCTAACCTCAGATAGTTTGAGTTGGATATTTTTTAAAGTAGAAATGATGTATCCACTAACTTACACTCTTTAGAAAGAATACAATTTATTATTACAATCCTCAAAAATTTGGTGAATTTTTTCTTCCTTCCCTCTTAATAAGGATATTGTTTTTTCCCGCTATCTACTAGGGGGAGGCACTACATGATATTGTGTAGTATTATGTTCCAAAGCTAGTATCAGTGCCAAATTTAAAATAATGGTTATTTTCCCTAATCTTCTAGGATCCTCCCTTATCTTCTAGTGTTGACCATGATTCACAATTCGAATGTTGAATATTATCCTCTAACCAGTGTGATACTATTTCAAAACCTTGGTATACACTAGAGAATTTAAATGAAATAAATGATTTATATAATTTATCCCGGGTATTCTTTATATGGATATTAAATAGCTAATCTTGATAAAGTTAAATATTCTGGGATTAGGTTAGTCCTTTATACTTAGTTTTAATTTTTTTGACCCTCTAATTTTCCTGATATTTTCTGTTTGAGGGATTGGGAACAATAGTATTCTTTATAATTCGGTTAAATTAAAAAATAAATTGAAAACAAAGATCTTACTAGTTAGAAACATATCCTTCCAGATGATTTCTATACTTGAAAAATCCTAGTCCTTTCAGATTATGTATGAATCATCTGAGCTTCACTACATCCTATTTTTCTAACTTCCCTATCATGGGCCCCACCAATACATGAATTTTGTGAGATGATACTCTGGGTCACACATTTCATTGAATATGGGGAAGGAAGGACTCCAAAATTTGGGAAGAATAGGAGTAACATCTATCCAATCATGATAAAACATTCTATTTAAAAGCCTTTTCTTGTGTTTCCCTCCATCACTTCCAGTCAAGCAGTAAGATACATGATGAATTTAGGGAGTTTGGATGGAAATGTCTCATGGGATGATGATGTAGTAGAAGAAATATGTTCAGAATGATATAGTATGATGACCTATTCCAATTGTTTATATCTAGTTTGAGTCATCTAGGGATAACTTACTTGAAATAATAGAGTCATATTCCTTATTAAAGGAAAATACTAATACTACTTGACCACCAGGTTAATATAAATAGATTTTATAGACTCATAAATTGCCAGGTGGTTGTAAATTGATCTTATTTACTAATAAGTCCCTTCCCATTATATATTTTAAGGAGGACAGACCTTATCACATTCATAGGACTTTAACTCAGTAGGAATATTTCCATGATATAATTCAGAATTTATCCACCTCATCTCCTTTATCTCAACTTAATATTGGGAAAACCTTTTGTTGATGGAAATAATTCCAAATACCTTGGATAGTGGGTGGGTTTTGGATATAGATATAAATTTATCTTTCAATTTATTCAAATATCTATTAGTAGGTGGAAACTATGTATTTGGATGGAATCTTAGATTCTTAGTCTACCTCAACTTCTGGGTATTCTCACCTTCTTCGTGAACTTTGGTGCAGACTATGTTTCGTGAAAAAATATCTTCATCGTAACATTCCATGTATGGGTCATGCTTTGTGTTATCTGAAGTGACAACGATAATGAAATTTATTGATGCATAACATGAAATAATAACTATGACCTCTTACTATCTAAGGTGGTGAAGAGATTTGTCTCCCTTTGAATATGCCTTGAGATAAAATGTGACAACCCGTGTATTTTAAAAATATATATATACTAGTTTTATGTTTAACTAATATTCATGTTATAAATTTATATTTATTAAAGAAATATTTATTTTCAAATACACACACACACACACAAACATATATATATTTAGATCATGTCTCAAAAGATATTATACAATCAATTATACTCCAATTAGACTTTTTAAATTATTATGTTTACTTCATGACCTAAAATAAATTTTATTTAAAGGTTGAATATATTATATAAACATGATTAGTATTTTTATCTATCTAAATAATTATTTAATTATGTGATATTTTAGAATTTAATATTTATGATAATTATATATATTTATACTAATATTTATTACTATGATATATTTATAAATAATTTTATGAAGGTACGAAATGAGAATATATTTTTTATTTGAAAATGAAATAATTTTTATTCTAAATAAATTGTTTTTCCATGTATTATTTTTTAGAAGATAAATTTATAAATTATAGAATTTTTATTTCAGAAAATTTAAATTATTTTTTATTCATAATTTCAAAATTATCTTATGATTAAAACTATACATTTGTCTATAGAAGTTTATTTTTTTGATGAATAGTAAAAAAAAAATACTATTTTTACAAATTCCATAACTTTTATGACATCACCATGATATAAGCATGAATTAAAAATTGAAGAAAAATTTTTCTAAACCAAAAACTTATTTAATGAGTAAAATAATAAATTTCAAAAAAATATTATGAATCTATTAACCTATGTTTGACATTTTGGAACCTAAGTTTTATTTTATTCTAAATAAAAACTGTTTTGGTCCTTTCTTTTAATTAAGTATTCAAAAGATTACATTCAAGTTTGGTTTGATTTGAAATTAAAATAACCCTCCTTTTTGTAATAATAAAATAAGAAATTACAAAGGAATAAAAAATATTCACAGTCTTTGTCCTCAATAATAAAATAATCAATACTTTATTATAAAATACAACCTATTTTCACATATAAAAGGACCCCTCCACCACCCCTTCCAAACCACACATAAAAATATAATTATTACCTATAATATTCCATATTTACTTCCCTAATAATAGTACCGAAAAGTATTTATAATCTAGCCTCATTATAATTCCATAATTCCTTCAAAAACCAAGAAGCATTCCAAGGGAAGATACAATTTCATATTTCTATGTAATGAATTATTATCCTTCATTTTCATTTTTCTTCTTATTTTAACTCATACAAATTATAACTTATCTTATTAATGAAATATTAATTAAATAATTATACTTATTTAATAATGATATTTTAGTAAAATCACTACTTAATATTAATCATCAATTAATTATAACATGTTCTTGTTTGGGTCGGTTTAACCACCAATATGGAAGATGCTATAAAAATTTATTATCAATGGTTATGAAAAAATAATTAAAAGTAATATATGATATTAATATTTAAATAATTTTTTTTCTAGAATGGTAATATTAAAATTTAACTTATTATTAATATAGCACATTTTTTTCGTTAAAATTTTAGAAACATGCCCGTTATGAGTCTCATCTTTACAAATCATAGTCGAAACACCAATAGAATGAACTTGTGGAATCATGAATAATTATAAAACATCAATTATAGTACAATGAATATTATAGAGATGATAAAATCATTAACATGAAATGATGAACATAACAATTATTTTGAAACATATAAGGAATGATTGAAATTACTAACATTTGATGATCAATATATATTAAAAGTAAGTAAAAACTATGAAATAAATAAAAAACAATATTTATATAAAAGGTAATAAAAATTATTAAGGTTATATAATATATAGTTAATGTTTATATTAGTATTATATAGGAAACTCGAGTATTCCCGATCAATCAGGAATCCATTTTGAGGGTTTTTGTTAACTCAATTTTCTTTAGTTGAGTTTTGGATGGAATGGAGAAAAAGCCTTATATTTTTTATATTTTTGGAAAATCGTCTTTTATATAGTTTGATAGGGAACCATTACATGGAAAAAGATACCCAAATACATTAGTTTTGAATTACAAGGACTATAGGACTTGAGGGAGAAGACCTTACATCAATTTTAATAATCCAATTACACCGGAACAACCCCTCCCTAGTACATCTTCAAGTCTGCATTAATCCCACCACATTTATTTTTATACCATAATGAAGTGACAATATATAGAGATTAATATTATGATATTGTGACTACTATATCTCTCTTTAATCACTTAGGATTAGTTGGATCCACCTTGGTGATGGATTCTACTTTGATATATCAACTCAGGGCTTCTTTAGTATGCTGGATCTGCACTGATTCATGGAACATAGGCCTTATGGACCAAAGGCCTTTGATGAAACAAATCCCATATCGATCGATGGCCTATTTTTGTGGATCTAAATCCCATTTGAGATAAATAATATAGCTATTAGAGTACCCCACTATAATACCTTCTATAGTACTCACACTGCCACCGTACTATAATACTACTACAATACTTTATAGAGTAATACTATACTACCTGTAGAAATTTTATCCCAGCTATATTTTAATAAATCTCTAATATAAGATTACAGGGAGTATTTAGTACTTGGGTAATCCCCTAACAACCCTTTAGTTGATTTATAACCTCTCTTCTTGATCTTCATTCATCTAAGTAAGGTAAATTTTTCCATATGATTATATTATATTACATTTAATTTTATAATTCTATTAATTTTCATTTAATTCTCATAATACCATCTTTTATTTATTCATACATCACAAAATATGACATTGTAAGATTTTTTGTTAACTCAATTTCTATTAGTTGAGTTATAATATATATTGTTGATCTTCATTATTCTTGGTTGGGTATATTATAAGTTATGATTATACCATATTTAATTTCTTCTTATGTTTCTATTGATTTTAATTTATTTATCAATATAACATCTTTGATTGATTCATCCATCATAAAATATGACATTGTAAGGGTTTTTGTTAAATCAGTTTTATTCAGCTGACTTATGAACTCTCTTATTGATCGTCATTCTTTTAAGTTGAGTGAATTTTACCATATGACTATATTATATTTTATATAATATTATCTTTTCACAGATATTAATTAATTTATCATAATAATATATTTAATTTATTTTTACATTATAAAATATAAAATTTTATGGTGTTTTTACTAACCCCATTTCTTTTTAATGAGTTACATACATTTTTTATTGACTATGTTATTCAAATATTATATAGATTATAACATATGATTATTATATATAGTATTTTCACTTTTTATGTGGATTTAAACTTCTTTAACATAATCTATTATTTGATATATTCTTACTTCACATGCTATGGTATTTATAAGTCCTTATTTTCCAAACTTATTCGAAATTCAATAATTTTTATAACTGAATTCATAACTAGAGAAATTGAATGTTTTTTCTATCTAAAAAACATATATTTTGTTCTTCTTGGATAATTTCTAGGGATTTCATGTATTATTACCATTTAACTTCTCTTTTGTTCAGAATTTAACTAATTGGTTTCTTGTATGACAAGCCAAACTTACCTCTTCTTTTTGATCAGGTATCTTTATCCTCCATGTTCATATTTTTTATATTGTTTTATTCAAAACTTCTAAAAAATTAAATTATTACTTAAAGTCATATTATATTATATTTTAATTTATTAAAAAAATATTGAATAAAATATTTTTAATGTTTTCTGCAAGATTCATTTTATATCGACTTAACTTTCCTTATAAAAGTGAGAAAACAATCCTCCTTTTTAACAATTTTCATGTGAATGAATTTTCAATCCATTATATCTATTTTAATTTATGAGGATTAATTTCCAATATTTCATGGTTTTCAAAAGTAATTCATATTCCCATTATTTTATAAGTTATTTCCTTTTAAAATAAATGTTATTAATATATAAAAGGTATTTTTTTTAAAAAAGGTGCATATTTTTTTTCCATTGATGTCAACACCGATAAATTTTTGTTACGATTCACTAAGGAAATGATATAATGGTACTATAAAAATTATTTCTCTAGATGGAATATGATATTTTATTATGGAAGTTTTCATGAATCCCAACTTTTTTCAATGGTATAATTAAGACATGATGGAATTATGAATATTTTCATGTACATATGGAACACATATGTATGGTTTTCATTATGTAACTTATGTTCATAGAATTATATATTATTATAATTAATTATGAAAAGACTGATATCTATTTATATTACATGTAAGGGACTAGGGAGTAAATCCAATCCATCATGGGAATTTTTTTCACAATGTGATGATGGTTTATGAGGGGCCAACTGTGAGGCTCTCAACAAACAATTTTTGAACCAAAGTTAATTGTAGTATAAAGGGGACTCATGTTGTCTTTGAATATGAGGGAGTTTCAAGTTTTTTTTCTTTATTTATGTGCATTTATTGTGTTAATGATAGTGGATATGTTGTGTTATTTTAGAAAATAAATAAGGAGTTGGAAATAAGTTTTAAAAATAAGTGGTCTAACCTTGGATTATCCCCTCACTTACTTATTAAATCGTTATTTAATTTTACTCTCCCACTATCTCTATAACCAAATAAGACCTCACTTATCACCTCACATAGTAATTTTATCTTAAGTAGTGAAATAAAATGATCACATCATCAACCAATCTTATATAACTATGTAATTGGATATCTCCAATTACTTTGGAATTAACCCATCAATCACCATTTTAGGTAGTAAAGGTTATTCATGTGGCCCGTGTGTGAAAAAATGAGAGTGAGAGAAGAATATTTCAAACTAATATAACAATAGAAATATCCTAATATCTATAATTCTATATATGTTAGGTGCTTGGGGGTAAAATTACATTTAAACACACCCACAAACACCTCACACTTAGGCCGAAAAGGCAGGCCATATCCCCCCAAGGTATATCTCACCCATCAAGACTTATTTATTTAGTATATAGCTTTTAGGTCTAATGGGCATGAATCCCATGACATGGACCTTCGGCCTAGTTGGCATGATATCCCATTACATGACTCTAAAGGCCCAAATTTTTTACCCAAAGTCCCTCTAGTGAATAGTACAACTACCGTACCTAGGATGCTACGGTATTACGACCGCTACAGTGCCTTCTATAGTGCTCACCACTGCCATAATGTTTTTGGTCAATAGTTCCACCACTGCTACTGTACGATATAATAATCTACACTAACTGGGTTTTGAAAACCTATTTTTGATGTAGTATTATGGGGTTCTTACCACTAATCCAAGCCCCAACTATTAATAATATCTGTAATAATTAAACACTTATATGGAGATGAATATAAGAGAATAATCAATTCAAATTCAAATTCATTAACATGGGTAAGGGTAATCTTCTTAGCTCGATCACTGGGGGTCTAGTTTTTTAAAACTAAAAGATTATAGTAAGAGAAAAGAAAAAAAATCACCTAGACCTCATCTTCAATTGATCAATCAGGGATAGCTTCACCATATTGAGTGAATATTCTCCCTCTTATAGAAATTTTTACATGATTAGAGGATACTTATGTGATTTGGTATCTTCTTTTCCCTTTTTATCTACACATTCATCCTCTTAATCCTCCAATAATTCTAATACCTTTAAAATCCTTCTAGTTTTAAATTCCTCAAGAAGTGAACTCCCTCATTTATTGGATTAATTCCACATATCCAGTCTAAGGATGAATATTTATTCTGGTGGTAATCACCCAAATCATCCTTTTACATGAAATTCCTCCCATAATATCCATATTTGTTTGTAGATTGATGATTTCCACGTGAAACATCTTCTAGAGATCTATCTAATTTGGTTGAATAATAGAAGTGGGGTTTTTTATTTTTCTTTTCAATTTTAGAAATATTTTGTTTTAATAACCTTAGTGAATTAGTAACCCTCATGTTTCTACATTTTAGTGAAGGTTTCCCTTACACGAGAAGAAAAATAACTTAACTCAATACTTATGAAATGCAGAGGTAACTTTATGTTACCTTAAACCATAAACTATAAAATTTATATAGATCCCTGATCACCTTAAAAAAATTATTGAATTTCCTTGATGTATCCCATTTAATATGTATAGGTACATTTATGTTTTGATCACCCACATATGTTACCCTTACACACTTGATTTTTGACCTCATCCATAACATAACATCGTATCCTCAAGCATTTCTCTACCCATTTCTATTATTATCATAGATATCCCCCTTAAATATATATCTATGGAGTCCAACATGTTATAGAATTCACTATTTCATAGTTCAAACCACCATTTGAAACACACATTCATAAATCATTTTAGTGATTGTGGTGGTTTCCTCTTAAGACTAACATATCTGGCTCTAGGACAAATTCATACAATGAGAAAGTCCTATAATCTGTTATCAATTTTTGTGCTAACTTCAAAGTCATATATAGTAGAAATACCCTACAGTAATAGTAAAATTGATATGGGTACTTTATGAAGTCAATTTTCTTATAGGTGTAGAATATATCTCATATGCGCACAACTAGAATTTTCTCACTCTTCAATTATCTTATGTGTTCTTGGAAATATACTATGTTGGGAGAAATAACTTACGGGCCTTGAAAATTTATTATGAAATACAATTTACTTTTTTATTTTTCTAAATTCTTCAAATTAATTTAGATAGTTTAAATCTACATTTAACTCTTCATAAGGGACTTTTCCAAATTCCATCTCTAGATGAACACTATTTTAACCTCTAGAACTCTACATCACAACTCTACATTGAATCCTTTTTGAATTTTTACTTTTCCACAAACTCTTTGTGGGAAAAAATTACTCTACTTGTAAACTCTACTTTGACCACATAGAGTTTATTCCATTTAAAATTTTCATCTTCCACCATATAAAATCCTAATTTTTCCAAAGATATACTATCGATCCACTTATGTCATGTGATATCCAGCTCATGCCTTTTTAATTTTAGATGAACATCCTAGGTAAGTAATGTGTAATTTGGGGAATAAGTCTTAAAAATTATGTAATTATTATGAAATACTTATCAAAGTTGTATTAAAGGACTATAGATCATGCCTTTTCCATTATTTTCAACTTCAGGTGTGAAACTATAAAAATCAAACTTTCATTATTATATTTTTCTCGACTAAATTTAATATGGATTAAAATAATAAGAATTAGAATCGAAATACTTCAAATAATAAAATTATATAATCTAAAATCAGTATATGATTTCCCAATTTAATCCAAAAAATTAATAAAATAATTAAATTATACAATTTAATCCATTAAAATATTATGTTCTATATTTCCAAAATTAAAAAATATGAGGTGATTACTTAGGTTTTTTCTAAATTATGGGGTTACATTCATTTTAAAATTAGTTCAAAATTTTAAAAACATTAGATATCATCACTCCCCCCACACTTACTCTATTTCTCTCATTGTAAGTATAATTAATTCCACTTATTTAAAAAAAAATCCTACCTAGGAATAGATTTATAACTAGAGAAGAAGAAAATCATAAATTCATTCATCACTGTAAGATAACTTTCATCCATTATGAATATAACCCAATTAATCACTTCAATTCAAGAATTTTTCTAGTTCCAAGTTTTCATATGGAATAGATCATAGTGGGATAAAGATCTTAGTAAGTAGCACCTTACTAAATCCCTCTCCTGGAAGAATCCTTTTCTAAAGTTCCTTTTCACACTTCTATGATACTTCATAAATTAAATTGATATATATAATCTTCCCATTATTCATCTAAGTTAAGAATTATCTAAAATTATCACCCTTTTTTCAATTAACACTGATTTAATTTTTCCCATACAAGATTTTTGAAAAGAAGTTATTGGATGAGTATAGCTAAACTAAAAACTAAAACATCCCAAGGAAGTAGACATTCCCTTGGACTAATAATAATAGTCAAGTAATAGAAGTAATGATTGGTCATCTGTTTCTCATGTAACTCTAAATTTAATTTAATAGTTAACACATACACACATGTGGTTATGTTGACTAAGGAAGACATCTAGATTAGTTCCCATCTACTTATTTTACTTGAATTCATATGATCTGTCCAAAAATATTTTAGGGAGGCTCCCTAGGATGTTAATAAATCACTATAGGTAGGTTACCTAGTTTTAAGTTCACTATTATAGTTTTCTCATTGTATTATGTTGACTCCACAATGATATTTTTTCATTGAAATACCTTTTCATAGTTTTGAAGAAAAAAATTCCTGAAAAAGGTGGTAAAATTCACTTACAAATCATCTAATTCTAAAAATTTCAAAATCCATGAAATCCCTCTATGCTAGAATGGTACATATTTCGGGAAAATAAGACAATAGATATCATGTTTTCATATCTAAAAACACTTAAGAAACTAATAATGGAAGAAAACAACATGTATAATTTCAAAAAAATTCTAAAAATCAATTTTTGAATTTTTTGAGTCATTTTATTTCAATCTCAAAACACTTAGAAACTAAAAATACAAAAGAAAAAATTAATATTTACATCATAAGTTACCTTTATTATCTCATACACTTATATTTTACCTCACACCCAATTAATTTTAGTAAGATTGTTTTTAGGAATAAAAGAATTCAAAAGCAATTATATAAACTAAGGTGATGTAAAGAGATAACCTAAAAATACATTATTTATAAAAAGTGAGGAGGATTTTGGACTCCTACTTTGATTTATTCTAAAAAACTTCATGTATTTACAAAAATAGTTTGACATTCAATTTATATGGTTGTTTTGTTTCAACTATTTTGATTTAAACTTCACCAAATGAAAATGTATTAGTCACTCCAAAAGGTCAATTCCACTTAAAACTAATCTTAAATGGAATGAGATTCATTTATGAGGAATATAGTTTCACTTGGTAACCAATATGAAAGTATTTCCTTTGGATAAATCTTCCATGGATATATTTGGCCTTCTATTTGGATAGTAAGAAATTTTCATATACCACCATTCTTATATCCTTTAATTCCAACATTTGAATTTTCTATTGTTCTCTAGGCATTCTTAACTCTAGGTTTACCCTCTTTACATCCCAGTAGGCTTTGTGATTCATATCAACATGCATGTGAAAATTATTTCCATAAACAATATTATAGTGACACATACCTAGGGGGTTTGGAAAGGATTCTTATATTCCCATAGTAAATCCTCAATATTTTTACTCCAATCCTTTTCATTAAGTAGCACTATCTTTTTTAGGATTATATTTATCTCTTTTTATTAGGACTAGGATTATCTATTTGTTTGTGTGTGCTAAATGGTTGAGGTCTTGTGGTGCACTCTATATTATCTTCTTGAGGGGTTCCTTATTTTTATTTCAAAAATTCATCCCTCGATTACTAATTATGTCTTGAGGTACTTCTATCCTATAAAAATGACTGATTTTATAAACTTAATTAAAAATGTTTCATCATTAGTTCATGTTTCTTTTGATTAAATCCATTCAAAAGTGTATTGTACTAATAATAAGTTATAAAAAAATCCAAAAGATATAATAAATGGACCCATAAAATCAAATCCACATAAATGTTATATTTCCCAAATAATTAATGGTTTTTGTTATATTTTTTCATTTTTGAAACCCATCTAGAAAATGGAATATTTTGAAATTTTTTACAAAATTTATGTGAGTATTTAAAAATTTATACCCAAAACAAACCAATATTTAACACCACTCTAATTATTATTTGAGTTCAATAAAGGCCTCCACATGAAAGTGTATGACAAAATTAAATTACAAAATTAAACTCTTATTCATGTATACATATCCTAATCATTTATTCACTATATATCTTCCATAAATAAGCCCCCTAGACATAATATTTGGATTCTAATATCAGTTTAAATGTTTGATTCTTGTAAAACAAGGAGGGTACTATTAATGCGTGAAAATAATCAGCAAGATAGCATATTAGGGTACTTGGACGAGTTTTTACAACTACTCATTAGGTAATGAATCATTTAAGGTAGTCTATGTGGGTGTTTCTACCTTGTAAGTGTTAGTTAAATTTATCATATGTTCTATCTCTAAATTATCAAAACCCATCTTGTCCTTGATCTCCAAATAAAATTCTTGTAATTGTAATATCTATCTCTCTAATTTTGGCTTTAAATATGACTTTTTGACCTAATATTTAATGGATTATTGATAAAAAAATAGTCACTTTACTTCCAAGAAAATATGAATATAATTAATCTAAATAAATAATTATAGATGAAAAAACATTCTATATTTTTATGTTATTTATTTTGGTTGTACAAAAATTTTTACGAATCAGATGATAACATATGTGAGTGATCATAGATCATTTGGGGTATCACAACACTCAAAAACGCTTTTGAAGCATCACATAGTACTTAAAAGGGTTTATTCCAATCCTGTGAACATATTATATGGTTTTTTTTCAAGAACTATTAATTGTTTTCAAAATCTATCCTGTATAAATAATAAAAAAATTAGTTTCCCAATAAAACTTTTATAAAATCCATCATGAAAAAAAATTATATAGCATTTATCTTAATGTTACAGTAAATCATTTTATAGATTTTGTAAACCTTGGTCTTATCAACTTCAATTATATCCTTAGAAATTATATTCCCCAAAACATTACCTCTTTACACCATTAAATGGATTTTTTCAAAATTTTAAACCATATTTTTCTCAATGAATTTATTTGAAACCTTTTCGAGATTTTTCAGACCACTTTAAAATATTGTTCTATAAAATAGTAAAATCACCAAGAAATACCACTAATAATATATCAATTATTAATTAAATTATTCTCACCATACAACAATGAAAAGTAATTAGGGATTTGAAAATCCAAATGTTCATTCTTTAGTATGCAAACACAACTAAGAGACATGTAAATGTTGTTTCTTCTTGTTCATATAGAGAAATGAAAATATAAAAATTCCCAAATAATTTACCAAGTAAGTAGTAATGATATTTTCCATCTATCCTCTATAAAAAGTTTTCTGATAATGCATTGTAAAATGGTTCTTTTGAGTCACATGATTTAATCTCTTATAGTCAATGAAAAAAATTACAATTCTTATAAGTCCTAGTTGGAACAAACTCATTATTTCATTTTCCACAATTATGAATCTAGTTTCCATTGGTATAATTAGAATGGTACTCACCCACTAGGAATCCAAGATGGGTTATATGATTCTATCTCATAAGATTCTATCAATTTGTTTTTTTTACAATTTCCATTAGTATTGGACTAATATTTTTATGGGGAAATATCATTTTCTAAGACTTAGGTTCTAAAAAAATATAGTTAACACAAGTTGTAGGGATAATCCTTGGGATGTATCCCAATGCGTAACCTATTACCCTATAATGTTTTTTATAATGTTCAGTAGTCGGTGTTCTTGATTTGGTTAAATTCATTTGAAATTTTGACAAATATTTTTTCATTTTCATTAAGAAAAATATATTTAAAATTATAGGTAATAAACCTTAGTTATAGTTCTGTGGGACATTATAAATATGGTTTTAACTTAGTATTATATATGTTTACAACCAAAAAATGTAAATTATAAGAGTTAGAGGTAGATTTTAGTAAATCATAAAAATAACTTTTATCGAGTTCCTCTAATTATTCTATGAACATAACTATTTTCAAATTTAACTCACTTTCAAAAATAGGTTCATCATAAAAATAGATTGTTTATCTTGAGGGTATTTCATTAAATATAAAATACTAATGTTTATAGTCTCTTCCCAGAAAATCTATTGAAAGGGTTAATTTGTGAACATTTATTATTCTCTTATAAATATTAAAAAATGGACTACCTAAAATTATAAGAAAATTATATATAACTATTTTTTATTCTATCTTTAGAACATAAAATTCATAGGGGACCAATAATTGTTTCACTCTTACCAGAAAATAATTTAAAACTCCAATTGGATAGGCTGTGGTTTGGGTGGAAAGATGTATAACCACTCGGTATTTCTTATTCCCTCAAATATATAGGGAAGAATAGAATAAGTAAGGAATAACATTAAATGATTCTATTAAATCACACAAATCATTTATAAAAGTAAGGTATCATATTGTGAATGGATAGTGAATTTACATAGGTAATGTTATTTTCTTGTTATTTGGGGGTTAAATGGGTTGAAAAATTTCTACCTAAAATAACTTCCAATATCCTTGAAGTTTCTTATTCTTTGTGAATTTTTTTTTTATAAATTTTTCATACCATGATATTTGGTAGGTGGTATCCAATAAAGGGATTTTGACTTCCACTTTCTCAAATGTTCTTAAGAACTCTTATTGTAATTATTATTCATCGTATTTATTTTGTGGTATTATTCTTGTAGGGAAGGGAGGTTAGAGCTAATTTGGGTCCACTATCTTGGATTTTTCCTTTTCTTTCTTCACTAGTTGTGTCTCTATTAGGACTTCCACTTATGGTTTCTTTTCAGGGACAAATTCTTGATGTTACTTTGGATTTCAACTTCCATATTTAAGTCCTAATGGTGAATATTCACTATTCTTCACCTTCTCACTATTCCTAAAAATAATATAAAAAAAGTTCTATTTGGGGTTAGGAAATTAATAAGTAGATAGAATAAATAAACCTTGATTTACCAATTTATGATGAGTGGATATAATCTAGTCAACCTATTCTTTTAAATCCTTTTAATTTTATCCCTGAGAGGTGAGAGTGGAATATTTGTTGGTTTGAAACTCTATAAGTTGTTTTAGTGGGTCATTCATGGAAGGTTATTGAGCTTGTCCTTATTAAAAGACTATAGAAGGTTGATATCATTCATTTAAATGTGTTTAATATGGAAAGTTTGTTGAAAACTAGTAGAATATTATATAGTTCTACAATTAATTAGGTAAATATTGATATCTATTGAGATAATATGGAATATAATGGTGAGTGAACCCAAATTAGTAAAGGAATCTATCTAATATTATAGTATTTTTAGTGAAAATTGAATATGTATGTGATGGAATGGGTAGTAACCCAATTCACTATGGTAGTCATGGAAGTGATATTTGACTAAGGAAATTATATTCTATACTTATGTGTATGAAAAAAACCAATGTATTATGCTAATGATATGTTATAATGGCTCATGATTGATATTTATGATTCCACACTCTTATGACTTATATATTTTGTTATGATAAGGCCTTATTCCTTGATTCATAGTTAAATATATTTAACTGATTCGTTATTACTTCCATAAGATATGATCATATTATTATACCGTTATGATTTTATTATACTCACTTATGATAATTTATTGATATATCCTATGTTAACCCTTCCCAAGAATCTGATCCCACCCTTTCTTTTGATTTATTTCCATAGGTTATGAAGAATAATTTTAATTAGGGTTTGTATAGGAAGTGTACTATATGATATAAAATTTGTGAGAGATATTGTATATTTTTCATGTAATAATATGATTATGTATCTAGTCTCCAAATAAGCTAAACCTTTATGATTCTAAGGAATGTATTGTTATGAGATATATTGAATATTCATCTAAACTGATGTAATATTTATGTATGTTATGCTTGGTCCATCTCATATGGATTCCTTTAAGTTCAAGGGAGTTATGATTCCATATATCTAATTAAATTATAGAAACCATTCAACAACCATGTATTTAAAGATTATTCAAACATTAAATATGGATATTAAAACCAGTAGCATTCAAGGACACCTTTCTAGTTGGATTTTAAACAACCTTTCTATCATACACCCATTTAATGGAATGATTCTCAACCTTATATAGTCTTTAAATAAGGAAAATCTCAAGAACCTTCCATGAATGACCCTATAAAACAACTTATAGAGTTTCAAACTAACCAATAGTCTAATATCACCTCTTCAGGATCAGAGCCAAGGGATATGAACGGATTTTTTGACCAGATTATATCCACCCTTAATAACTTGGTAAATCAAGGTTCATTTTTTCTATCTACTTAGTCATTTATTAACCCCAAATAAAATTTTAGTTATATTTATTTTAGGAGTGGGGAGGAGGTGAAGAGAAGTGAACTTTCATCACTAGGACTTAAATATGCAAGTGGATATCCCAAGGAACATCAAGAAGTTATCCATGAAAAGATACTTGAATAGGAATTCCTAGTGGAGACACAACTAGTGAAGAAAGAAAAGGAAAATCCAAGATAGAGGACCCAAATTAGTTCCAACCTACCTTCCCTACAAGAATAAAACCAAACAAGAAATCTGATGAAGAATAGTTACAAAAATAGGTCTTAGGAACATTTGAGAAATTGGAAGTAAAATTTCCTTTGTTGGATACCATCTACCAAATATCAAGGTATGAAAATTTATCAAAGAAATTTTCACCAAGAAGAGGAAAATTCAAGGATATCTGAAGTATTTTTATATAGAAATTTTTATACCCATTCAACCCCCAACTAATTAGGAAATGAAATTACCTAGGTAAATTCACTATCCATTTATAATATGATACCTTACTTTTATAAACGATTTATGTGATTTAACAGAATCAATTGATGTATGCCTTTATCAGTCTATTAATCCCTACATATTAGAGGACTCAAGAAATATTGAGTGGTTATAAAATTTTCCACCCAAACCACAACATACCTAATTGGAGTTTTAGAGGATGTTCAGATAAAAGTGAAAGGATTGTTGTTCCCAAATGACTTTTATGTTTTGAACATGGAAGA
The DNA here is from genome assembly GCA_963277665.1 of Viscum album. NCBI lineage: Eukaryota > Viridiplantae > Streptophyta > Magnoliopsida > Santalales > Viscaceae > Viscum > Viscum album. Next base: position 301,204 of record CAUJRU010000587.1, read on the forward strand.
AAAAAGTGGTGGGTGTAATTTCTCTATCAATATTGGTATTCCATTTAATAATATTTCTAATACCATAATTAATGTTCAAGAAGTAATACTTTCAATGAATTTGTGGGGAAGATATTACGAACATTAGAATTTTATATTCAAAGAAATACCCTCAAGATTAACAATATATTTTTACAATAAACTATCATAAAATAAATTATTGTTCTAAGGATGATATTGAAATTATTTATGAAATAATTTGATTTGGGGAATCTTTTTAATCACCTTATTTTTAAAGTGAACATATTTTTTAAAATTATTTAAATTTAGAAATATTTATGTGTATAGAATAGTTTGAGGAACTATATGAAATTTATTTGTATGATTTACTCAAATATACCTATAACTCCTCTACTTAAAATTTTTAGGTTATAAAACTATATAATAATAAGTTAGACCCATCATTAGAATATCCCCCTAAACTATTACTGAGGTTTATTCCCTATGACATTAAATATGATTTTATTAAACAAAATAAAAAACTATCTATCATAATTTCAAATAATATAGAACTTAATATAGAACACCAACTGCTGAACTTTATAAAACAAAATTATATGTTAATATGATTCCCATCATGATACATCCTAAGGATTAGTCCTACATATTTTGTGCATCAAATTTTTATAGAACCCAAGTCTAAATCTATGAGATAACCCCATAGAAATATTAGCTCAACCCTGATGAAAATTGTAAAAGAAATAATTTGATAGAATTTGAGGAGTTATAATTATATACCTCATCATGGAATACTATTGGGTGAGTCCAATTCTAATTATACCTAAGAAATATGGAATCATAATTTTGAAAAATAAAAATAATGAGTTTTTCCCACTATTATTTAGAAGAATTATATTTTTTTCATTGACTATAAGAGATTAAATAATGTGACTCAAAAGGACCATTTCCCCATACCTTTTAAGAATTTTTTTTATAGATTATATATGGGAAATGAACCCACTACTTACTTGGTTGATTTTTTTTTTATATTTTTAGGTTTCCATTACTTTGGAGGACTGAGAAAAAACCACATTTAAATGTATCTTTGGTGTGTGCAAAAAAAAGGATGACCATTGGGATTTTAAACTCCCCATATAATTTTCAATGTTGTATGGTGAGAATATTTTCATTCCTACTCTATATACGATTAAAGGTATTTATTGATGATTTTACTATTTTAGCGAATAATATTATAAAGCTGCATCAAAATTATGAAAAAAAGATTTAAATAAATTCATCGAGAAAAATATGGTTCAAAATTTTGAAAAATTCCATTTCATGGTGGAAATAGGAAATATTTTGGGGAATATATTTTCTAAGGACAGAATTTAAGTATATAATACCATGGTTCACATCATTTATAAAATGATTACCCAACCATTAAGATACATACTAGATCATTTTAGGACATGAAGTATTTTATAGAAGGTTTATTAGTAAACTAATTTTGTTTTTTATGAATCATACGGGATATATTTTGAAAAAAATATAAGAGTGCTTGGAAACAACCCATGTAATATGTTCACTAGATAGAAAAAAACCATTTTAAATACTATGTGATGCTTCAAACAATTTTGTAAGTGTTTTACTACCCCAAATGATTGATTATCACTCACATATGTTATCATAAGATTCACAGATTTTGGGCACAACCCAAATCAATTACACAAGAATATAGAAGGATTTTTCATATATTATTTTTTTATTTAGATAAATTATATTCATATTTTTCAGGAAGTAATGTGACTATTTTTTCTGATCAATCATCCATTAAATATTTAGTCAAAAAGGTATATATAAATCCAAAATTAGATATATGGATTATACTATTACAATAATTTGATTTGGAGATCAAGGAAAATATGGGTTGTGATAGTTTAGTTATAGAACATATAATCAGTTTATCTCACACTTTGAAGGTAGAAACACCCACTTATAATTTTTTTGTGTGACATATAAGTTAAAAGGGAACATGTTTTTCACACTTTTATGAAATGTAAAGAATGGTTTTTTTAAATATTACTTTTAATTTTTTTTAAATAAATTCTAAGGGAATGAAAATTACCTTTTGAAAACATTTTTGGTATAGTTTTGAACTTCTATAAAACAATTTTAAGAGCATGGACATGTAAGAAAAAAATTCATCGACCAAAAATAAAATAAGGTCAACTTTTTTTAAAACATCTTCTCAATAATTTTAAGCACCAAAGAGTGGAAGATGGTACTATTATGTTTATATAGTCAAAATAACTATAGGATAACAAAATATATGGGTTTAAATGGAATATAACCATATAATATCTTTCAATAACAATTTATAACAGAAAATCCCAAAATTAAATAAAATTGTACTAGAAACCCTTACCTAAAGAATCCTCCTCCTTAAAACGCATTAAAAACTACAATATAATAAATATAAATTTGTTATAAATATATTATAGAATCATATTTTTACATTAATTACTATTTATCATTCCATTTTAATTTCCAATTATTCTTTTATAAACAATTCTTCATTAAAATGAACATTTTGGTGATAACTGGTCCATTTTCGATGCATGTTTTAGTTCAATGGTCCCAATCCTTGCACCTTGGTCATGGTTTAATCATATTGATAATATTAATCATTTTATAATTATAATATTTATTTATTATAATTTTTTTATAACTATTCATATAAATTGGTGATGAATAATAAATTATATCACTTTGTGGAGATAGTAGTCTATACGTATGAATGAGTGATGTTTCCACTTTTCAATGGATAGAATAAAAGGAAGGTAAATAATAATTAAAAATTAAAAAATCATAAATATATTATATATTCATTAAATATTTCCTTATGACCTACCATGTAAATAGTAAATGAAAAATGAATCGCATCGCTTTTTGGAGGTTGTAGTCCATGCTTATGCATGAGCGTTATTATTTGTAAAGACCTGGAAATTTCAAGGGAATTTTTTTCTTAATTTTCTTTGGAATTTTACAAGAACATAGTTTCTGACGACGCCTGAATCCGAGGTCCGGTGTACCCGGAATCAATTTCCGAAGTTTAGCTCGGGTACGTTCAGTGAACGAACGAGCGGGAATTTCTATCTTTTGAACCGGTGCTCGGAATCAAATTATGAGGGCACCGATGGAACCGCAACGCCAGTTTTTGCTTAGGAACACCTATTCCGAAATTGCGTTTTATCGAGTTTGGAAGTTAGTTTTCAGGGGTTTTTAATTAAATTGAATAAAAATATGTGTTTTCCATATTTTTATTTGAAGTGGTAGTTAGAAAATCCAAGGGGAGGTTAGTAGAGGGGCCCACCCGCACATAACCTCCCTTGGGTGGATGTTATAAGGTGGGGCCCACATGAGTATCAAACCCCCTTAACCCCCTTTAACTCTTGAAATCTCCATTTATGTGGATGAAACTCTCTCTCATTAAATGAGTCTCTTCACCTCCATCTCATTAAATTTGACAACTTGAGATATTTAATTATGTGAGTTAATTTAATTTCAAACTCTTGAATTTCAAAGGTTTGTGGTGTTAATAAATTAAGTGAGGCTTAATTTATTTTTGGGTTAGTTTCTTAGTTGCTTGAAAGCCTTTGGAGAAGAAAAGCTAAGGAAAGCTAGAGTTCTTCATCCTCTTCAACGAAGAACATGTGGAACGCGAAGAACGCATCGAACTCCGTCAAAGAATGCCGAGTCCTCGAAGACCGACTCCGTGACACCGATCTGCGACATGACATCTCTTTCCGCAACGGTTCTTCCGCAACGTCTCTCTTTCCACGACGTCGTTCCCGTGACGCGACTTCCTCCTTCCAAGTCACCTCTTTCCGTGACGGTTATACCGCGACGTTTTCTCTTCGACGAACCTCCGAACAAGCTCTGCTCTTGAAACCAAGGTAGGGGTTTTAATTATATTTATTTATTTAGTTCGTGAATACCAACTTGATGATCTTCATGGTTTAAAACCAATAGTTATCGAATAACGCGAGGGGGCCGGACCGCACAAACACGGCCGAACCTCCTCCTTTTTTTCATGTTGGTTTTTTTGTGGTTTGGTACGGGGAGGTGTGGTGCTGTCGCACCACGCGGAATCATGCGACAAGGAAATGCGCGGAGCCTTCGCACCGCTCCATGAAAAGAAGAAAAGGGACGCGATGCCGTCGCGCCGCGTTGGAGAAACCCGAAGACATCCGCGGACGGAGTCGGGCCATGGTGAAGGGGCGCAGCGTCAACGCGCCGTACCGGAGAGCTACAAAGACGGCGCGTTTGGTTAATTGACGTGTGGATTGACGGGCGATGAAAAAATGGGGCCGCAATGTATTTTTGAAGCTTGAGCATTAAAGTACGAGACCCGAGATGAACACCGGCTCAGACGGTTTTGAAAACGGACCACCGGAGCAATTCCGGTGGCCCGCGGAAACACCCGGAGGCACTGGTCGCCGGCGCGGCGCCACCGCTGACCGGAGGCAGCGGCAGCGCCCGAGCGCGCCGCCGGAAGAATTGGCGGCGGCGGTTGCGCCGCCTCCCTCAATTAACGGCGAGGGGCGAGCCGCGTGCACCCCCCGCTCCCCGACTTCGGCTCGGCCACGCCGAGCCATGGCTGGTCGGCCGGGCCGGGATGGGTTCAGTCGGATCAGACCCGGTTTGGGCCGACCCAGGGGGGGTCGGGCCGGGTCGGTCCGGGCCCAGACCCCCCTTTTTCAGACCACTTTCGGTCAAATTCCCATATCTTGGGCTACGAACCTCCAATCGACACACTGTCAGTTGCGTAGTGATCCTTGGAACAAGACGGTTGTTTCGGTATATTACACTAAAGGTTTCGGAAAACTTTGGGTTCGGCCGGGTTGGTTCGTACACGAAACCAACCGGGCCCTCGGAGCGGAAACGCTTATATCTTTAGCACCGGACGTCCGATTGACGTGCCGTCGACTTTGATTGATTCCTATAAATGAGACAGATCTTTTGGATTACTTCACTCGAGATTTGGATGCCGTAGGAGTGCGGTCGGGTAGGTTCGCTCACGAAATCCAACCGGGCCCCTGGAACGAGTAAGCCAATAACTCACAGACCGAGCGTCCGATTGATGCGCCATCTGTCTCGTTGATTTTCTCTTGTTGAGATGGAACTTTTGGCATAATTCGCTCGAGATTTGGATACAGTTGGATAGTAGCCGGGTTGGATTGCACCCGAAATCCAACCGTGCCCCTAGCCGGGTTGGATTGCACCCGAAATCCAACCGTGCCCCTAGAACCGAAAAGCTGATATCTTTCAGACAGGGCGTCCGTTTGACGAACCTTCAACGGCGTTGATGATCTCGTTGAGAAAAACGGTCTCTATGAGTATACCCTATGAGAGTTTGGGATACAGTTGAGATACGGCTGGGATTGGTTCGCTCATGAAACCAACCGGGCCCCTGGGATGAAAAGGCTAGTAACTCACAGACCGGGCGTCCGATTGACGCGCCGTCTATTGCGTTGAGACCCCTATAACGAGGCGGTCCTTTGAGATACTTCTTCGTGGGACTTTGAGATACTTGGAGTATCGACCAGTAGCTCGTGGAGCGGACCCTCCCAGAGAAGAGTGTACGGAGTACGGAGACCGTGTAGCTGGCTGGGACCTGAAGACTACTTGTCCGATTCGAGTCGGAGAGACTTGTATAGCCCAGTGGGGAGCACTACTGTGTTTGGGTGGTAGACCCACAGTGGGGAGCACTACTGTGTTTGGGTGGCAGACCTGCGGTACTCGACAGGAGGAGTACCTCTGTAGGCTATGAGGGGGGAGCACTACTGTGTTTGGGTGGCAGACCCCGACGGGAAGCACTACTATGTGAGGTGGCAGGCCCGCGGTACTCGACAGGAGGAGTACCTCAGCAGTCTTAGGTTAGTGAGCAGTACCTCATAGTCGTGACAGGACCACTGTACACTCCAGAGACGGAGCTATACAGTAGTTACGGATTCGATAATGAAAATCATGGTTTGAGCTGAGTCTATGACCTTTGTGTTTCCTCATGATTGAGATGGGTTACTTGATAACTTAGGTATATGTATGGGCATATACCTGGGTAGTGGTTATCCGTTGATTTCACAATCCTTGTGTTTCCTCATGATTGAGATGGGTTACATGATAACTTAGGTATATGTATGGGCATATACCTAAGTAGAGGTTATTTGTTGAGATCTTCTTTGTGGTTATCCTTGTTGGTTTTAGTGAGACCTTGAGGGTCTCGGGGTCCCTACTGAGTAACGTTATACTCACCCCTGCACGGGCTATGCCCGCACCTCGTTGTGTTGGTTACAGACGAAGGCAGAGCTGACGAAGGCCGAGTGTTCGAGGACTGGACGGTACCCGGAGGTGGACTACATGACGAGTCAGTACCCGGAGGTGGACTTCATGGCGAGACGACACTCTGAGGAGGTTGACGGGAGAGTGCGTTGTGGAAGATATCTGTACCTACCCTTCAGGTAGGATCCGAGGAGGACAACCCAGGAGCTGCTTCCTTTCTTCCAGTTATTTGTATTTTTCTGTTGAACTTTCGTTCAGTTGTAGCTGTACTTTCAGTTGGGTTTGTATTCTGGCCCATTTACTTTTCAGCACTTTCTTTTGTACTTAGTGTTTTACTTCCGCTTGTACTCTATGGTGTATTGTTTACTTTTATAAAGTAAATGCCTTCCCAGTTATCGGGATTTATGCCTTGGTGCTAGTCGCCAGCACCTGGCCTATAGAAGGCAGGCTTGGGGTAGTCACGGCACGGGCCCCGAGGATGGGTCGTGACAAATTGGTATCAGAGGAACCGGTTCTACCGCAGAACTTATAACTCTGATATTTTCTTTCTATGAAGCGATAGTGTTAAGAATACCGAGTTTGGTTTTCAGTTCAGGGATTCCAGTGTTGGTGCGGGCGGCCGACGTATCCATACACCAGGACCCTGACAACTGATTTCCGACTTTGTGCACGAAAACACTGATTGCGTGTGTGTTTCCAGAAGTTTTATTTAAATATCTACTCAAACCAGGTCAGATCACCAGTTATAAATCATTTGACCGTGTCACGTTGTTTCTTTCAGGATGCCTCCCCGTGGACGACCAGCTAGAGCCCCGAGAGTGGTACGTACTGACAGCCCGCCAAGCGACGTGGCCTCAGTATAGGGCCCTATCACAGTTGAGGCACTAGCGGAGGCACCAATGGTACTACTACCCGTTGAGCCACCGATGCCACCAGCCCTAGCAGCAGAGGGTGCACGTCTCTGGAGTGCACTGCATGAGTTCCAGCGCCAGAGACCACCCAGGTTCTAGGGAGGGATGGACCCGCAGGCGGCTGAGGATTGGCTGGAGGCTGTGGTGAGAGTTTTCAGGCTAGTGGGGACGCAAGCAGACTTCATGGTGATCCTTGCTGACAGCCTTCTTCAGGCAGCAGCCGGAAGATGGTGGAGCCTGATGCTCCAGATGCATGACGAGGCGACTCTTCTTTGGGCAGACTTCGAGAGCCTGTTCCGGGCAGAGTTTGTACCAGCCACCCTTCGAGCGGTGCGTATACAGGAGCTACTTAAGCTACGTCAGGGCAGCATGATAGTAGTGCAGTATTCAACGAGGTTCACAGACCTCTCATTCTACTCCACAGATATGTTACGGGACCCATTCTTTAGGGCCTGAACCTTCGAGCAGGGGCTCAGGCGAGAGATTAGAGCTTCTGTGGTTCCACTCAGCATTCCGACACAGACAGGGGTGTTGGAGCGAGCGCTTTTGGTGGAGAGTTTCCTTGCTAATCAGTCTCCAGCAGCAGGACCCACCACTAGCTGGCATGTTCCAGAATCTTCTACAGCAGGCAGTAGACAGATGACGTAGAGGTCCAAGAGGACCAGACCTATAGGTGGTCAACCGTGTGACTTAGGTTCGGTAGTGCGAGGAACCAAGAGAAGTGACAGAGCCAGACCTGCCATGCAGTGTTACTCCTACGGTGGAGTTGGTCACATGGCACGCGACTGTCCGACCCGCCATGCAGATGACCAGCAGTTAAATGAAGAACCTCTGAGGCAGAGGCATAGGTTCGATCAGGGCGGACCGTAAGGAGCAGGTGGCCATGGCAGAGGAGCTGGCCGTACAGCTAGAGGTGGACGACGCTTCGGGATGTTTCCACCACCACCACCAGGAGTTCCACCCTGACCACAGGGGAAAGGAGCACATGGGAGAGCTCAGCTTTAGGCAGTAGAAGATTTTGACTACGGAGCTCCAGAAGCGAGTGGACAGGAGTGAAACTAGTGGTGTATATCTAGTTCCATGATGTTGTTGTTATATTTGTGTCTTTGTACCATGAGCTACAATAAAATAAAGACACTTACCTTTGTGATGTTATCAATCCTGCCCTCTCTTGTGTTGTTACTAAGAGGTTCCGGATTAAACTGTTGACTTGACCCTCACGTGTGAGATACCTACTTGAAGAGACCCAGTTACCACACACTAAAGCTGATAGTGTGACTCAACCCTTGGAGGCGAGAGTAACCATTGGATCTCTTGGTAGTAGCGTCGAGGTCTTACGATGTCATACTTGGTATGGATTAGTATCATCCATGTCGGGATTGACTGTATTAGGCAAAGAAAGTGGTTCATCCAGGGGATGAGATCAGATTTCTCTTATCGACAAAGAAGAAATATTTGCATCTCTTGTGGGACCGGAGATGGTCCAAGCCACGACAGAGAAGGTCCAGGTCATCTTGGAGGTAGATACCACTGGAGTTTGAGGATGGCGACCACGTTTCCCCTACGGGTCTCACCTCGATGAGGTTTATGGAGATGTGGCCTAGGCGGCATGTTATCTCCGAGGTTCAGTAGACCTTTTTAGGTCCTCAGCAGGGTAGGTGAGGAGGTTTACCACTTGACCCATCCACCTCAGTTGCACCAGGTGCACGACGTTTTTCCAAGTATCTCAATTGAGGAGATACGTGCTTGATCCTTCACGCATCATCGACCTCAGGGAGTTGGACGTCGATAATAGGGCGTCATGCACGGAGGTTCCAGTGGGGATCGAGGATCGACAGGAGCAGATTCTACGAGGATGGTCGATTCCTCTTGTGTGTTTTCGTAGGCAGCACTGAAACCTCCAGGTAAGCACATGGGAGCGGAAGGCTCAAATGCGTGCTCTGTACCTCTTTTGTGACCCTAGTTTGTGTTGAAGCTTTACGGGCACATAAAGCCCTGAGGTGGGAGTAATGTAAAGACCCGGAAATTTCAAGGAAATTTTTTGCTTAATTTTCTTTGGAATTTTACAAGAACGCAGTTTCTGACGGCGCCTGAATCCGAGGTCCGGTGTACCCGGAATCAATTTCCGAAGTTTAGCTTGGGTACGTTCAGTGAACGAACGAGCGGGAATTTCTATCTTTTGAACCAGTGCTCGGAATCAAATTCTGAGGGCACCGATGGAACCGCAACACCGGTTTTTTCTTAGGAACACCTATTCCGCAATTGCGTTTTATCGAGTTTGGAAGTTAGTTTTCGGGGGTTTTTAATTAAATTGAATAAAAATATGTGTTTGCCATATTTTTATTTGAAGTTGTAGTTTGAACCTCCAAGGGGAGGTTAGTGGAGGGGCCCACTAGCACATAACCTCCCTTGGGTGGATGTTATAAGGTGGGGCCCACATGAGTATCAAACCCCCTTAACCCCCTTTAACTCTTGAACTCTCCATTTATGTGGATGAAACTCTCTCTCATTAAATGAGTCTCTTCACCTCCCTCTCATTAAATTTGACAACTTGAGATATTTAATTATGTGAGTTAATTTAATTTCAAAATCTTGAATTTCAAAGGTTTGTGGTGTTAATAAATTAAGTGAGGCTTAATTTATTTTTGGGTTAGTTTCTTAGTTTCTTGAGAGCCTTTGGAGAAGAAAATATAAGGAAAGCTAGAGTTCTTCATCCTCTTCGACGAAGAACACGAGGAACACGAAGAATGCATCGAACTCCATCGAGTAACACCGAGTCCTCGAAGACCGACTCCACGACACTGATCCGCGACGCGACGTCTCTTTCCGCAACGGTTCTTCCGCAACATCTCTCTTTCCGTGACGCCATTCCCGCGACGCGACTTCCTCCTTCCAAGTCGCCTCTTTCTACGACGGTTATACTGCGACGTTTTCTCTTCGACGAACCTCCGAACAAGCTCCGCTCTTGAAACCAAGGTAGGGGTTTTAATTTTATTTATTTATTTTGTTCGTGAATACCAACTTGACGATCTTCGTGGTTTGAAACCGATAGCTATTGAATAACGTGAGGGGGCTGGACCGCACAAACACGACCGACCCTCCTCCTTTTTTTCATGTTGGTTCCTTTGTGGTTTGGTACGGGGAGGCGCGGTGCCGTCGCACCACGCGGAATCATAAGACAAGGAAATGCGCGGCACCGTCGCGCCACGCCGTGAAAAGAAGAACAAGGACGTGACGCCGTCGCGCCGCATTGGAGAAACCCGAAGACATCCACGGACGGAGTCGGGTCACGGCGAAGGGGTGCGGCGTCAACGCGCCGCGCCGGAGATCCACGAAGACGACGCGTTTGGTTAATTGACGGGCAACGACAAAACGGGGCCGCAATGTATTTTTGAAGCTTGCGCAGTAAAGTACGAGACCCGAGATGAACACCGGCTCATACGGTTTTGAAAACGGACCACCGGAGCAATTTCGGTGGCCCGTGGAAACACCCGGAGGCGCGGGTCGCCGGCGTGGCGCCGTAGGCGACCGGAGGTAGCGGCCGGAGCGGTTCGGCCGCCAGGCGGCGGCGGCGCCCTAGCACGCCGCCGAAAGAATTGGTGGTGGCGGTTGCGCCGCCGCCCTCAATTAACGGCAAGGGGCGGGCCGCGCGCACCCCCCGCTCCCCGACTTTGGCTCGGCCACGCCGAGCCGCGGATGGCCGGTCGGGCCGGACCGAGCCGGCCAAGCCGGGCCGCGCCGGCCGGGCCGGGCCAGGTTTAGTCGGGTCGGACCCGGTTCGGGCCGACCCAGGGGGGGTCGGGCCAGGTCGGTCCGGGCCCAGACCCCCGTTTTCGGACCACTTTCGGTCAAATGCCCATATCTTGGGATACGAACCTCCGATCGACGCACCTTCAGTTGAGTAGTGATCCTTGGAATGAGATGGTTGTTTCGGTATATTACACTCAAGGTTTAAAAGAACTTTGGGTTCGGCCGGGTTGGTTCGTACACGAAACCAACCGGGCCCTCGGAGCGGAAACACTTATATCTTTAGCACCGGACGTCCGATTGACGTGCCGTAAACTTTGATGGATTCCTCTAAGTGAGACGGTTCTTTTGGCTTACTCCGCTTGAGTTTTGGATGCCGTCGGAGTGCGGTCGGGTAGGTTCGCTCATGAAATCCAACCGGGCCCCTGGAACGAGAAAACCAATAACTCACAGACCGGGCGTCCGATTGACGCGCCGTCTGTCTCATTGATTTCCTCTTGTTGAGACGGAACTTTTTGCATACTTCGCTCGAGATTTGGATACAGTTGGATAGTGGCTGGGTTGGATTGCACCCGAAATCCAATCGAGCCCCTGGAACGGAAAAGCTGATATCTTTCAGACAGGATGTCCGTTTGACGAACCATCATCGGCGTTGATGATATCGTTAAGAAAAGATCCCTATGAGTATACACTATGAGAGTTCGGGGTACAGTTGAGATACGGTCGGGATTGGTTCGCTCACGAAACCAACCGGTCCCCTAGGATGAAAAGGCTAGTAACTCACAAACTGGGCGTCCGATTGACGCGCCGTCTGTTGCATTGAGACCCCTATGACGAGGCGGTCCTTTGAGATACTTTTTCGTGGGACTTTGAGATACTTGGAGTATCGACCAGTAGATCGTGGAGCGGACCCTCCCAGAGATGAGCGTACGGAGTACAGAGACCGTGTACCTGGCTGGGACCTGAAGACTGCTTGTCCGATTCGAGTCGGAGAGACTTGTATAGCCCAGTGGGGAGCACTACTGTGTTTGGGTGGCAGACTTACAGCGGGGAGCACTACTGTGTTGGTTGCAGACGATGACATAGCTGACGAAGGCCGAGTGTTCGAGGACTGGATGGTACCCAGAGGTGGACTACACGACGAGTCAGTACCCGGAGGTGGACTTCACGGCGAGACGACACTCTGAGGAGGTTGACGGGCGAGAGCGTTGTGGAAGCTATCTGTACCTACCCTTCAGGTAGGATCCGAGGAGGATAACCCAGGAGTTGCTTCCTTTCTTCCAGCTGTTTGTCTTTTTCTGTTGTACTTTCGTTCAGTTGTAGCTGTACTTTCAGTTGGGTTTGTATTCTGGCCCATTTACTTTTCAGCACTTTCTTTTGTACTTAGTGTTTTACTTCCGCTTGTACTCTGTGGTGTATTGTTTACTTATATAAAATCAATGCCTTCCTAGTTATCGGGATTTACGCCTTTGGTGCTAGTCTCTAGCCCCTGGCCTATGGAAGGCGGGCTTGGGGTAGTCACGGCATGGGCCCCGAGGACGGGTCGTGACATTATTTTCCAACGGAGGTGAAAGACGTATAAAATAGATATAAAATTAACATAAAAACATCTAATTATGGTAAATATACGTATTTTATCATTTTAATGTGTTTATAGAACATTTTTATGAGGTTTAAGAAGAAATAAACAAGAAAATATTGGTAAGAACATATTCATCTTCTTTGGGTATCCTAATTTGAAAATCACCTTATGGATTCTTAGATGAGTATTTTGGGAAGACCATCAACTCAAGGTCATGACTAAGAATTTTGGGAGATTATTTGAAAATATCTTAGTTGAGATAAATTTCTCATGTTCTAAGGATGATAGAGGAGAAGAGGTTCCCTTTTATAAGTGATGGGAGTGAGATTCTTGTAAATACTTAAAACATAGAAATATAATAATTTTATATTCAAGTACAAGTGGATCCAAAGAAACCCAAATTCAAGTATAATATAGGTTTGGTTAGAAATAAAATTAAAATATAATATTTATACAAGTTTTTAGGTTATTTTATCCCTTATCTATTTAGTTGAACCCGACATTAATCATTTTAACCATTGTCATAATAATGAATTTTTACATCGGTTACTATTTATAATAACAAAAAATGAAAATGAAATATTAATTTTTTTTGAAATGATGATTTAAAACATCTAAAAAAATTATTATATTCATTTTATATGAGTTACATAAATTAATTTTAAAATAAGTGCACAAAATATAATGAAAATCATTTTTAGAAAAAAAAAATGTATTTTTGAATAAAACTAATTTTCTCTTATTCTATGCATAGTAAAAACAATTAGATGAATGTTAAAAATATTTAATTGAATATATTATCTATAAATTTAATTAAAATAATTAAACAATGGTGATTAATTTAATTTATTAAGATAAAACACATTGCATTCCTAAAAATAGTTTTTTTCAGAAAAACATCTCTTTTTTACATTCAATTTTCATTTCTAGCCAATTGATAACCAATGAAATAATTTTATCAATTTTTGAAGAAATTATTTTTCATAATTTATTTTTTCCTATTAATACCGAAAACTATAAGATCTTGGAGATAATTATGACATTTAATAACAATATTTTAATACTATATCACAGTTCTTTTAAACTCAGCATTACGTGTAAAAAAGTTATCATATACATCAAAATTATTTAAGGAGAAACATGTCATAAAATCTTTTTATGTTACATTATAGTCCCTTATAATAATCTATCCCTTGAAATTCCATTCCCATGATACAAACAACTTAGGATGCTTCTGCAACATCTCATTCTTGGGTTCCTACGTAGCTTCTAAAAATTCATGGTTTCACCACAAAAATTTATCCAATTGAGTGGTATTATTCCAAAAAATATATATTTAAACAAATAATATCCATTTATTATTCCTTATAAAATATAAAATACTCTAGTGTTATGACCTTTGATTTAAGTGCATATGGAGGATCGATAATATACTTCTTAGGAGATATAGGTAGAACACATCATGTATTGGAAATAAATTTAGTAAAAGTGTTAAGCGGTAACCAACCATATTGATATGATAAAGATATTTGAAGGGATAAATATATCTAAGAATCAACAATAACATCTTTACAAATTGAAAATCCTTATTCCTAGGATATATTCATGGGAATACCCTATCACCAACTTCAAAATCTAGATCTCATTGATGTTTTACAACATTAATTTTATAACAAATATAAGATACCCTAATGTGATTACAAATGTATCCAACCATATCAGTAATTTTCTCATCTATATTAGGTCCCAATAGATTTTATTCTCCAACTTCATCCCAAAATATTGGATTTTTACACTTCCTACCATAGAGAGATTCATAAGCAACCATATGAATGCTTAAGTGAAAGCTATTTTTATAAGAAAACTAAACAAAAGAGAGGTGTTAGTCCCAAAAAAATTTGAAATAAATAAAAAATGATATTAATATATATTCCTAGGTTTTAATGGTCCTCATAAACTGGTAGAAATAAGACCTATACCAGCAGTTTTGGCCTAAAAGTTGGTAAAGGTCGCTAATTTGGACCTATACCAACGGTTTGCCCAAACCCGTTGGTATAGATCAAAAAATAAAAGAACATATACCAACGGTTATCAAAACCGTTGGTATAGGTCTATACCAACGGTTTTGAGAACTGTTGGTATAAGTACACACATTATTTTATGGAATCTTTCGTCAAATAACATTAAATAAATAAAAAGGTAAAATACTTATAAATATACATATATATTTATGAAATTATGTTCACAAAAGTAATGTTAGGTTAGTTGTTAGGTCATTGGATTATAAACAGGAGGTGCTCAGATCAAAACCAAGCCAGTTTTTTTTAAATTACCTATATGAATAGTTTTATGAAACCATTGGTATAGGTTATTCATATGACCTATACCAATGGTTTTCCCAAAACCATTGGTATAGACCTATCCCTACTCCAAACCATCCAACGGTACTCTAAACCGTTGGTATAGGGTATTTTTCTATTAGTGATAAACCAACCATCTATCTATGGATGACATGATGTGATAAAGTTCAAATCTATATTCAAATTTTTTTATGGTTTCTCAAAAACATTGAGGTAAACCTTAGATCCTGATTAGATACAATAGAATATGGTACATTTTTAAACCTGGCCACATTCTTAATGATATTTTGGAAATATGATCAAGGTAAAAATCTTATCTCATTGAAAATAAATGTGCTGACTTCATAAGGTGGATCAATTATAACCCAAATATTATTATGGACTTTAGATGTTTTGGAGTGTATGATGATGAAATCCATGGTGGTGTTTCCCATTGTAATTATTTTATGGGTAATGGTTGAAAAATAGTCTTATAATTATTTCTAAACTATGTAGAATCTAGACACATGACATTAGATATCAATTTTTTATGTTGTTACACAATATATTATCTTTTGGATCTTTATAAATCTTCATACTTCCAGTATGAATAGAGAATTATGAGAAATGATCTTCATCCAATTGCTCTTTCTTCAAATTTTTTATTGACATGATACATGTTTAGTTCCTTAACATTATCATCCAATGATAATCATTGTTGAACTCAGGATCATTATTCACCTTCTTCTATAGTTATACATATTCTTTAAGCACCTTGTTAATCCTCACATGGATGGATGGTTGAACATTCATCTTAGAAAGATATGATATGTCTCCTTTTATCATGGTTTCAAGATCTATCATTTAAAAAACCATAATTATTGGATCTCTTTTGATACTCATCATGGATAAACTATAATGGTTCATCTGACTGAGGTAATCAACCACCTTATTTTCTTTCCTATGGTGGTAATATATTGAGAATTCATATTCTTTAAACAACTATAACTATCTACATTAGATTATATTTTACTCTTTGTGTATGAATATATATATCAAGATTTTATTATCAGTATATATATATATATATCAAAATTTTTAATGTAAATATAATTCCTCTATATTTTCAATGAAAAAATTACCATTACCAATACTAAATTATAAGATGATTAATTTTTATAATGAATTTTAAATTATTGTGAGTCATAAGTAATTACCATATCATTTTGTATGAGGAAACATCCTAGTCCCTTATTTGATACATTATCACAAATCACAAAACCTTATCTGTTATAGGGTACTTTGATCATAGGTGCAGCGACCAACATTCTTTTTAATTTCTTGAAATTTTCCTCACATTCATTTTCTAAAAGGAAATTAGATCCCTTTTGTGTCAACTTCTTTATAGGATTAGATAGATGTGAGAAATATATCAAATGATTTGATAGTATCTATCCATACTTGGATAACTATGGATCTTGGTCACTATGGTTGGTCTGGGCCATTTCATAATAACTTCTATCTTTGAAGGATCTGATGATATACCCTTTCTTGAGATTAGATAACCCATGAATTAACTTTTTATAACAAAAAATAACACTTGTTAATTTTGACATAAAAATTCTCCTTTCTCAGGGTCTTCAAAACAATCTTAAAATGATGTTCACACTCTTAGTTATTCTTATAATATATAGTAATATCATCTATAAAAAATACCACAGATTGAATAAAGTAATATCTAAATACTATATTAATTAAATCCAAGAATATATCGGGGGCATTGGTAAGTTAAAATGGAATTACTATAAATTCATAATGACCATACCTCATATGGAAGGATATATTGAGAATATACTCCTTATTGACACTAAAATAATGATATCTAGAATGAAGGTAAATTTTTGAAAAGAACTGAGCTCCACATAAATGATCAAACAATTCATAAATATAGGGTAGAGGATACTTGTTATTTATAGTGATCTTGTTATGTTTCAGATAATCAATGAAAAGATGTAGTGGAACATATTTCTTCTTAACAAAAGGAATAGGTTCACCCCATGGTGATACACTCTAGTATATGAATAAATTTTATAGATTCTCTTAGAGTTTCGTCTTCGATTCCTAAAACTCAATCGGCTCCATTCTATATGGATTCTTGGAAATAGGTGCAACCTTAGGTATGAGTTCTATTGAAAACTCCTCCTCATGACTAAAGAGAATACTTGGAAAGAATTTAGGAAACAAATCCTAATATTCTTTAACAATAGTAATATCTTCAATATTGTGTTTTTTCCCAACCATTTGATATAAATATCTCCCATGAATATATAGTAAGACCCATACAATGGAAGAAAATTACCTTGAAAGTTTTTATGCATCTTCACACCAAAATTCGATCATAAGTTGATTCAAAATATAAAATATGACTTCTCTTATATGGTAATTAATACGGTATCAATATAAATAAAGTCATTTTATGCCCAAAATTACATAAAATTCAACTATAAGGATAATCACAAGATTTATAGGAAGTGAATTCCTATAAACTTAGATTAGAGAGGGACTATATATGTGAAATGTGATCATCATACCATTAAGTGTATTAACTATTAACTCAACATCTAACCATTATGGTGTTAATTTGATACCCTTATTAAATTATTCATATATAAAGGAGTGTGTATATCTATAAACAAATAATAAATTTTTAGTTCTAGAGTGGATGGTAAGTATACCTCTCACGACTCTGTTGTCATGAATAACTTCTATAGTTGTGGTCACATGATATATCCCTTTTTCTTTTAGATTAAGATGTTTATAATTCTAATTTTCATCATTTACCCTCATATTCATACAATGATTAGAATAATTTCTAATCTCCTTGTAATTATAGCATTCAAGTGTGGGTGGAACAATTGGTTGATATTTCTCTCTATTCATTTTATTAACTGGACTCTTTACATCACTTGTGTATTATTAACCTTAGTGGCCTTCTTTTCCAAGCATAAAATAGTTACCAAACCTTATATGGTAATTTAATATATGATTTAATACAAAATTTTGAAATAAAGGAAAATTAATTTTTTTCCTCTATGTTTTTTATTATTAGAATATCCTCAAAATTACATCTTTCTCTTCTTGTCCCCCAAACCATGAGAACAATGAGACTCTATAATCTCAATTTATAACTTGATAGAAAAAAATGTGATTTCTTCATAGATATAAAATTATCTTATAACCAATAAATTTTTAAGTCTTCTCCTTAAACCACTAAAAAACTTGTCAAATTTTCTTTTAGGGCTGATGATAAAATTAGAAGCATACCTTACAAGTCTGGTGAAATCTTCCTCATATGTACTATTGGATTCCTAACTATTCAATTTTAGTTCTAGAAATTAAATTTTCATTTTAGTGTAAAGAGTTTAAGGAAAACACTACTAAAATTTCTAGAATTTGTTACGAGGAATTTTCAATGAACAAATATGGCATCACAAATAGTCTTTGGGTGTAAAATATTTGCGACAGATGGAGTATTCCATTAAAAATAGTAATTATTTTTGACAGAATACAGAATATATTGCAAATAGTTTTTGCATGATTTTCTACCTTCTAATGTGAAATATATTCAAGATAGGAATTTTTTATGGACCTTTACTTACATTATAAATATTCATCCACTCAGGATAATTTAAAATGAAAATTAATGCCCGTCCCAAATACATTTTATAGAAAAACTTTTTACAATGGAATTAATTACATCGTAAAAAATATGTCAATTTAACAACATCACACCCTTTTATCTCCTTCCACTCCTTTCTTATTCCCTCTCCCAAACAAATATGATGAAACTTCCCTAGACACACCGCTCCATGGAGCTCCAAAAAAGCCCGTTACTTCTGATTTTTGATGATTTCATCTTAGATCTACTAAGTTCGGACTGTTCTTCTCTCCTCCATCATTATTATTTCATATTTTGGTACAATATTATAAATACTAGTTTGTTCAAAACCTAGGTTTATAAATTTACCTAATCATTATAATTTATATGATATTTATGGTGAATATAAATTTATTATTCCCTATTTGGGTGTCCTGGTTCCGCCCGAGTTTCTTAAATTTGATTTAAGAAAATTTTCTCATTTTTTGATCTTTAGATTTAATAGATTTTATTTTATGTTTAGGTATGTTGGAAGTTTAATATTTTATATTATTATTTGAAATATGATGATTATTGAAATATGCTGGAAGTTTGTAATCATTTGGATATATATATATATATATTAATATTAATATGCTAATATACATATATATTTGTGTGTGTGTTCATGTGTGTGTGTACAAGCATGTATATAGATTTGATATATTAATTTTCTTAAAAAAATGTGTAATAATGAATTTGATGTCAATAGATTTTGTTAAGAAATTTTGTGATATATATTTATATATAACGTATGAAATAAATAGAAATGAGTTGTTTTTACAATTGATGAGAAAACTAATTTAAAGAAAATGTTTTACCAAAATATTATCTATAATAATTTTTTTTATAAAAACGTTAAAAAATTGGTTTAATGAAAAAAACAATTTAAAATATGTTATATTTATTAAAAACTTAGTGAATAACAATTAGGATAATTTTTTATAATACATTGTGAAAAAATATAACAAATAAAAAGAATTATTAAAAATCCATAAAAAAATTAATTAATAAATATGTAGTATTAATTTAAATAAATAGTAAAAATAATTAAATAGTTTATAATATTTAATAATTAATGAGTATTTATTATTTATAAAATGTAAATATTAATGATAGTTATAAAATAATAGAAATAACTTGTAAAAAATTATAAAAAAATATAACAACTATTACAAATTCACATTAATTCATTTAAATGTTGTATTAATTAAAATAAATATTATTAATAAATCATGTAAATGTGGTAAAAACACTCTACTCACTTAACTATTATAATGCGTCTTGGGTAAAAATTATTAATTCAAAAATTATTAATTCTAAATAAATATCAATTCAAAATAAATTTTAATTAAAAAATATAGATTTGATATTTGTATATTTCTTTAAAAGGAGTTATAATATATTTGATGTATTTATATTAATTAAAAAATATGATTAATTATGAAATATTAGTAATATTTATTATAAATTTATATATAAATAATAAATCATTAATATTACTTAACAAATAATTTTATCAACTACTAAAAATTAAAAAAATTGTAATAAAAGACTAAATTTTTTATCCCACCTTGCAAAGAATATAAATAATAGTAACAATTATAAATTCACTATATTTCATATAAATGTTTAATTAATTAAAATAATACATATTAATAAATTATATACATATTTTAATATATATATATATATAAAATATATATAAACAATATTAATAAAATATTAAAAATGATACCCTCACGTGAAATGTTACCAAACACCCGATGCTCAAAAATTTCTTACCATGCCTAGGGTAAACCCACATCCCGAACCCAACGGTGGTATCCAATTTTTTATACAATACATTGTTTTAAATATAATTTAAATTTTAATGATAAATTATAATAAAAATATTAAATTAATTACCCAAGCGTGAAATATAACTAAACACATGATACCCACAAATTTTATGTCACACCTAGGGTAAAACCTACACCCTGGACCCATCCGTGCTCTCAAATGTTTCATAAAATACATGGTTTGGGAGTCACTTAATTTTTTTAATAAAAAGTTATAATAAAAATTTTAAAATAATTACCCTCGTGTTCCATGTAACCAAACACCGAACACACCGACATGTTATGTCGCACCTAGGGTAAACCTTGTATCCCTGATCTTTAGTGGTCTTAGATTTATGATACGATACCTCATTACAAAGATATTTCAATTTTTCTATTGAAAATGAAAATAAAAATATTAAATGGAATTACCATCGTGTGTGATGTTACTAAACTTTCAACACATACAAATGTAATGTTACGCATAGGGTAAACCCTACATCTCAGACCTAATGATGGTCTCAAATTTCTCATATGAGACATCGTTCAAGAGATATTCTATTATCATAAAAAAACAGTGTGTATCATATATAATATATATAATATATTTATTCTATCTGTGTTGTGCCTCTACGGGCCTCGTAATCCAGTGTTAACCCAAAAACTCACTCTAATCATATTCCATAGAATATTTCATGGTGTTAAAATACAATAATAATTTTCAACTAGTCAAAATAATCAGTAATAATTATTTTTATTTATATTTTTTTATAACTATGGACTCAGGAAGTAGACACCAATTTCTATTAGGCAGTCTTGATTGGATAAATAATCACAAAAATCTAAACGGATCTGGTATAAATCTTATCTACATTGAAGGTGTTGAAACCTTTATATCATTTTAATCATCAAATTTAGATTTTATTTCTGAAGTAGTAATCAAATGACCACATCAGAAATGTGATCTTAGGAGAATCAAAATGTTGGATAATGTTGGAGTTCATCATTTATGTTTTGGTTTTCAGAAAGATTATATTTTTTGGTATCAACATGGTGAAAAGAATTCAGTAGAAAATACAAATTTTTTGGTTATGGATCCATCGTTTCAAAATTTAGTACATGAGACTGTCGGTCCATCTATTCCTAAAACAACAACTCAAAATGATATTCCAAATCATGAATTATAACCTTCTCGGTTTTACAATTTGTTGTAATTTTTTGAGAAGGCCTTATATCGAGGATGTCGAATGAGAAAACTTGAAGTTGTTACCAAATTTATGGCTATTAAATCAGATTTTGGAATGTAAAATAGTTTTTTTGATATGATTTTATATTTTTTAAAATCCTTTTTGTCTAATATAAATACACTACATGAAAGTTTCTATGAAAGTAAGAGTTTGGTTCATAATTTGGGTCTTAGTTATCATAAGATTCATGCATGTTCAAATGACATCATCTTATTCTATGGTGATTATGAATCCTTGATTAATTATCTTAAATATAGAGAATTAAGGTACAAAGAGGAAAAACAAGTAAAGACCACATTTCCTATGAAACATTTAAATAATTTTCCAATTACACATAATTTACAACACTATTTATGTCTCGCAACATAGCTGGATTGATGAAATGACATAAATAAAGTATTTCCATCATTAATAACTTAAATTATCCATGTGATGGTGATTCATGGAAACACTTTGATCAGATGAAACCTTGTTTTAATTCAGAACCTCATAAAATGTGGTTGAGTCTTTCTACTGATGGTTTTTGTACATTTGGCTCTTACAATAGTCAATATTATTGTTATCCTATTTTCATTACTCTATAAATCTAACCTCCTTGGATGTTGATAAAGGAACCATATATATATTTTCTACTCTTAATTCCAGGACTTCAAAAGAAGAATATTGATTTTTATTTGAATCCACTAATTGATGAGTTAATTTCATTATGGAACAATGGTGTGACTACATTTGAAATAGTTGTAGATAAGAATTTTACACTAATGTTTTCATTAATATGAATGATCGGTGAATTTATGGTGTATGGTATGTTATCTGGATAGAGAACACATGGCCTAAAATCATTTATATACTGAATGGTGGAGAAAAAAAATGTTTATTCTTGGTAATGGCAGAAATACTAGTCATTTTGATTACCATCAGATATTTCTTCCCAAGGATCACCCTTTTTGAAGGAACATAAATAATTTTACAAAAGGTCAGATTGAAAGAGATGAACCTTTAGAAGTGCTCTCAGGTATTCATGTAAAATATATCATCTCTTAATTACCTCTTATTACTTTTGGACCAACCTTAAATAAAAAAAATAAATGGTTTTGGGAAAGATCATAATTGGATAAAGCGGGGTATTTTTTTGGACCTTCCATATTAGTCTAATTTGTTGGTTCGTCACTTGTTAAATGTAATTCATATTGAGAATAATTATTTTTGTAACATATTTTATACCTTGTTGGACACACCTATTAAGATGAAATATAATGTAAAGGCGCAGTTAGATCTTTCCCAGATTTTCAGATTCCATAAACTTGAATTATTTGAAGATGAAAGATAATATACTTTATTGAATCCAAAATAATCTAAAGAACTTTCTAAAGAAAGGAACTTATTATTTTTCAATGGATTTTAGATCTGAATTTACCAGATGGTTATGCTTCTAATTTGTCTCACTACACTATAAATGGGGATATTATCAGTTTAAAAAGTCATGACTATCGTGTTATAACGGAATGATTAATCCTTGTTGGTCTTAGAGAGATATTTAATTATTTAATTTGGGATGTTTTAACCAAAATATAATGTTTATTATGAGACATTTGTGTGGCAAAATTATATTATGATGCATTGAGTATGATACAAAAGGATTTTTTTAATATCATGTTTATTGGAGAAAATATTCCAGTAAGGTTTTTTTAACTCAATGGAACATTAAATATTACATTTTCTGTATGAATATAAATGTGGAGGACTATTAAAATTATGATGGATGTACCTATTTAATGTATGCATGAAAAAGTTAGAGAAGAAAGTATGTAAAAAAGAATCAGTTGAAGGGAAAATTGCAGAAGCGTACTTATAGGATGAAATTTCAAATTTCTGCTCTAATTATTTTCAATCGAAATATGTTTCAAAACATAACTGGTTGGGTCGTAATGAGATAAATTTTGATGACATAACATACCATCTATTTCCAGTCTTCAATCAACTCGATCTTGGTTTTGATGTTTATCATGAAATATGGCTTCAGATGAAGAACTCCACATAGATCATACATATATTCTTCTAAATTGTAAATAAATGACATGATTTGTGTAGTAAGTACTACATTTTTATTATTTTTTTAAATATTTATAAATTATACCTTTATTAAAATTATTTTTTTTCAGAACATATGATGACCATATCAAAATAATATTTATAAAAATTACATCTACTACTCTTGAAGAGTGTCATGAAAAAAATTTGGAAGATTCGTTTCAAAGACAGATAAGTTTAGTTTCTTTCAATTGAAAAATAAATCAATTTTACAATGATATCTATTATTAATATTTTTTATTGTCTGCAAGAAACACAACATGGAAATTAAATTTATAATAGATTATGTGTGCTCAAAAACCCTCTATCAAAATTGGTAAAATATTATAATGGGTATGTGGTTAATGGATTTAAATTCTATACACACATATATAGTGACTCAAAGAAATCAATGAATAGTGATGTTTGTTTGAAAGGATATCATCATAAGGAAAGTGATTTTGAGTTTTATGGTATGCTTAATGAAATAGTTAAGTTATGTTATCTAGGACCAAATTATGTAAAAATGTAAAAATGTAATTTGTTTTATACTGATCAATAGTTACGAGTTCTTCCATGACATGGAGTCTTTGACATTAAATATAATAACCTTCCTGCATAAAATTAACCATTTATGGTGGAAAATCAAGAACATCATATCTATTATACAAATTATTATGATGTTTTGAGATATTTTCATAACTGGTGGAGTGAGATAAAAATGAAATCATGAGGAAATTAGTTTATTGAAAATGAAAATGGTTTTATGTTAGTGAAAAATATCGAAATTGTTTGAGAAACATCCTAGAATATATCTCTTATCCAAAAATATATAAATATAGATGATGAAATCCCCCAGTTAAGGGATGACGATATAGATAATGTTGATGAATTAATAAGGGATGATTAAACTAAAATTCATAAGGAAGTTGATGATGTTAAATATGAGGTCGAAAACATTTTTCATGATGAAAATAGTAAAGAAGATGATGATTGAAGTATTATATTCAAGCATTTTTTTACAGGTAATTATTCTATTTTGGTATTTATTTGTTTTTTATATTTGATATTTTTATTATCAATTTATTATAGGTATGAATATTTGTTTCAGATGACTTGAGATGATCCTAACGATCTACTTCATTCTCTCATTGATGTCACACTTCTTGCTGATGAGCCTAATTTAGATGATCCTCAAAATGGTGTGCCTATTAGGAAGGGGCATGGTCATTATAGATTGATGATTATAGATCCTATTCTAGATAGATTACCATATGTTTATTTTGATCCTCATTTATAGAGGTATGTTTAATTATTTAATATATTTATTTCATATAAACTTTTTTGTATTAATTTTGGTAATAATTTTATGATTAATTATATTTATTTGCATAGTTTTTCACATTTAGATATTATGAAGCCTTGTGATATTCTAAGAAATTATTTTTATGAGTCATGGGTATCATGGGAACTGGTTTCCATAATCTTGCGTTACTAGATTTTCAACCACTGGATTGTACGTCATTAAATAATCTATAATTTTAAAAATTTATTTAATTACTATCAAATTGTTTTTAATTATCTTGCAGAATTAATTTTATCCCATTCCTGATTACTTGAGAGGACCAATCCGAGAGGCATGAGATATTTTTATATGTGATCAATTTCATCGGTTTTTTTACAACCTTGGAAACTGAGAAATGGATAAATCTTGTGCCACTGTTTTTAACCATCCTTGCATTTCCCATCGACCTGACTATATATCCGCTTATGTATTGGATGGATTGTGCTTCTTCTGAATTGGAGAGGCTTTTAAGAGGAGTTTATCATTTGGATGTGAGGCTGGGGGAGGAAATAGGTCACACATAGGGTTGTAAGTCATACATTTTGAATAAATCAACGACATATGGTAAGTGATATTATTTATTAATGTATATATATTTTAACTCTAACATGTTTCTTATATTTTACAGGCTGCTAATAACTAATCGATTATGAAGTTTGATGTTTATTAGAAGATATATACTGATCCCTGTATAGAAAAATTTGTAGGATACCGACAACGCCATAATGTGGTTAGTAATTTTTTAAAAAATTCCACGGATATTAATTTTATTATTATTATAGTTTTTCATTATATTTAAAGGAAACATATGTGGCCATGAATTTTCATTCACAAGAGAGTCAAGCCGAGAGAAAAAAATATGCCACTAGAGATTCAGGTTTTAATGAGGGGGATAAGAAACAAGTGACTTTTCATGGTGTCAAGAAAGGTCGGGTGATTGGTACTGGTTCCTGACTGACACCTATGAGTTATTATGGTACTTTTTCAATTTCATTAGTGAGCGTGAAGGGAGGTTGTAGAGAGTCATCATAGATGTCATATTTTGTTGCATAGTATGAGGAGAGGTTGAAAGGTCAGGATGAGATAATATATGAGATGCAGAAAGAGAGGGAGGACGAGCGTGAGCAACAACATCGAAGAAATGAATAGATGTTAGAGTATATGCAGCGACTTGTGTGTGGCGTTGGTATAGAGTTTCCTCTCCCTGATCCTTTGAGTGATTCTCCTCTACCTGACGATAGTTGATGATTTTTGAAGTTTTATAAATGCCTTCTAATTTGGGATGAAAAACATATTATGTTTAAAATGATGTATTACTTTTATGTTTTTTTTAGTTCTTTTAATTTTTTTTAAAAAAATTATTTAATTTTTTAATGAGTTTTAAATATTTTTAATATTTTTAATTTTTTATACGCTTTAATTTTTTTAATTAAATCTAAGTTATTATTATTATTATTTAATTATTATTAAATAAATTTATTTTTTATTATTTTTTATTATTTTATTTATTTTTAATTATTTTATTTTTTATAATGATTTTAATTATTTTTAAAAATATTTAATTATTTGATTATTTTTAATGATTATCATTTTTTTTAATTAATTTTTTCTTAAAAAAAATCTTATTTTTTTTGAAAAAAATATTATTTACGATGGACAAATGGTCGCAAATAATGAATTGTGATGGACTATTGAAATTTATTATTTAAAAAAATTTGGACCATGAATTGTGAAAGATATTTCATCTGACATAATTACTCTCTATTTTCCACAGTCCATCGCAAATAACCACAATTGAGACACCATTTGTTTCCACGGTGTATTAGCGACGGACTCCCATTACAAATGAATTTTTAAGATGGGATTCTTTCGCTAATGATCCATCGCAAAAAAATGGAAACTTTAGTAGTGAAATACTTATTGAAAAATACCTTTTTAAACTATTCCCATGTTACAGAGTTAATTTTCTCCCCTTGATTCATATTCTTTATAAGACTTCACCATTTATTAGCTTGTACTTACAAATGAAACTCGACCAAAATAACCTTATTATGGTCATAAAAATGGATAAAAGATAATACATTTTCTATAGAATTAATCCTTTTCTTTAAAATAATTGGATTGTAGAAACCACTAAAGGAATTTATATAATTTCTCATAAAAGAATCAACAATGAAGTTTTCTTTCCATTGGCTATTTGGAAGTTCAAAAAGATTCATGTTATTATTCATAGCTTGAGATAGTTGGGTGATCGTAGTGATAATATATCATATCCAAGATCCCATTTCATTTGGTTACTCATCAGGATGGTCATTTCATTGGTCATCGCATTCATTGTTCACATGATTCCTCCTAGTTCTATTCATTAAATAAAACCAAAAATCTTAGTGTGGGTATCAAATATCAATAATTAAAGTAAGTTGTCATATGATTACAAAAAATAATTTTTATGATATCTTAAATTATGTCACCTTCTTCCAACCCATGAAACTTAAAGTTCTCCTTATATCAGTGTAGGATATCATATATTTTCATAGATTTTATTATCTCATTCATCATAATGGTACATAAAGAGAATGTGAATTAAACAAAGCATATCTCCCAGGAGTGTCAAGCCAGGTGTGTCATCTTAGTCCAACTCATATTTCATCATGTAGAGATTTATTTAATACTCAAATAGCCTTTTAGGGTGTTTATATAGTTAACCATAATTTTTATACATAAATATTACATTTTATTAGATGAATATTCATTACAGAACATTATTATCCACACTAGAACTATATAGTTTCAGTGTCTTTGGGAACATGGATACATAAAAACTTATTCATATTAGATCTAAATATTAATAGACATAGGTCTTCAAAACTATAAAACTTATTAGATACATTAAAATTAATAATTTTTTTCATATCTTGGGGGAAAGAAAACATAATAAAGGGTGAGCTCATATACCCTGTAATGGAAAAAATGGAGATATCAATGATCATTTAAACCTAACATGAAAATTAAGGGTATGAGAAAATGATATTAACTAATGAAAGTCATACGAAGAAGTTATAAGATCATAAACATGAGTTATGGTATAAATATTGGTTGTTCATAAGATATGAATCATAAAGGGATCAAAGAAAAAGATCCATGAGAACATAAAAGTTTCAAAATATTATGTTATAAAAGAGTGGAATAAAGTTTTGTATAGTCATAATCAAGGAAATATTATGTTGAGGCTGTCCAAAAATACATTTATAACATGTTAGTCTTGGAAAAAAATATCAATTTACTTACTTCGGGCTTGAGATAACCTCCTTTTTAACCTTTTTTGGGATTGTGGTAACCTTTTGTGTACCCTTTTTCAAGCTTGGGACAACCTCTTGTGTACCATTTAATCTCATAGAACATTAATCTTTACCTGATTCATTGGATGTATATATAATTCTAGTCCCACCCATTATATAATCATAAATCCATTCATATGTATGCCACAAGACCATAAAAACATTCATTATAACTTAACCTATGGAAAATAAAATGGGTTTCATTGATATTTTATCATAATAAACATAAAACATCCATGTAAAGAATAAATACTTTATCATTGAATCATATCCCTGGTAAAACCTAATTAACCTCAAAGGATGTTATCCTTGATGAAAAATTCTTTTGAAATATCACTGAAATATTTCTTTAGGAACTACCCTTTTTAATGTTAAATCATATATTAAAATATAAAAATTTACCAAATATTAAGTAAAATGATTTCTTTGAAAATAAAATTAGAAAACTATGAAGGAATATTCAAATAATTTATTATTCATGATGATGAGAATTCCTATCCATGTCGTGTATGTTAAAACAAATATTCTTTTTATATTTTTGGTAAAAATTCAAAATTACCTCATTCATAAAATCACATGAACATTTCTTTTAAAAAAATTGTAAAAAAATTAATCATTGGTAAAAATGAATTTAAAAAATCAAATAAGAATATAAAAACATTTCTTAAAACATTTTTAGAGAACATGAATATGGAAGAAAATTATTTTTGATTGAAGATATGAATAAAGTTGATTTCCCTAAAAAAATATTTTGGTCTATTGAGTAATTAAAGTGAGGTACATGAAACAAAAATAAATATTCTAAAAAATAACCATCATTTAAGAAAATTAAATTGATATATCAAGATATGATTATAAAATTTCCTTTAATGAAAATTCAATAATAAACAATCTTGATTAAAATGAGATTGCAATCTAAATCACATACCTCAAGTTCAAAATGCTTAGAAGGTGATTTAACCTTCCATATAATAAATTTAAATTTAATATAAGTTTTTACCATAGTCATTTAAATACCTAATAAATCATATATTTTCCACTTATATAATTTTAACACCCATTTATTAATAACTTCTTATTAAAATCATTATTTTCAGGTGTTAACTATTTCGTTTTCTTCTTGAGAATTTCTATTTGGCAGCTATGTTAATTGTACTTTAATCATGGTAAAATAATATTAAAATTTTTAAGCATGATATTAATATCATAAATATTATATATATATATAAACATATATTAATTCATTAATAATGTATTGAGACAGAATAATGAATTACACCATTCATGGAGATGGTAGGTCGTACGTACATTTTATTGCTATTTTCAATTTTCTTTGGATGAAATAAAAGAAAGGTAAATAATAATTCAACCTTAAATAATAATTATTATATCATATATATCATATATATTCATTAAATATTTCCTTATTTCCATCCATGTAAAGAATAATGAAAAAAAGAATCACATTGTTTTGTGGAGGTGGTAGTCCACACATACGCACGAGTAACGTTATAATTTTCCAATGGATTCAGAGGTAAGAATGTGTATATGATATTATAATTACATTGGCATAAATATTTCATAAATATTATTTATTAAAATTAAACACATCATAATAACCCTCCATGGATGATGTTGTTAGAAAATGAATTGTATTTCTATGTGGAGGGAGTAGTCACACGTACGCACGAGCGATACTTTTACTTCTCATTTGATGTAAAAGAGGGTTTATAATGGTAGTTACATGATCATAATAATATTTTAGTATATTGAGGATAATTAAGTTATTATTTTATGAATAATACAATTTATTTATTGTATATATAAGAAGAAATAAATTTAAAGAGGTTGGGTAGGAAGAATTACCTCTTCTTTGGTAGGCCTCGTTTAGATCCCTTATTATGCAC
Source organism: Viscum album (assembly GCA_963277665.1). NCBI lineage: Eukaryota > Viridiplantae > Streptophyta > Magnoliopsida > Santalales > Viscaceae > Viscum > Viscum album. The sequence continues at coordinate 331,528 of CAUJRU010000587.1, forward strand.
CCTTGGAATGGACTTTTAAGAATACCATTACCTCTAATTAGTATATATGTAATTTTATAAGATAATTAGGAAGTTTTTTTAAACTATATAGCTTAAGGAGGTGTAAAGAAATGAGATAAGGGTTGTCCTTTTATAATGGAGTTAAATGAAACACTTGGAAATTCTTTAAAGGTATAAATATAATTAATGTATTTATAAAGTATAATGAATCAAAATGGCCATAAATTATAGTAAAAAGTTTTTATGGTAAAATTATAATCATCCAATGAAATTTATATAGGTTTTGGTGTCATTTTATACCTTCAATTTTGGTTTAAAACCTTTATTAACCAATTTTAACATTAACTATGACAACAATGTTTTTGATCTTAAAGGGCAATAGTTTTACTTTTATGGTAAAAATTGGATCTTAAATTGATAAAGGATAAATTTTTTGACTAATTATAATCATAATTATCCTCTTTAAATATTTCTTTGATTAAGAAATTAGTAAAATAGTATTTTTCATAAAATATCATTAATGTTATTTTTGACACTATTCATTTACTTTGACTTTAAAGTCATCAATATAGGTATGGAATTAAAATATAAAAATTCCAAAAAACCCTAAATTTTTTATATAAAAAATTAAATGTACACAATAATTCCATCAAATTTTATTACTTTTTATATCTTTAGAATTATTTATTTTATTTTTATATTAATTTAATAAATACCATATCAGTGTTACATAAGAATTTAATATAATTATTTAATCACTAAAAACTATAAATAAATTAACATGATAAAAATAATTATTATTATTTAAAATAAACATTTATAACTTAACTTATCCTCTTTTTATCCTTATTTAGAAAATTTATAGATATTAAATTCAAGAGAGTGAAATTTTGAAATTATCTTTACTTAAAATAATATAAATTTTATTATCAAGGTAATATGGCACCAAAATTCCATATATTCAAATTTGGGATTTTTTAGGTTTAATTTATTCCACAAAATGAATAAAGGTAAAAGTTGGGTTATTTTGAGACCTTATCTCAAAGTTTTAACAATTTTTTACCCATTTTACCCATACTATGGTTATAAATATTTACCACGGTTAATATTCATAATGAAAAAAATATAGGGGAAATAATTACTAAATTTTAACCTCATAATTAAAAATTTGGTATCCATTTTTAATGTTTAAATCTCTATAAGTGGAAGAAATGAATTTTAATATAAATGTGTAAAACCAATAAAGAAGAGTTTTTAGAAAAATGTTTTTTAAGCATAAAAATTAACTTATAATAATTCATGAATATTGCCGACTCATATGGAATTAATTAGATTATTATAAATCAAATAGATCATGTGTCACATTAATACCAATTAAAAAATATAATAGTACTTTTAAATTATTTTATTTGTTAAAAACAAACAATAGTATTTGAAACATTTCTATTTTTCACTATTCACTTATAAAAATCAATCATTTTAGAAGAATCACAAAATTTTACCTTAAGTTAATTTAAATATAATGATTTTAATAATAAATTTAATTTTTTCAAATAAATTATCTAAAAGTGGTAGAAACTATATATATTATTTTCTAAAAAACCCATTTTGTGGAAAAAGTATTTTTAAAACATATAACTACTTTACTAAAAATTGAGTACTTATTTATCAATATAATTTCTCTATATAAAACCTTTATACATATTTTTTTCAAAATGTGGTTATTAATATTCACTCTAATAATTTAAAGGTTATGTTATAATGGTATACTTTGTTATGGTTCATTTAGAATCAAGGTTGTGTCTATCAGAAGCTATCAAAGTAATTTTATTTGTAGAGAAATATATCATAAAATCTCAGGGTGTTACATCATACCCCCTTAAAATTATTTTTTCCCTCAAAATTATATCACTCTGATACAAAAAATGAGGATATATCTATTTAATAACATCCTTGGGTTTCCATATTACTTATTCAAATTTCTAATTCCTATGGAGAATATTAATTTCATGAGTAGTCTTGTTTCATAGCAATTTATCTCCTTAATCCAAGATTTATACCCATTATTATTTATAGGAAATATCATGATCTAATGTTATGTATTATCTCAAACTTGGTTCACTAATAAGTAACCAAACTCAATTGGTGACATTACCTCAATCATTACTCCCTATATGACAGAGGTTTTGAACTACCAGTGAGGGCCTAAGATGTGTTTTTAGGGAGACTATTCCCTTTGGTCAAAGTGGATAATAGTGGTATATGATAGATAATAAAATAGTGTAAGAAATAATAATAATATGAGTTAGTGAAATAATAAATAAATCATCCAAATAAATAACACTAGTATCATATGAAAAAGATTTCATGTCCTGATACTACATAAAAAATAAAGGGGAACACTCAGGATAAAGAGAACTATCCATATGAAACATTCAATACAAAAATAAATAAAATTCCCAAATATGTCTTCAATAGCATCATGAGAATAATCTCAATCATCTTCTCTTGTACTCCATCATATTACTAACAATCTTCAATCCATATTTTGACCCCTTACTTTGTCCCTACATAAAACCAAGAAGTCTATTTGGGTACCAATAGCATCCCAAACAGGGTGTGAGATATAATCAGTAGACCACCTCCAATGGTGTCTTGTATGATCCAGCTATTTCATGTAAAATGGAAGTGTGTAGATATAATAAATGTAAATAAATAATGTAAATTGTAACAAAGTCAGGTTGGGTTACGAGAGGACACCTGCTTGACTATACCTGTTTCGGCCTAATCTAGGAAATCTCTAAAGATGTTTCACCATATATATAAAATAATAAGTGTATATATATGTATGTATATATATATATATGAAATATATAAATATTATCATATATATCAATATATATAGATATATAATACTAGTTAGGACTTGATGTATAGTTCATGTGTCTATGCATAGTCATAAGAGTCTCATGTTGTAGATAAGGTTACCAATCCTAGTAGTCAATCAGGGAAAAAATGTCATAATATCCATAAATCCAATGAGAAAAGTGAAACATCATATCCAAAAAACCTCTATGGTAATGTGAACCATCATCCCCAATGTTCAATAAATTATGTAAGATGTCATACCCAACAACACAGTTCAAGGAAGTGTGAAGCATCATGTCCAACACTAGCATTAACCATGTCTCAAAATCCATTATACATGGGTGAGTAATAATAATAATACATCATGTATATAATGATTTAACATAATCCAAGATATGGTTTCCAACCATTTAAATTTTAATTAGCCAAAGGTTTAATCCACATTTATAAAAAGGGAATATAACAAGGTTATGCCATTCACTTCCATTTAATTTAATCAAGGAATCAAAATTTAATTTTCAATACATACCCACTTAGAAGGTTGGTTGGTCACATTAGCATTTACAAGGTCAAATTTATTTTAGAATAATTCCTTGAGGGGTGTAACTAGTCTAAATTAATGTCATATGATAATAACAAGGGTGTAAAGGGGCATTTCTAGGATGTACAAAAATTTAATTAAGAAAAAATAATATTTTTATGGTGATGTGTGGGTGGTCTGAAATTGCATTAGAGAAAAACATAATATATAGAAAGAATACTTAAGTTATAAATACTAGACTACCTACCTTATGGTATTATATGAATCATCATCCGGTATCATCTTAGTTTTCTACCAAGAATAAAAGAAATCAAAGAAATAGAAAAATACCCAAAAAATAGGAAATATTAGCTCACATAGATTTATTATTTCATATGGGGAAATAATAAAAGGAAATAAATAAGATGGTTTAATATATTAACAAGTTGAATTCACCATAAATGGCAACACATGATCCCAAGATCAATCGAAAGAGATATAAAATTCCTATGAGGAGGAGAGGGAGAGTTTCACGCAAGGGGGTGATTGTGTCAAATGGAGGAGAAATGTGGGTTTAAACTTAAAATAAGTTAGGTTAAAATGATCATTTCATCCATTTTTAAATAGGCACGTGGTTTGGCCACATGATTTTTCCAAACCGTGTGCCAACTATGTGGCTCCACTTCCTATGTTTCTCTAACCATGTGTGCTAGGTGCACAATTTGGCCAATCGTGCATGGCACGTGCAACCCCTCTAAAATAAATTATAGCATGCTTACATGGCCTTGTGTCTCCCTTTAATGGGTTTCCCAAATCGTGCATCATACAAAAAGGCCCATAACTATGAACTAATCATGTGGCTCACACTTTCTTTCTAGAAATTTGAATCTCTAGGATCTGAATGATCCCAAGACGCTTTGGAACCGCTCATCAAACCATTAAGAACATACTTTAGTAGAAAAATATGGTTTTTATTGAAATTTAAAGGATTAATACCTCTCTAAAAGTTTGGTACATTAAAACCTCCCCTCCTTAGAACAACGCATCCCTAAGTTTCCCTTCTAGGGGTGGTGCGACATCATCCAAGAAAATCTTTAGCCACTAAACATGTACATAAGCCTCTCACTACCGGGTATCATCCTTTACATGGCCATGTTTCCATAAAACCTGAACTGTAGGAACTAACCTACCTTAGAGGGCCTTCATTACTGGATAAATTATATGAATATGACAATCCCCAAAAGAAGAATTATCCTCTAGCTCAATATCCTTAGGATAAAAATAATAAGATTGGTCATAATAATAATGGGAAACTTGTGATGCATGGAAGACATCATGAATTTCCTTGTACTTATGAGATAAATCCAAATGATATGATATGAGGAAAATTCTCTATAATATCTTAAAATAACGAGGTGATGAATTTCCCTACTTCTGAATCTGTCTATTACCCAATCCAGGAGAAACTCACTAAAAGACCTAATGTCCCACCTCAAACTCCAGATGCTGATGATGAAAATATGTATATGAATTGTTACTATATTTATTTGTTACCAATCATTTTTGAATAAGTTTTACTGCTTTTATATATCTTTAATGATATTTGGTCTCGGTAGAATTGCCTCAAATACCTCTAACTATCACGGGGGGATAACAATAGAACCTACCATATAGGGCCTAATATTAAGCCATTTGAATAGTTTCTTAAAATATATTATTGAAATAAAATATAGTTTGAGTTAGTTTCTTCTCCCAAGAACCACTAAAATCAAGGATTCATTCTTTAAGCATGTCCTTTAACACCCATATCTTACGTTTGAACTAACTGTCAGTCTGAGGGAGATATGTTCTACTCTAAAGAACCAATGGAAAAGTATCCTCTTCTATAATTTTATAATAAAATGAGTGTACCTATTCAATATAATTGAGAAAGGGACCCCATGAAGGCGTACAACCTCTCAAACATAAATCCTACCAATCTCGTCCACTAAAAAGGTCTCACTAATAGGTAGAAGGTGAGTGACCTTAGTCAACCTGTCAAAGATAACCCATACTATGTCACCACCTCAAGGGGTCTTATAAAATATATTGAAAAATCCTTCACAGCTCATTCTATTTCCACTACAGAATAGAAAAATGTTGTAAAAGTCTAGTAGGATACTGGTGATGCCTTCACATACTGATAGGTGAATCATGGTGCAATAAAACCTATAATCTAATTCTTTATACCTGGCCACAAATACTGGTGGAATATGTCATGGTACGTCTTTGTGATTCCAGTGTTTACTATACATTTAAAGTCATGTTACTCCTACATAAATTATTCCCATATTTCTATAGGCACCCATACATGTCCATGAATGTTCATAATCTCATCCTCATCAATAACACAACCAGGAAGTGGGTCCTCACTTGAGACACTCACCATTATAAATAATCACTTGAGGATAGAAATTTTCTCATATTTACTCACTTCATAAGAGAATATGTCACTACCAAGGCTTTTAAAATAGGGTTGAATCTAAGAAAATAGAACCATTAACTACCACTCACCACTAGCCTCTTGAATATTCTATTTCTAAGTCTTCCAACTTAGAGCATCATCCATTGTATTTCCCTTATCGGGTGTATAAGATATCTAAAAGTCAAAATAATGTAGGTATTCTACCCATCTACACTATTTGAGATTCAAGTCATGTTGAGTAAATAATCATTTGAGGCTTTTTTGATCCATGTATACAATTAATCATTCTCCCAATAAATGTTCATCCAATAGTGTAAATCATAAAAACCACTAACTAGAGGTCATGCATCAGGTGATTATGTTCATGAGGCCTCAATTGACATGTCTCTTTATGCCAAAAATTACTCTCCTTACATCATAAAAACTCCCATATCAACAGCCGATGCATCCAAATATACATTATTACATATACTTAGCTTTGATAGAATCAATATTTGTGATGAATTCAACCTCCCTTTCAAATCCTAAAAGGCTTCCTCACAATAATTTGACCATAAGAAATTCACACTCTTCTATTTAAATCATTTAATAGGTGTTTCAAGGTATAATAAGTTCTTAATAAATTTTTTATAATATCCTTACATCCCCAATAAACTCTATATGTTAAATATGTTCTTCGGATTCTATCATGATACCATGGATCTCACCCACTATGGGTCAACAAATACTCTTTTTGTTGAGATAATGTGACCCAGTAAGTGAGCTTTATTGATCCAAAAGTGTAAATTTGCAGGTTTATAATAAATTTAGTTCTCTCTTAGCATATTTAGTATGATCTCAAGTTATTTTTCATGGTCATGTTGAGAGTGAGAATACACCAAAACATCATCCATGAAGACCACCACAAATGAATCCAGATATAAGTGGAAAACCCGATTCATCATAGCCATGAAAATTTTGGAACATTTATGAGATCTAATGATGTTACCCAATACTAATAAAGGTTATATCTAGTATGAAAATCCATACAACTCACACCTGATGATAACCCAAGCATATACCAATCTTTGAGAAAACCCTCACTCCACAAAGTTAGTCAATGAGATCATCTATGAAGGGTAGATGATACTAGTTCTTGATCATAATTTAATTTATACCTTGGTAGTACACATAGATCCAAATGATCCTATTAAATTTTTTAGAAAATAACACAAGTGAATCCCAAGGATAAGTACTAGGTCGTATAAAACCCCTAACTTCCAATTCTTCCAACTATCTCTTTAGCTCTTAATGGTCATTAATTGCCATCATATAAAGAGTAATGGACACAGTTTCTACGCCTTGAACTATATCAATAGTAAAATCTACCTCTCTATAAGGAGGTAGTCTATAAAATTCATCATGGATGATTTCCATGAATTGGTCCACTATTGAAGGTAAATCATCATATATCATTCCCAAATCATTCATGAAGAGACTAAAAATTTGGGCTATTACTCCATCCATCCCATGATGGTCGAGTACATCTCAAGTTTTATAGATATAATATTCTCAGTTATGCATGTAGTTAATGTCCTTAGGTGATAAGAAAGTCACATTCCATTGATAATAATCAATATAGGCTTGATAAAGGCATAAACAGTCTATTAAATAATGATGTAAAAACTAGTCATCTCTAGGATGAATAGGTTCTATAAGAAACAAAATCCACCAACCTCAATGGAAAAAATCCTTACATCAGTGTATACTCACTAATAATGCTACCAATAGAGTATCCAGATTCATTACCCCATAAAGTAATCCATTTCGAGGCCCAAAATTTCCATAATAACTGTAGATATAAAATAATGTGAATTGGCTTTGTCCAAAAGTGAAGAAACTGAAGTAGACAATACTAAAATTTTACCTCATACTGTAGAAGGCCCAACACTCTACTCTTCTAGTATAGGTTGTACTGCATGAGGTCGGCTAGTACCATGGCCCGGAACTATATCTTGGATACCTTGAGTAGGCCTTCTTGGTTGGAACTATATCTCATAAGATTGGATCCCACAACCACGTCTACCTCCTTGGTCTGACTAGCCAGTAGTTGTTCATCTTATTGTCTAACTTGAAGTTATTGATCCCTCTTATGAATGTGGAGTCATTGAAGACCCCTTCTTACTAAGTAATGTGGGAAAGGTTCTACAAAAACACTATATATGGACCATTTTTTCATAGGATTGAAATTCAACTAGGTATCTATTTCATTAGGGATTCATGTGACCAGGCTTCCCACACTAGTGGCATATCATGTAATTATCATTGCATACCATATAACTGGAGTTTACCCCATGAGATGAATCAAGGAACAACTTATGACCACTATATAAACCCCTTATTTGACATTGTGTTAAACCACCCTATCCCACACCATCATCTTCCCTCAGGATATGCTCAGTGATGCGGGACTAGTTCACTATTTCTAAAATGGTAGTCAACCAAAATATATTAACCTAAGATCAGATGGTGTACACAAGACCATCCTTAAACCATATCATTATCATTATATCATCATCAGCGAGAGTAGGCTAAAATACTAGATCTTTGTGAAATGAGAAGAATACTCCATCACAGACATAACACCTTGGTGAAGGTGAAAAAATTCAACAGTCTGGTAAGATCTCAGTGTTTGTGGAGAAAATTTATTATAAAGGGCCATTTGGAAATCTTTCCAGAGCATATCCTGATGCTGACTAGCTAGGGTGATAACATCCCATAATTTCTTGGCCGAATCACATAGCATTTAGGTTTCTAGATTGACCTTAATTTCCATAGGAAACTCCATGTGATCAAATATTAGTAACATGTCATCTATCCATGACTTAGTATCCTAGGGTCTACTATCCCCACAAAATGTAGGTGGATGTGGCTACTAGAACTCTCACAACAATTCTTCCATATAAGAGGTAGCTCGTGGAGATTTATAGATGGACTATATAAACCATAGAAAACTATCTCAAAACTAAGTATCGGGGACTAATTTGGGTAGAGTAGGTGGTTATACAAGTGTAATTATAGAAGGTAATGCTGGTGGCTTAGGGACATCCATTTATGAAGCAAGTTCATCACCACCTTCCCGAAGCTTGATCTGAGGTCATCATAGTTGTATATTTCTATAATTTCTAAACACACGCATCAGAATAGGATTTGATAACATAAATGATCCCATATAAATGAATGGGATAGGTAAAACACCCTCATATAAAAGATTGAACAACCCATATTCATTCTCTTAAATCCAGGTCTAATCAATTTTAATAAACCATTAAAGTTATAAGAGACACTATATACTTCCCACTACTAAGGTTTATTTAGGTCTAGAGTCCCATATCATATACAAGGTTCCCATTATATGTATTTATAATTGAAAGGAATGGAGGAAAAAACCCTTTAAGTTGAAATTAGAATCCCCATCTAACAGTAAACAACATTTAGGAGTTTTTTAAGGAAATTAGCATATTAATTTTCATAAATATCTATATATAATTATGTTTTTATCCTGATGTAGTTATACATATCATCCATTCCCAAGTCACAAAGTCCTACACTTTATAAGTTGTCAATTATTGCCACATGTAACTTCCACTATCCTTTTAAATTATTTAATTATATGTATCATCACTCCCAATTTATAAATGTCCATAAACTTTATAAATTTCAATTGGAATCCATTTAATTTTAACCACTAACATTTCAACCCATATGACCTATGGTCCATCTCTTAAACATTCCATAATTTGTTAGTTAGAGTACCGCCATCAAGATACGTGGGAAAACAACACTTAGTTTTATATAGAAACTTTAATGACCAATTATTTATCTCTCTATAAAAAACATTATTGTAATTTTACTACAACTATTAGGGAACATACAACAACCACAAGCAATAAAAGAAATACAAGTAACGAGATGAACTTATATGGCATGGAATACTTCATGAAATTTAAATCTCTATGTGCCTATGATGATGAATGTATAGTCTTTACTTTCCTTACCAATCCAATGGTAAATTAGAATACATAAATTTCATATAATAAAACAAGTGCAATGCACAATAGTGAAATTGGTATTACTATAAAAAGTGAAATACATAACAACAATTCCGATCCTAAGAAATTTGGATTTTCTCTGTATGTGAATGTGATACACCCAGGCATAGGATTATTACCAAATTTTAACACATCCTAATCTCATATATATCCATTCCGAAATATTAAAAGAAAATATAAATAAAATATCCTATGATACCATGTTATAGTGTCCCAAACCCGATTCATTAATAAGTAACCAAACCCAGTTGGCCACATGGACTCAAGTATGCCACCCCATAGGCCAGAGGATGCTAACTAGTAGCGAGGGAATATGGTGTTTCCATGGGGAGACTATGAACTTTGGTCAGAGTTGAGCACAATGCTATATTATAGATAATAAAATAGTATAAGTAGTAATAATAATATCAGTTATTGGAAACAAAAATAATAATACGAGTTAGAAGAAGTAGAAATAAATCATCTATATAAATAACACCAGTACTATATAATAAATATGTAATGTCATGATAATACACAAAAATAAAGGGAAATACTTAGGGTAGAGAGTATCATGCATATAAAACATGATATAAATAAATAAATAAAATACCAAAATCTATCTCTAATTCTATCACGAGCATAAGATCGATCCTATGCTTCCATACTCCATCCTAGTACTGAAAATCAAGCATCCATAGTTGAACCCTTGCCTTTCTCCCTACCTGTAACCAAGAATTTTGTATGATTACTAATAGGAATCCCAAATAGGGTGTGAGATATACTCAATAGGCCACCACAAAGAACATATAGTATTATTATTCCATTTCATGTAGACTAGATGTTTGTAGATATAATAAATATAAAGTAGTAATGTAAATTGTAACAAAGTCAGGTTAGGTTCCTAGAGGACACCTTTCTAAAAGTACCTTCTTTGTACTAAGTCAGGATATCTCTAAACATATGTCACCATATATATATATATATATATATATTCACTATATACGTAGTATCATATATATCGACACACACACATATATATTATTAGCTAGGACTCGTGGTGTGACTCGGGTGTCCATGTATAGTCATCAGAGTCCCATATTGTAGATAAGGGTACCAACCCAAGAAATCGATTAGGGATATAAATGTTATAATATTCATCCACCGAATGAGTGAAGTGAAATATCATGTAAAACAATCTCCATGGGAACATGAAACAACAAGTTAAACATTCAATAAATGATGTGAGATTTCATTCCCAACATCACAAGTTAAGGGAGTGTGAAGCATCATGTCCAACACTAAACTTAAACATGTCTCAAATTTCATTATACATGGGTGAGTAATAATAAAAATCCATCATGTATTTAATTATTTAACACAATCCAATATATGGTTTTGAACCATTTAAAATTTAATTTTCCAAGGTTGTAATCTACTATTTTTATAAAGGAATGTGATGTGGTTATACCATTCACTTCTATTTAATTTAATCAAGGAATTCCAATTTATTTTTTAAGCCAACCCCAATTAGAAGTTGGGTTGGTCACATTATCATTTAAATGGTCAAATTAATTTCATAATAAAACCTTGAGGGGTGGAACTAGTCAAAAGAAACATCCTCTGATAATATCAGGGGCGTATAGAGGAATTTCTAGGATGACCAACAATTTAATTAATAATAATTTATATAATGTGGCATGTGGAAGGTCTAGCATTGTATAATTATGATTCATGATATATGGAAACAAGACTTAAGTGAGAAATACTAGACCAACTACCTTATTAAGGTAGATGACTCCTCATCTGGTATTATCATCTTATTCGAGCTAGAAAGAAAGGAATATGTGAAATAGAAAACTACCTAGAAAATATGGAATATTAGATCACAATGATTTATCATTCCGTACAATGAAATAAATAAATTAAATAAGGAATATTATTGAAGATCATACTGATATAGATCCAACACAATAGATGACACTTGATTATGAGATCAATTAAAGGAGATACCAAATACCTAAGAGGAGGTGGGGGATGAATTCATGCATGGGAGATAATCTATGCCAGGGGGGTTGGGTTTAAATAGAAAAGTGTGAAGGGGATAAGTCATCATTTCACTCCCTTTTAAAGGGACTCATGGTTTGGATGCATGGTTTGGCCAAACCATGCATCAACTATATAGATCCAATACCAATGTGGAAAAAACATTGTGGGCTAGGCACACGATTTGGACAACCTTGTAAAACCCATGTGTCCCCTCTATAATAAACTACATAACACTTGGATGACCATGTATCTCACTTGAATGGTTTTTAAAAAATGTGCATCACCCCTCAAGGACCACACGGTTGAGTCACAAACTTATCATTAACCGCACACTAACTGTGTAGCTGACACATGTTTTCAAAAAATATAGAGCTTAAAGCTCTGAATGGACCCTCTGAACACTCTTGAATATCTCCTCAAACCTTTAAGCACTTATATTAGAAGAAAAAAAATTGGTTTTTACTAAACAATAGTGGATTAAAACCTATATAAAAGGCTAGGAAATTACACAGTACAACCTATGAGTTCAATAAATGTGAAGGACCAGGTATGTACTTCCTCAGGATAGATATATGGAACACATTGTGAAAATGAGATAGGCTCTGTGGATATGCTATGTGATATGATACCATCATTAATTAATCATGAATATAGATGGAAAAAATATACCTACTTCTCATATTTCCATTCAATATCAATCTCATAAACTTCTTCCATAGAGAAATTCATAGGAATACCTTCTCACTAACTTCAATTCAAAATTTCTTGGAAAAATATCAGTAAAAATATTCTATTGACTCGGAGCTACCTTGATTTTTTATTGAATGGATCAGGATTTATATTCCATTTCTATAGGTATATTAGGTCCTAATAGCTTTATTTCTCTAACATTATCACATCATATTGGATTTATACACTTATTTTTATATAGGGATTCATAAGGATCAATTTGAATTCCCAAGTGAAAGTTATTGTTGTAAGAAAACTCGACTAGAGGAAGGAGTTGATTCCAAAAACATTTGACATCCATATAAAAAGTCCTTATAATATCCTTTAAGGTTTGAATAGTTCTCAATGAATAAGAATATTTCTAAGGATGATAAGCAGTAATGAAACATAAATCTTAATTTATAGGTTTCTAAATACTTTTCATAACTTCAAGGTAAACCTCAGATCTTGATTATAAATAATAGAATGTGGTAATGCATGCAATCTTACCACTTCATTAGTGTTTATTCAGGATAGTTGATCAAGAGGTAAATCTTATATGATAACAATTAATTTTATTGAATTTTTAAGGAGATCAACTACAAACCATATTACAATATAGACATTAGATGTATTAGGGAGTACAGAAAAATATTTTATGGTGATGCTATCACATTTTTATTCTAGTATGGGTTATGTTTGTAACATACCCTTATACTTTTGTCTCTTAGTCTTAACGTACTAACATACCAATCACAGAGATACATAATCCCTAATGTCTCTCTTCATGTTTCCCCTCTAGAAATACTCTTTCATATCTCTATATATATTTTTAAATCTAGGATGAATATAGAATGTTGAACTATGATCTCTATCCAACAACTCCTTAAAGTCTAGAATTTATAGGACACATAAAAATTTCATGAAGCTTATCATTCTTTCATAATAAAGGTTTAACTCAGGAATTTTTATCACCATTTTTTATGACTCTACAACTTGCTTCCATTCCTCTTTAATCTTCACTTTGATAAATTGTAAAACAATCATTTGAGAAATATAATGTTTCTCTGATTCCATTAATATTTCCAGATCCATGCTTTACAAAATAAAAAATAAGGGGTCTTTTTTTATCCTAATAATATATAATCTAGATTGATCCTTTTGACTCAGTGTATCTGCAAATTTTTTTGATTTACTAAGGCGGTAATGCATTGAGCAGTCATAATCATTAATCAAATCTAACCATATTATTTGATACAAATTTATCTCTTTCTAGGTTAATATATACTTTAAACTTTTATGATAAGTATATATAGCACATCTTTAGTCATAAAGTTAATTTAACTATATCAATAATGAAAAAATTACCACTTCTTACTAAAAATCGGGATTTGGATAATATTTCACATGAAAATTTAATTTTCATGAGGGATAATCTATAAAAATATCATTCCATATGAGGACACATCCCAATCCCTTCTTCGACACATCATTATAGATAAGAAACTCTTCTCCATTGTATGGTAATGTAATAATAGGCTCATTGACTAAAATTATCTTTAGTTCCTTCAAATTTTATTCATATTAATTTTTCCAGAGGAACTTGGCTACCTTCTGAGTTAACTTAGTGAGTGGATTAGACATCCATGATGAATTCTTGATGAAACATTGATAATATCCATCCAAACCAAGAAAATTATGGATCCTATTCACAGAGGTCAATGTGGACCAACATTTAATTACTTCCACCTTTTATGGGTCCACATATATACCCTCTATTGAGATTACATGACCCAAAAATAAAATTTTTTAATTCCAGAATTCACACTTTTTAAATTTTACATATAACGTATCCTTCCTTACAGTCTTCAGTATAATACTCAAGTGATGTTCATGGTCTTTATTTATCTTTGAATGTATAATAATATCATTTATAAATACTACCACAAACTAATCAGGGTAATATATAAAGAATATATTCAATAAATCCATGAAAATAATAAGGGCATTAGTAAGACCAAATGGAATCCCTAAAAAATTATATAGAGAAGGCAATCTTGGGTATGTCTTCACTTTTTACCATAAATGGATAGTATCCATATTGAAGATAAATCCTAGAAAAATATTACGCTCTTTGTAATTAATAGAACAAATCATCAATATGGGGACATGAGATACTTATTCTTGATTGTGATCTTGTTAAGGTCTTAATAATAAATGTATATTCATATTGATCCATATTTATTCTTAACAAAATTAAGAGGTGCACCCCATGGTGAAAAAGTTTCCCGAATGGATCCCTTATCAAGATTCTCTAGGAGTTTCCTCTTCAATTTCTATAATTCAATTAGGTACATCCTATATAGAGTCTTTGAAATAGGCGTTTCATCAGGTTTGATTTCTATTGAATACTCAACTTCATAATTTTTAAGAATACTAGTAAGTTGTTCTATGAAAAAATCAACAAACTCATATATATTAGGAATATCTTCGATGTTGATTTTCTTCTCAACTATCTAAGTTAAACACTTCTTTCGAATAGGAATTAATACCCATACAATAGATATAATTTTCATTAAAATTTCATATTTATCATCACACCAATAGAGGATCATATATTGGTTTTTAATATCAAATGTGACTTTTCTTTTTCAATAATTTATATCAAATTTATGTAATAAATTCCAATCAAAGCCTAAGATAACATCAAATTTTACTAGAGGGATAATACAAAAAATTACAGGAATAAAATTCCTACAAACTTCAATTAGGTAGAAAACATATAATTGAGATGTGATCATCATGACATTAGGGATTTTTACTAATAATTCAACATTTAATCATTGTGCATTTGAATTAATATTCTTATTGAATTTTACTGATATATAGAAATTCATATAACTAAGATCAAATATGGTACTTAAATATCTGATCATGATAATTACCACAATAACTTTATCATTATATCTCCAATCCCTTACTAAAAAAATTGCTAGAATAACCACCAAGCATAATTAATTATATTTCTCAATCATGAAAAATATTTCATTGGATTTATAAATCATAACACCCTCTATTCAATCTATAACACCTTGGGTTTAGCATAAGTTATCTATAACCATCATCTATTAAAATCCTTCATAATGGTTTATAAATAAAATGTGAGTTAACCGAAGAATATCCCTCGAGAGAGTCAAAATTGGTTTACACTAAGGGAATACTTACTGTAAACCATAATGATGATCTGGACATACTTGACAAACTCTTTTCGGTGTTATTACCCCTAGAAGTATTTGTGTCAAAATAACATCCAATTGTAGTATCTAGGAAGGGATGTTTTTCAAGGAAAAAATAATCCTTTCTTCACCACAACATATGATGTTCTCCTATGAATAGGATTATCCTAATGGTTCTCACTAAATTTTTTTCATCATAGTTTCCAAATGAAACTAAACCTTTCTCTAATGCCAACTATAGTGACACATACTTTTCATACATAAATTTTACATCTTATTTGTTAAATATTAATTTCATAATGTTATGATATATGCTAGAAGGGTATAAGTTTAGTGTATTTGGAAACTTGGATACATACATAACTTATTCATAAGAGATTAAAATCATATTCTATGTAGTTCTTCATAACTAGAACCCTTCTTAAACACATTATACTTAAAACTTTTACCCATTTCTTAGGTAAAATAAAACACAATAAATGGTGTGATTAGATGCCCAGTAAGAGTAAAGAAGGTATGTATCAATGATAATTTAAAAATAACATTATAATTAAGGGTATGATAACATTATATTAAACTTTTAAAGTCATACCCAATAATTCTTATATCATAAACATGATTCATTGAATAAATATTGATAATTCATAAGACATAAATCATAAAGGGATGGAAGAACATAAGATATGAGAACATAAAATTATCATAATATCATGTCATAAAAGAGTGTTATAAAGTGTGGCATAATCATAATAATAGAAATATTATTTCAAGTATTCCTACCAAGACATTCACAACATGTTACGCTATCTCTTACGACTAGTGTACCTACTTTGGGATTTAGATATCCTCCCATATACCATCTTTTAGGCTTTGGATAACCTCCTATGTACCCTATAACAGGAAAAGAATGACCTAGTGTATACCCTTTGAGATCATATAACATTAATATCAACCTAATACATTGGAGGTATATATAATTATGTGCCCACCAATCATATAATCATAAATACCTTCATATTTATACCACAAGATCATAAAAACAATCCTTATAACTTAACCCAAGGAGAAGAAGACTAGTTTCATCGATATTTTATCATCATATCAATAAACCATAAAGAGAATGAAAAAATATTATATCATTTGATCATATCCCCAGTAAATCATAAGTAACATCAAAATATGTTATCATAGATGAATAATTACTTTAAAATATCAGTATAATATATCTTGAGAAAAATACCCTTTTAATTTTTAAATCACATATTAAAATATAAAAAATTCCCAAATATTTAGTAAAAATTTTTATTTTAAAATAACCTTAGAAATATATAAACTAAAATTAAAAACATTTAGAACTCAGGATGGAATGATTTCTATTCATGTCGTGTATGTTAAAATAAATATTCTTTAAAAAATTTCAGTAAAAAATATAAAAATACTCATTTCGAAAATGATAAGAAGATTAATTTTAAACCATTTTATAAAAAAATAAATAATGGGTAAAAATGAATTTAATCAATAATATAATAATATAAAAACATTTTTAATTTTTTTTAGAAAACATGGATTAGGAAAAAAATGATTTTTGACCAAAAAGAGAAATAAAGTCATTTTTTCCTTAAAAAATTATATTTTTATCATGAGTATATAAAGTGAAGAAAATTAAAAGAAAAAATATATAATACATAAATAAATAGATTGTAATAAAATTTAATGGGTTTATTAACAAATTATTATATAATTTATTTCAATTCAAATCCATGAATAAATAATCCCAATTAAAATGAGATTGAAACATTAATCCCTTACCTCAAGTTAGAATTTCTTAGAAAGTGATTTAACATCATGTATATTAAATTTAAATTTATTATATTTATATATCAAGGTAATTAATACTAAAAATATCATATATTATCCACTTATAACATTTTGACACCTATTTATTAATAACACTTTATTAAATTCGTCATTTTTGGGTGTTCACTATTTCATTTTTATGAGGATTTTGGTTTTGTTGTTTTGGTTATTGTACTTTGATCATGGTTAAATCAAATAATAAAATTTAAATTATAATATAAATATCATATATATATTCCTTATATATATATATATATTTATAGTCATTCGTATTTATAAAGATAAAAAAATGAATTACATCGTTCATGGAGATAGTAGGTCGTACATACGCATGAACACTTTTTTCACTTTTGATTGATGAAAATAAAGAATGATAAATAATAATTCACCTTTATAAAATTATTATTATATAATATATATCCATTTAATCTATCCTTATTATCATCTATGTAAATCTTAATCAAGAAACGAATCACATCGCTTCATGGAGGTGGTAGTCCACACATACGCACGAGTGACATTATCGCTTTCTAAAGGATTTTAAGGTGAGAAGGTAGATATAATATTATAATTGTAGAAGAATAAATATGTCATAAATATAATTTATAAACATTAAACTCATAATAATAACCATCCATGAATTATGGTGATGAAAAATGAATTGTATCGCAATGTAGAGGTAGTAGTCCACATGTGCGCATGAGTGATGCTTCCACTTCCCATTTGAAAGAAAAGAGAGTGATAATGGTAGTTAAATAATAACAGTAAAATTTAAGTATATTTATGATAATTAATTCATTATTTTATTATAAATACCATATATTTAGTGTATTTGTGATAATAAATAAATTAAAATAGGTTGGGTAGAAGGATTACCTCTTTTTCATTAGTTCTCATTTATATACCTTTTAAAGGACCCTTATAATTGCCTTTTAAGAATACTAGAACCTCTAATTCATGTATAGGGAAGCTTATATGAGAAATTTTTTGGTTTTGTCCCAGATATATTGCTAGATAAGGGGTAAATAAAATTGAAAATGGGAATCCTTTTATAAGGGAAGGAAGGGACACGCTTGTAATTGCATAAAAGTTTTGAATATAATTAATTTCTTTCTAAAGTATAATGATTCTAAATGGAATTAATTTGATTAAAAAGAGGATGTGGTCTAAATATAATTAGAAAATTAAATTTAGATAGGTTTTTGTAACACTTTATACTTTATCTTTTGGTTTAACCCCTTCATTAACCAATTTTAATAGTAATTACAGTAATGAATTTTTTAATCTTAAAGTGTTATATTTTTACTTATAAGGTAAATTATTCTCATATATGGATAAGGGATAAAATTTTTGTCTAATTATAATCATAGTTTTTCTCTATCAATATATTTTTTTTGTTAAATTTTATTTAATGAAATATTATTTTTCATAAAATACCATTAATGTAATTTTTCACACTATTCATTTACTTTGAATTTAAAGTCATCAAGATAGTCATTAAATTTGAATATAAACCATTCCCAAAATCCTAAAATATTATATTTATCTAAAAAATTTATGGACTACAATTATTCATTAAATTTTTATTACATTTAATATTTTTATGATTATTTATTTTATTTTTCTATTAATTGAATAAATACTATGTCAGCATTGCGTAAACATTTAGAGTAATTATTCAATCACTAAAAATTAAAAATAAATTACTATGATAAAATTTTTTAATATTATTTGAAATAAAAATTTAAAAACAAACTTATCTCTTTTTATTCTTATGTAAAAAATTTAGAGATATTTAATTCAAGATATTGACATTTTGGAATTTTCTTTACTAAAAAAATAAAAAATTCATTATCAAGGGAAAATGGAAAAAAATGCCATATATTCAATTTTAGGATTTCTATGGTTAACTTTATTGAATAAAATGAAATAAATAAAGGTTTTATTTTGATTTTGTGACCTTATCTCATGGGTTTAACCTTATTTTACCCATTTTACCCTTATTGAAGTGATAAATATTTAACACGGTTAATAATCACAAAGACCATAAATAAAATATCATTTTAAAAAAACAAAAATTCTTGATTCCAAATATGGTGCCCATTTTTAACGATTTAATATCTATAATTGTAAAGAATCAATTTTAATATAACGTCATAAAACACAATGAAAAACAGTTTTTAGAATAATATCTTTCTAAGAATAAAAATTAATTTATAATAAAATCACAAATATTGTTAATTAAAATGTAATTAATTAGATTACTATAAATAAAATGGATCGAATTTCACTTTAATACCAAATATAAAATAAAATGGGGCTTTTAATTTTATTGATTTAATAAAAATAAATGGAAATATTTGAAAATTATGAATTTTTCACTATTCATTGAAAGAATCAATCATTTCCGAAAAATAAAAAATAACCCTAAATTAATTTTGATATTTTATTTAAAGAATAAATATTATTTTTTTAAATAAATTTTCTTAAAGTGGTAGAAATTAATTATATTATTTTCTCACAAAATGCAATAAAACCCATTTTTGTGGAAAATTATTTTTACAACATATGATGAATACTAAAAATTCAGTACCTTTTTATCAAAATATTTAATTTATCTAATTTTTTTTTATATATTTTTTGAAAATTAGGTTATTATTATTCACTTATTTAATTTGACGACTAGGTTACAATAGTATACTATGTTACAGTTCATTTAGACTTGGATTTACATGTATTGTAAGCTATCAAAAAAATATTATTTGAATAAAGATATATCATAAACTCTTAGTGTGTTACAGTTTAAAACTAAGTGCATATGTGTAATAGCTGCATCTATGTTCTAGTACCAAGACAAGGATATCATTACTTGGAAACAAAACCATATCAACTTTACCAAAAATGTAGTATGTTATCCAATACTTATACTTTTTCTTAGAGTTTTCACTAATTTTCTCTAATACTAATATCCAAAAATAACTAAACCCTTCTATAATTCCAATTTAGGAGACCTAATAATCACATAAAAAATTATCACATCATTTTAAATGAATATTCAATACATATCATAACAATACTTTCCCTAGAATTGTAAAGGTTTAGTTTCTTTAGAGACTAGATACATAATCATCTTATTTTATGAATGTTAATTGGAATATCCCACAAATTTCTTCTCACATAGTCAAATTCTTAGAAATACCCTTATAAAAACGTTTTTTCATAACCCGAGGGAAGGAAACATAAGAAATGTTGAACTCAAATTCTCGTTAAGGGAAAACATAAGAGATATAAATCAATGATCATAAGTGAACATAAGATAGAAATACGGGTATGATAACATGATCATAAATTATAAAAACCATAAAAAATCAATCAAAGATAAGTAATCATGAATCATGGGATAAATATTTTTCATAACAAAATACATTAGTCATAAGAGTGAAATATCATCAATAATGAATCATGGTTTATGAGAACATTTCATAAGAAAAAGACATAAGTTTATTTCATACATGTAAACATATAAACTAATTTCATTATTCAAGGCTCACTTCCAAGAATATCATAGTGCATTGGTTTCACTTCCTATTCCATCATTTCTTTATTCAATTTTCACTCCCAAGACTATCATATAAGATAGAGTCTCTTACTGAATTGAGTTCACTCCTCATTCCAGCCTATATTATCTCATGAGGTGTCAATAATTACCCAATGAATTAGAGGTATATGTAATTCTAGGCCCATCCATCACATAATGAAAACCATATATATGTGTGCCAAAATTTCATAAAAACGTTCATCAATTCATCATCGCATAACCCATAGAAAGGGAATAGGAATAATAAGTATTTCAAAATTTTATCATATCAGAACTCATGGAAATGAAAGAATCTTCCTAAATATTTCATCATAACATAATTAGATCATGAGAAAGATATAGGTTTGATAGAATTATCCTTAAATAATCATCATCATAATTCATTAGTAGAAATAAATCAGATGGTATAATAAGATTATATCCCCAGTGATGTATAACAATTATTAAAGGATATTTACATAGATAAAATATACCTTTAATAGAAAATTTGAGCCTTTCTTTTAAAACATGTGAAATATATCATTTTATTTTGATAAAATTTTAACAAATATTACCCAGAATATTAAGAAAACTATTTTTTTTGAAAATGACCTTGGAAACTTGGAAAGTAATCTTCAAAGTAAAGAATGGTTATAATGGTTGGAAAATCTGTTCCTATCATATGTATTAAAATATAATATTCTTCTCATGGATTTTTAAAAAGTAAAAGATGTTTTTTTGGAAAAACATTTAGATAATATTCCTTCTAAACGATTTTAAATAATGTACAGGGTTGTGAAAATTACCTTTTTAAAAAATTTCAAGTATAGTTAAAAGCTTGCATAAAATAATTTGAAAAGTATCTACATGGAAGGGAAAGATTATCAACTAAAAAGGAAATAAGGTCATTTTTTCTTAGAAATATTTTCTTAATCATCTGAAGTACCAATTAGAGGAAAATGGTAATATTTTTTTAAAATTATAGGAATAACCAATGGATAAAAAAAATATGTGTTATTTAAAGGATCATAGCCATATAATTTCACTCACTAGAAATTTATAAAATACAATCCTAAAAAGAAATAATATTGTAACATAGACCCTTACCTCAAGTCTCGTCTTTCTTAGTACGAGTTGAAACATCAAGTATAATATACATAGATTTATTATAAATATATTCTAGTAACATATTCAGGAATAACTAACTATTTATTATTCCATTATAATTTCTAATTATCCCTTGGTCAACAATTCTTAATTAAAATGAGTGTTCAAGCAAAAATTGGTTTATTTTATATGCATGTTTAAGTTCAATGGTTTTGGTCCTTACACCTTCGTCATGGCTTCATCATATCCAAAATATTAATCATTTAAAAATTATCATATTTATGAATTATATAAACTTTTATAACCATTCATATAAATTAGTGATGAAAAAATGAATCACATCACTTCATCAAGATTGTAGTTTGTACTTACAAATAAGAAATGTTTCCACTTTTAGATGGATAAAAAGTGTCGGACCCTAAAAATGAATTCTTGATTTAATAAATTAATTATTAATTTGTTTATTTTTATTTATTTATATTTGAGTTTTGGGTCTTCTTTTTTTAAATTTTTTAAAAATTTCAAGAGAAACTACATGTCGTACAGTTAGCGCACATTTAGTGTTAAGTGAGCGATAACTTTGTATTTTGGATCTAAAGTTTACATAATTATTTTTAATGGTTGGTTAATGGTTTTACCAATCAAGTTTCCAACATGTGTGGGTGACCTAGTGTTCCTAATGAATAGCGCATGGTTAGTGCATAGTTTGGTGAACCATGCATTGACCATACGACATACCATGTTCTAAAAAAAATTAAATGAAATGATGACGATGATGATGATTAAATAATAATAATAGTAATAATAATAATAATAATGGTGTTCTCCACACTTCCCATCTCATGCTACACTGACACCCTCATGTGATGCACTCCCCTCCTCCATCTCCTTTGGATCATTGATTCTTCCACTAATTTCATGTGCAATCACCCCTAGTTCGATTTTCCTCCACTCCTCCTTCATAACCCTCACATTTCTTCTTGTTCTCCCCTACTCTATCATAGTGGATCTCCCTAGGAAAAACCCTTTGTATGTTTTAAGTTTTGATTTTGTGTGGTCTTGATTTATTAGGGTCTGTGATGTTGTTTTGGGGAATCCTTCAACCCATATTAAAGGTTTTGGACCTCATGTTGTTCATTTTATGTAGGTTTTATCCATAATTAACACTTTAATTTTAAAACCGTTTCTTTAGTAGTGTTTTAATTTATTTTTTGGCACCTAATGATTTTATTGTGAATATATATGGGATTTCTAGTAATAATTTTTTAACTTGGTTTTTTTAAAATAATAGGGTATTTCTATATTAGAAATTGGTTTAAATATATTTTAATTTAATCATACATTCTACTTGTTCTTTAAATTTTTGGATTATCCCTTTTAAATTTAATGAAATTTTTTAAAAGGTATTTCACATTTTAATGAAAATTACCATGTAGATTATATGCCTTATTTGGAATTTAAATTAATACTTGAAATTATAAGTATTTATAAAATATTAAAATATCAACTTTGAATTTAAAAATGAGGTTTTATAATTATATTTTTATGTTTCTCATAGTTTTACACATATATGTGGGTATACATATATATTTTCATATGTAAAAGTTCATATGGAATCATGTGAATTTGTGCAATGGGAGTAATATATATATATATATATATCTGTGTGTGTGTGTGTGTGTGTGAGTGTGAAATTTTATATGGGTGAAACAAGATAGAAAACCTGGCGAATTTGAAATTGTATCTCAAACTTGGTTTTAATCATGTTTTAAATAAAATTTATAAAGCAATTCATAAAATATGATTGAAATAATTTAATTTTCTTATAATGATTTTTAAAGGATGTTTTAATTACTTAAACCCTTGTTTTAATTTTTTTAATGATTTATTATATGTCTCCTGAATGTTTTAAGTGTTTCCCCTTGGTTAGAGAAATGAAATGTTCTAAAGAGGAATGGGGGATTTACTAAATGAAATCATTTAAAATGGGCTTCTTGAAAAGAGGTAAGCACATGGGAACCCTAGGTATTTAGGTGGGTAGAATTGGACAAGTATCCTAGTCAAGGTATAGCTACCCAAGACATTAGACTATTCTATAACACCAGCTAAACTATATATTGATGTGGATATAGTTACTGCTAGAACTTTGGCTTCATCCTCTCCATTAGTTCGTGCATGATAAAATTATTGTATTCATTGATCATTGAGATTATGAGGATCCAAGGATGAGGCCCAACCTTAGTGTCCTAGGTCTACCCATGGTGATTGATTTTTGTATTTACCTTTTATTCAATCTTTTCATAGTAAATAAACTATTTTATTTCTATTAAGTAAAATGATTCTTTCAAACCAATGTTTTCTTCCATTTAATGGTTGAAATGAATGGTTTTTTTAAAAATTCATATAACTCCATGTTTTGAAAATATATTTAATTTTTTAAAGAATAAGAATAATTATTTGGTTTATAAATAAAATAAACCTAAAATAAACATTTTTTCATAATCATATTTCAAACAAGCATAAAATAGAAACTTTATTTAAGGTTTTTTTCTTGGGCTGTGGAATACATGGCATTCATATTGATCTATATGATCATACCTACCTATATCATTTCAGTTTTAGGTTATAGTTCTATTCATGGACTCTCTTTGAGCATTAATTAGTTCGATGGTGACTTTTATTGTCACATAGAGGTATGCTGGTAATTTTATTTTATTTTAGATTTTCATTATCACTTCATTCATATAGTCTTTAATTCATTATATTGGTGGAGGGAAAAATTGGGTTGGTTCATAAAAAAATTAAATTAGAGTGCACTTTCTTATTTAGGTAGTAATGGTAGTTTTGAGATAGGGTTATCGAAGCTTGGCAGGTAGGTCATGGGTGGGTGACTGATCACCACAACTCATGATGAAACCTGTCTTACCATGGGATTTCCTGATTTTAATTTTGATTCTATGTTTTAATTTTGATTATTTGTTATGATATTTAGTTGATGTTGATAGTTATTTAAAAAATTGTGTTATTATATGGATTATATAGAAACTTTTTGTGTTTTGGGGGTTAAATGGGAGTTGAAATAGTGATAATCGATGATCTTTCATGGATCGGAGAACCATGTGAATCCTAAGTGAATAGTTCAATATAAATCCCAAGATAAATGGAATGATTAGAACATGGCCTACCAAGACATATTTCCAAGTCATTCGTGGACACTATCCCTATTTTAAAATCATGTTTTCAGCTCTATTTGATCCAAATTCTTTCATGTTATGAATGTGTGTTGTTTGGATTGGTTTTTATGAGGTTTCACAATGGAAACATAACTTTGAAAAGAGTCGGAGTTTGTTTTGAAATAATAATAATGAATTTTCTTTAAATAATTGGAAGTGATTTTTGATTTTGGAAATTTGGTTTTAGGGTAAACATTGGAGTTTTTAAAATTAAATAGAAGTTTTATTAAAATTAATAAAGTGGATCTAGGGTTTAAAAATGCCTAATTTCTTTTAGAAAATAATTTGGGATGTTATAAATTGAATCCTAAGTAGAATTTTAGTAATTTTTTTAACATAAGTGTATTATTATGAAAATGGTTTTAAAAAATAATGTATTGAACTTTTTTAGTTTTATTACTTTATGTAATAATTGAGAATTATTTTGTCTCACTATTTCTTGGAAAGTGAATTTTTTAGGGGAATTGGTGTTTCAGAAAATGGAGAAGGTTTTATGATTGATAACATTGGGTATAAATTTGTTATACTCCAAATATATATATTTTTTCTTTTATAAAAGGCACTTTAAAGTATAGTGGTAACCACACACTTCATAATCCAAATAAATCAACATTATAAACTTGAAATACAAGAAGTTCAGCAGACATAAAAACACAATGAACGAATTCAAAAAAAAATTGACTTGAGTGCACATCATCATTGTAACAACCCAGGCAAATAAAGAATATTACATTTTAATATTTTTTAATTAAATATTAATTTTACTTTAAAGGGGATGTTATACTCGATGGTGTACCCGAAACCCAATAATGGGTTTCTCCGAAATCTTATCTTGCACACAATGCTGAGTCATACTGAAAATAATAATATAATATTATTATTTTAAATGGTAGTTAACGCCTAGCCGTTGTATTAGAGAAAAGGAAAAGAACTAACTATATTATTATTAAACATTTTTTTAAATTTTTTTAACATTTATCCAATAAAATTTATAGGCTTAAAATGAGAATGAATCCAATTTTAAGCATAAATACTCTAATATTTTTAAAAGATTGTTTTACCACCTTTTGAGGGAGAACCAATTTTAAATCTAGTATTTTAACTTTTATATGTTCTATTTTACGAAATAAATTTCTTCTATTGAATAAGAAAATAAAAATTTACTTTGGATGAAATTTTGGTATTTTTCTGAAAAAGCTCATTTTTTTTAATGAATAGTAAAAAATACTACATTTTTATTCAAAACTTCCATTTTATCTTATTAATTTATATAGTTAAATTGTAATTTTAATTGGTTTTAAAGTTTAATTGGATTATATTTTTATCATTTAGTCTTATTTTATACATTTGAAGTCATTTCACTTTGAAATTGGACATAAACACATGTCAATTTTTGGGTAGTTTTTACTTCTTAAAAACACGTTTTTTGGTTTTGACAACGAGAATTAATTTTAAATTATTTACTGAAACTTATATGTTTTGAATTTGGAAGAATTTATTCAATATTTGGAATAATTAGTTCTAAATTATGTAAATAGGTACCATTTATTTTTAGACATTATGAATAATATATTTATTAATTATATTATTTACCATGGTTAAAGGGGAAATCTGGTAAATAAGGGAAAAATAATATTATAATAATATTAAGCTACCCTAACATATGTCCTAATCATATTGGACGAGATATTTCCCACCATGGGAATCCTTGGGTCAATTTTGGCACCCCATGGAGCCACTTTGATGTGAAAATGACATTTTATAGGAAATAATTTATAGTAAACAAAAATATAATATAAACATGTATCTTTTAGTAAAATAATTTTTTTATAGGGTTATATAAGTGATAATTTTGACTATAAATATTAATTATAAATAGAAAAATATTTCCTATATAATGGGATTTTATTTATAATTTTTAGACATAAAATAAATAAATATATTTATGACACAATGATGATCTAGTGATTACCTTATTAATGAATGATTTAAATAAATGAGACTATAAATATTAAAATAAATTTATTTTAAAATTTTTTATGACATACAAGAATTTTAAGGATACTTATGACTTGTTATATCTGAATTAGTGAAGTTTTTTTGAAAAAATAAAGTTTTTATGGATTTTTAAAAAGTCCTGATATGAATTGTATATAAATTGACATAAATGAATTTTTAAAACAAATACTATTTTATTAAATGATATAATAGTCCTTAAAATATAAGATTCAACCAAATTACTAATATAATTTTGAACATGTCATTAATGAACCACTTGAGATTATATTGACATTTTATAGTAACTATATTAACTATATAATATGAATATATAAGAAGACATGGTAAGAGTCAAATAAGTTAACTAAGGTTTAAAGCTAAAATATATAGTTAAATTTATGACCTAGACTTCTCTAAGACCTATTTTTTTAGATTTTTTCGATCGAAAAAATATTATATCTGAAATAAATTACTTTGGGGCCATTTAAAACCGAAAATAATTTATTAATAAAATAATATTTCAATGCCTTCCAAAAGTGCCCCTCCTCCCTCTTATAAAAGGGAATCACCTCTACCCATTTAATCACACCTCTAAATCCCCTTGTATCATCCAAAATCTGCCCAAATAAGCTTAAAAAATCCCTATATTCCTTATAGAATCCTTACCTTGGGTGTAAGGCAGTTCAATAAATCGGTTTGGCTCAAATCAAAGGGAGTTACATGTTTAAAGAGGTAGCGTCCTCTTTAAAGTTCCTTTCCATTATTTTACCTCTTCACTCCATATGCTCTTATTATTATTTTATTACATAAAAACACCAGTATCCTAAATATACTAGGAATTTTTTATGAGAACGATTTAAACTACACTTACACACACATATATCTAATGGATATGAACATACTGTTTCTGTGTACGACGAACTACTGCCTCACAAAACGACGATTGTTCAATTTTCCCCTACCACCTCTCATGGTTTACATTATGATGTCACTATATTTATATATTATATATATTATATTTATATTATCTCTATGCTTTTTTATTTTTATTTAAATAATACCTTTATGCTTTCCATAATGTATAAATACGATAATTTCATTTGAGGAAGTGCGGACTACCGCCCCCTCAAAGTGAAAAGAGTCATTCATGCTATACATGGAATGTATAAAGGATGGAGTTAATGAAATTATGTAAAGTATAAAAAATATGATATTATACTAGAATTATAATATACTAATGTATCATTTATTTTTCATTACTTTAAATATGAAAAAGAAATGAAAGTAACGTGCATGCGTACGTACGACTTACCGTCTCTATGAACGGTGCATTTCAATTCATATATCTAAATGTTATTTACTATTATAAATAAATTTATATGTTGGATATATATGATAAATATAATATTTAAATCATGAATATCATTTTTGAGATAATTTACTTTCGATCACATAGAGAATTTGTAATTATAACAAATTCATTTTTGACTCAAGTAACACATATCGATAAAACGACCAATATTAAATTAAATAATTATGTAATATTTATAATGAGGTAATAAGGGATATAAAATAAATAATAAAATTGAAAAAGGTTCCTAGTAAAGTATAAATTATCTTATGTTAATTATTCAGGAATAACATGAAACATATGTGATGAGGCAGACTCAAGTTAAGGGACTTCGTCTCGATATCCTTTCATTGAGGCATATTTTGATTTATACACGACTTTACTTTATATGTTGTATAAACCCCTTTGACTTTTCATTTAATTCAAAGGGAATATTTTTCTATGAATAATTTTACTAAATGAAAAAAGTAATGTTTCTTTTTAACATACGCAATGACAACGACCTTTCCGTCGTTGCAAGCATTATTTGATATCTAGATTCCTTAACAAGTCATGACGTTTAAAAAAAATACCAAATACCATTTTCGTGTGTTTTGGTATTGAAAATGGTTTTTAGAAAGTATTTATTATGTCAATATATTGAAATTTTATATTGTGGTTGGAATGTGGAAATGTTATCTTTCCTTTATGCTTGTTTTATGTGTTATGATTATGTTATGGTTCTTGGGAAGTGTTTACGTATATGGGTGGTTCCGTGATAAAACTAGGGTGGGTGAGCCCAAGAATGCTCTCTAATGCATTAGGTAACGTGATGGAGTTAAATGTTAGTGTTTTTCCTAAGAGATTTAGGGAATATAATGTGATGGGTATTCCAAACATAACTCCCTATGTAGCTATGAAAGATAAAATTTATGTATGTTATGGATGCAACAAGTTACCTTTATGATTTATGATTTATATGTGATATTCATAAATCTTATGATTTCATGAGGTATGTTAAAGATATTGTGTTTTATGATTTAAAAGTATTATTTTATTGATTTGTATGTATTTATGGACTAATGTTTTCTTTCCTTATTTTATAACCCTTACTGGGATTTTTATGCTCATCCCAAGTTTCTGAAATGTTTTTCATAGGTTATAAGGAAGGGTAAGATAAAGGAAGAATTCAAAAATATTTATATCAAGAAAATAATAATTATTTTATTTAAGGAGTTTTATTATTGTGAAAAAATTGGATATAGTAGAAGTGTCTACTTTGTAATAGTTGAGATGTAATGTAATAGTTATGGAATAATTATCTAAAACTATAAACCTAAAAAGATCCACAATGTGAATTTTTGATTTAACTCAATATTAAGTAATGTTTTAAGGATGGGGCCTTACAGTTGGTATCAGAGGTCAGTTTATACAACTTTGAGTTAGTATGTTGTTAAATTAATATCCATAACTTAATTTATGTTATGATTGAAGTGATGTTGAATTTGAAGATTACCATGTTGCCTCACCTAAGATATTTCAATGTTCAGAATTATTTTTCATAGAGGAAACAAGGTAGATGTGCTGGGAGTTCATACAGAAGGAAATAAACATCCAAATCAGTATACTGAGATATTAAGAATCAGAATTGAATAGTTTTTTGGAGTGATGGATCAGTTAACTTTGGTGATAAATTGTGGTTGTGTTTATAGATGATATTGTGGTATATTCTAAAAGTAAATAGTAGTATGAAATTAATTTAATGGTTATATTGGATACCTTAAAATAAAATAAACTATATGAAAAGTTTAGTATGCTTGAATTTAGTTTGCAACAAATTTATTTCCTTGGTAACATTGTTTTTAAAGATGGTATAACTGTTGATGCTTCTAAAACAAAAGTTGGTAAAGAATAGCCAAGACCCACAAATATAACTGATATTTGTAGTTTTTTTTTGTTTAGCAGGTTATTACATTAGGTTTGTTGAAAATTTTTCATGGTTATCTACCCCACTGACTAAGTTTACTCGAAAAGGTGTTAAATTCTTCTAGACAAAAGAATGTTATGAATGTTTTCAGGAATTAAAATGAAGATTGGTGAATACTGTAGTTTTGGCACTTCCTTCCAGAAATTGTGAATTTGTTATTTATATTTAAGCTTAGTTGAAATGACTTTGTGGTATCCTAATTCATAATTATAAGGTAATTTCTTATGCATCACGTTAGTTGAAACCTCATGAGTTAAATTACCCTACACATGATTTGGAATTAGCTTCTCTTTTTTTACGTTAAAAATTTTTAGGCATCATTTGTATGGAGTAAAGTGAGAAATATATACTAATCACAGATGTTTGAAGTATATATTCACTCAAAATTAATTAAACATAAGACATAGGATATGGCTATAATTTATCAAGTATTATAATTGCACGATCCATTACCATCAGGGAAAAGAAAATAAAGTGGTTGATGATTTGAGTCAAAAAGAATAATTCTATATTAACCATGATTTATTTGGAATGAGATCATTAGGTTTTTTATTTTATGAATTTTGGATTGGAAGTTTTTGGTGTAGGGAATTCCTCTGTTTTGTTTTAGGTGGCAGTGAAATCATCTCTATCAGGCAGAATAAAGCAAGCACAGAAATAAGACAACGAGTTATAGAAAAAGGTAGAATTGGTTTAGAAGGGAAATTTACCTAAATTTAATATTGATAAAGATTTTTTTAGGTTTGGAATGAGGTTATGTGTGCCTTGTGATTCACAGTTGAAGAATGGGTTGTTATGTGAAGCTCATAATTCTCCATTTTCAGTTCATTCTATCAGTACTAAGATGTACATAGATCTTATAGAGTATTACTGGTGAGATGGAATCAAAAGAGATATTGTTGAATTTTTTGTGAAGTATTTAACTTGTCAACAGGTTAAAGTAGAGAGGTAGTTACTGAATGGGATGATTCATACTTTTCCAGTGCTAGATTGGAAATGGGAAAAAGTTTCCATGGATTTCATAGTGGATTTACCAAAAACATCTCTAGGTGACAATTCAATATGGGTTATTTTTTATCAATTGACTAAATATACGCATTTTCTTCCTATTCGAGATACTCTGTCTCTAGATCAAATTTCTCAATATTACATTAAAGAGATATTATATTTACATTGATTTCCCCTCTCCATTTTATATGATCGTGATTCTAAGTTCACTTATAACTTTGGGAAGGGACTTCAGAAGTCATTGTGAAATGGATTAAATTTTAGTACAAATTTTCATCCTCAATCATATGGGCAGTCACAATAAACAATTTATACATTGGAAGAAATGATACGTGATTTTTCAATGGATTACTAGGGAATTTGGGAATAAAATATTTATTTGGTTGAGTTTTTTATAATAATATATTTCATTACAGTATACATATGGATCCATTTGAGGCATTATATGGAAAGCGGTGTTGAACTCTAGCTTTTTGGGATGATGTAGGTGAAATAAAGTCAATTGGACCATAATTGGTAGATGAGATGGTAGAAAACGTTCAGTTAATCCAGAAGCACATGAAAACATCTCAGAGTAGGCAGGAAAGTTATATAGATAACCGAAGGAAGGATCTTTCTTTTGAGTTAGGTGATCATGTCTTTCTCAAAGTTTCTCCATGGAAAAGTGTGATGCCTTTTGGTAAGAAGGGAAAGTGGAGTCCTAGGTTCATTGAACCCTATGAAATCCTGGATAAAGTTATATCAGTTTTCTATAGAGTGGATTTACCTTCAAGTTTATCCCAGCTACACAATGTTTTTCATGTTTTAATGTTAAGAAAATATATTTCGGATCTATCTCATGTTTTGAGTCAAGAGGTAGTTTAGTTGGAAGAGAATCTTTCTTATGAGAAATAACCAGTACAGATTCTTGACCGAAGAGAGAAATCATTGTTGAATAAGGTAATTCATTAGGTAAAGGTTTTTGGGAAAAAAACATATGTCTAATGAGGAAACATGGGAATCTAAAAATTCTATGAGGGATAAATATCCCCCCTTAATTGATATGTGAATAAAATTATGAGGACGAAATTTCCAAAAGGGGGGAAGGATATAACATCCCAGGTAAATAAATAATATGACATTTTAAATTTTTTGAATTAAATATTTATTTTAATTAAATGGGGATTCTATTCTCAATGGTGTATCTGACATGCAATAATGGGTTTCTCTGAAATCTTATCTTGCACACAATGCTGAGTCATACTGAAAAAAATAATGTAATATTATTATTTTAAATGGAAGTTAACACCTAGCCATTGTTCTAGATGGAATGACCAGAACTAACTATATTATAATTAAACATGTTTTTTAAATGTTTTTACATTTATCTAATAAAATTTACAGGCTTAAAATGACAATGAATCCAATTTTAAGCATAAATACTCTAATATTTTTAAAATGTAGTTTTACCGCCTTTTGATGGAGAACCCATTTTAAATCTATTTTTTTCACTTTTATATGTTCTATTTGAAAAAATAAACTTATTATATAGAATTGGGACATCAAAATTTACGTTAGATAAAATTTTGGTATTTTTCTGAAAAAGTTCATTTTTTAATGAATATTGAAAAATACTGCATTTTAATTCAAAAATTCTTTTTTATCTAATTAATTTATATAGTTATATTGTACTTTTAATTGGTTTTAAAGATTAATTGTATTATATTTTTATCATTTAATAAAATTTTGGTCATTTGAAGTAATTGTACTATGAAATTGGACATAAACACATGTTAATATTTTGGTATTTTTAACTTCTTAAAAACACGCTTTTTGGTTCTGACAACGAGAATTAATTTTAAATTAATTACTGAAACTTCTGTGTTTTGAATTTAAAAAAATGTATTCCATATTTGGAATCAGGAGTTTCAAATTGTTTAAATAATTATCTATTATTTTTATAAATTATGAATAGTAACTTCAGAAATTATTTTATTTACCATGGTTAAAGGGTAAATCTGGTAAATAAGGGTAAAAAATAATATTATAATAATATTAAGATACCCTAAAACATGTCCTAATCCTATTTGATGAGATATTTGTCACAATGGGCATCATTGGGTCTATTTTGGGACCCCATGAAGCAACTTTGATGTTAAAATGACATTTTATAAGAAATAATTTAAAGTTAAGAGAAATATAACATAAACCTATATCTTTTAGTAAAACAATTTTTATATGGGGTTATATAAGTGATACATTCAACTATAAATATTCATTAAACATTTAAAGGATTTATTACATCATGTTATTTTATTTATTATTTTTATACATCAAATAAATAAATATATTTATGACACAATGATGATGTAGTGATTACCTTATTAATGAATGATTTAAATAAATGAGATTATAAATATTAAAATAAATTTATTTTAAAACTTTTTATGCCATACAATAATTTTAGGGATATTTATGACTTGTTATATTTAATTTAATGAAGTTTTTTTTAAATAATCAATTTTTATGGATTTTTAAAAAGGCATGATATGAATAGTATATAAATTGACATAAATTAGTTTTTAAAACAAATACTATTTTATTAAATTATATAATAGTCCTAAAAGTCTAATATTTGGTAAAATGACTTATATAAGGTTGAAAATTTCATTAATTAACCATTTGAGCTCTTATTGGCATTTTATAGTAACTATATCAACCATATAGTATGAATATACAAGAAGACATGGTAAGAGTCAAATAAGTTAACTAAGGGTTAAAGCTAAAATAAAAGGTTAAATTTGTGACATATAATTTTCTAAAACCTATTATTTGAGCGTTTTTCTACCCAAAATAATATTATATCTAAAATAAATGACTTTGGGACCATTTAAAACTGAAAATCATTTATTAATAAAATAATATTTCCATGCCTTCCTAAAGTGCCCCTCACCCCTCTTATAAATAGACATCACCTATACCCATTTAATCACACCTCTAAAGCTACTTGTCTCATCTAAACTATTCCAAAATAAGATCCCAACATCCCTCTATTCCTTCTGGAAGCCTTACCTTGGGTATAAGTCAATTCAAGAATGCCTTTTGGCTCAAATCAAAGGGAGTTACACATTTTAAGAGGTAGTGTCTTCTCTAAAGTTCCTTTCCATTATTTTACTTCTTCACTCCATAGGATATTCTTATTGTTGGATTAAATAAATAAATAGTATCCTAAATATACTAATATTTGTTTATGAGAATGATTCAAACTACCCTTTCACACACCTCCATCTAATGGATACGAACATAATATTCCTGTGTATGGTGAACTATTGCCTCACGAAACGATGATTGTTCGATTTTCCCCTACCACCTCTCATGGTGGCCATTATGATGGAACTACATTTATATATGATATATATTATATTTATATTATCTCTATTCTTATGTTATTTTTATTTCAATCATACCTTTATTCTTTCCATAATGTGTAAATACGATAATTTCATTTGTGGAAGTGCGGACTACTACCCCCTCAAAGTGATATAACTCGTTCATGCCATACATGGAATGTATAAAGGATGGAGTTAATGAAATTATTTAACGTATGTAAAATATGATATTATACTATAATTATAATATATCTATGTATCATTTAGTTTTCATTACTTTAAATATGAAAAAGAAATGAAAGTAGCGTTCATGCGTACGTACGACTTACCGTTTCCATGAATGATGCTTTTCATTTATTATCTCCAAATGTAATGTACTATTATAAATTAATATATATAAAAGATATATATGATATATATAATATCTAAATCATGAATATCATTCTTTAGATAATGTAATTTTGACCACATAGACAATTTGTAATTATACCAAGTTTATTTTTGACTCAAGTACCATATATCGACAAAATGACTGATATTAACTTAAATAATTATTTAATATTTATAACAAGGTAATAAGTGATATAAATGGAATAATAAACTTGAAAAAGGTTCTGAATCAAGTAGAAATTAACTTAAGTTTATTATTCAGGAAGAATAAGGAACATACGTGACGAGTCAGACTCAAGGTAAGGGACTTCATCTCAATCTCCTATCATTGAGGAATATTTTGATTTATACATGAATTTATTTTATAAGGTGTATAAACCCCTTTTAATATTTATTTCATTAAAATGGAATTTTTTTTCTATGAATCATTTTACTAATTGAACAAAGTAATGTTTCTTTTTAAAGTACGTGATGACAACAACCTTTTCACCGTTGCAAGCATTATTTGATATCCGGATTCCTTAACAAGCCTTAACATTTAAAAAAAATACCAAATACACTTTTTCATTTATTTTGGTATTTAAAATGGTTTTGATAAAGTATTTATTATTTCAATATCTTGAAATTTTATATTGTTATTGGAATGTGGAAATGTTATCTTTCCTTTATGCTTGTTTTATGTGTTATGATTATGTTATAGTTCTTGGGAATTGTTTACATATACGGGTAGTTCTGTGATAAACCTAGGGTAGGTGAGCCCGAGATAGCTCTATAATGCATTAGTTAAGGTGACAGAGGTAATTGTTAATGTTTCTCCTAATAGGTTTAGGGAATATATAGGGATGGGTATTCCAAACTTAACTCTCTATGTAGCTGTGAAAGATACATTGTAAGTATGTTATGGATTCCACAAGTTACCTTTATGATTTATTATTTCTATGTGATATTCATAAATCTTATGATTTCATGAGGTATGTTAAAGAGATTATGTTTTATGATTGAAAAGTATGATTTTATTGATTTGTATGTATTTATGGACTAATGTTTTCTTTCCTTATTTTATAACCCTTACTGATATTTTTATGCTTATCCCAAGTTTTTGAAATTTTTTTCATAGGGTATAAGGAATGACAAGAGAAAGGAAGAATTCAAGAATATTTATATCAAGAAAATAATTCTTGTTTTATTTAAGGAGTTTTATTATTGTGAAAAAATTGGATAGATTAGAAGTGTCTACTTTGTATTATTTGAGATGTAATGTAATAGTTATGGACTAATTATCTAAAAATCTAAACCTAAAAAGATCCTCAATATAAATTATTAATTTAACTCAATATTAGGTAATGTTTTAAGGTTGGGGCATGACAATCATTCCATCATCGTATCCATCAACCCATCACCGTCATCATCACCTCCTCAGCTTCAACCACATCCAAATTGCTAGCCACTATGTAGTTCCGACTAGGATTATAGTGGTGGAATCTCAGAGAAAGAGCAGAGTGTGGATTATACCAAGTCCTTTATAGAGATCTTGTCTCCATAGCCACCCAATGCCATTGGCCTCCACCACATCTAGAAATGGACATCATCAAAAACTAGAAACACATATTGAAATTTTCACCAAAAAAATAATCAAATAGCTTGATCTTTCATAGGAATAAACCTAAAAACACTTCACTAATTGATTTGATGAAGAAACCTTGATAAATCCATTAAAAATTACCCATATTCACAATAAAAATCCGAATCAGACTGCACAAGGATACTGATGGCTTCAAAACCACACATACCAAAACCTATTTGTTACCACCAATCCAAATCCAACTAGAAGAGGCATGGAGTAAAATGAGGTTAGAGAAGGTATTTGAGTGACTAAAGGATACAAATGATGGAATCGACGATGAGACAAAAAACCACAGCAAACTCAGGAGTTCCTGGAAATTTGTCAGCCTCCGAACCTCAAAATCCAAAACCTTTGTAACCACTGCTCTAGATCTAACTTAGAGATTCACAGAGAAATAAGGGTTTAGAGAACTGGTTTGAGAAGCCAATGGATTCTACAAAACAACCTTCATCAAGACCACCAGCCTCCATATTATAAGTTTTCATCTTTATAAGGTAGAAACACATAACATTGATGGAAAAATGAAACCATCAAGAGAAAATGGGGAAATGAGAAGTTGTGATGGGAGGAAAATATGGAGGAGAGGGGGAGGAACCAGAGAAGACACATGAAATACTCCCCCTCCAAATTGCTACTAAGTAAAACTCTATGATGATAGGGATAAGAGACATAAACCACTCAGATGAAATCCATACGACGATGAATATCATGGGATTTCAAATTTAAAAGTGTCCAAAAAATTGTGTTAGTGTACCTATATTATTTTTTCTTGGTTTTTGGTAAAGGATAGTTTTATTATTAGATGAATAATAATGTTTGGTTTTTGTCTAATGTACTTGGTTTCTTCAATGTGATTCAATTTTTGGATGATCTTAGAAATAATTTGAGGTTTATTGTATTTATAACTTGATTATTCTTTAGGTATTTTAGTGGTTTCACATGTGTAGAATGTTGATTTTATTTATTCATTAAGGTGTGATCATTATTGATACCCCCTCCCATTATTATTATGGGTTTAAAGGGTGTTAGTGGGTGGTTTGATTTCTTTATTCTTGAGTTTTATGTTTGATTACTTATACGGTTGTTTTTATTTTATAATTCTCTATATCATGTGTTCATTAGGAGAGTTATTGAATGTTTTTAAGAAATTTTGAAAATATGTCTGATCAAAGCTTCTAGTTTGAGTCTATTTGGTTGGGGGGTTCTAGTTTTGTTTTATTGATGCTTTCAGAGTCCCTTTTTCCTTTCAAACATCCTTGATATATAGTTTCTAAAATAGAAGGGAGAACCACCATCAGTCTTCATTTCTTAATATTCTCATTTAGGTATTTGGGTGTGATTTGTGTATTATAGGTGGTTTGGGTATAATAGTTCTAATTATTCCTATTGGGAATTGTAGGTTTGGTGGTGGAGCATCTCTCCCTATTTGACCGAAGTTTTTTTTCTCATTTTTTTCATTTTTGTTTGAGTTACTATTTGAGTATTTTTTATTTTAATGAATTTTTGTGGGAAAAAAGGTTCATGGTGGGGAGAATTTACACAACTAAAACATTGAATTCCTAATTTAATTAATTAATTAATAATTTTTTTATTTATATTTATTTATATTTGAGTTTTGTGTCTTCTATTTTTGAAAATTTTAAATTTTAAAGTGAACCTTCTGTTCTCATGGTTATCATACAATAAGTGGTAACTGTGTAATATTTTATTATTTTAGGTATATAGTTTATATAACCATTTTTTATGGCTAGACCATGATTTTTTCAACAATGCTAGAAACTCATGTCAATGATCTGGTGTACAGACGAAGGG
The DNA here is from genome assembly GCA_963277665.1 of Viscum album. NCBI lineage: Eukaryota > Viridiplantae > Streptophyta > Magnoliopsida > Santalales > Viscaceae > Viscum > Viscum album. The sequence goes on from CAUJRU010000587.1 coordinate 370,734, forward strand.
AACATGATCGGCACACAATTTTGTAAATCATGAGAAGACCATTATATATACCCCGAGTTTACAAATAATTAAATGATAATAATAAGAAGAAGAATAATAAGAATAATCAAAAAAATATTAGGACCTAGGAGAACCTGACCCTATTAATTTATTATAAAAAGAAAAAAGATAAGCTACAAAGTAGGTTTACATAGTCTAGTGTGAACTCACTCTGAGGATCTAAATCCACTACGGGAACAAAAAAATCCAGAGTGTAAAAAGACCTTGTTGAACTAGTTTCCAAAATCTCCAACTTTGATATGGAATTAACAATTTGGTTGGCCCCTCTATATACATGTGAAATATGAATGTATATACTATCGATATCGTGAAGGTATAAAATCCACCATTAAAGAAGCCTCTATGAAATATAATGAGACCTGGTCCTCAATTTCTCCACCACAATGATAGAGTCATAATCCATCAAAAGGAAATGATAACCATAATGAAAAAAATATATAATCATATAAATCATCACATATAATTCATCTTCCATGTAAATTTCATCCTCGATGAATTTGTAAATGAATCCTTTCATAAAGCCTCAATATGTTTGAAAGTCACCTCCACAAGTAGCAGGACATGGTGAACCAATAGAGGCTCCATATATGTTCACCATTACCAAGATCAATAATGGTTTAATTCATCTAATAAAAATCACAAACAAAGGAATTTTCACCCGAACACTCTCACCAAGCATGTTCAATAGGGATAAATCATAGGCATTATTATCCATGATACATGTTTGAAGATGATAATTGACCCAAAATTATCTATGTATTGTAAAAAGGCCTCTATAAAACAATATCAATTTATTATAAAACACCTTACTATTACTCACTCTCCAAATAAAATAAATGAAATTTTGCACTACTAATAATATAAGTTTTTAAACTTTTTCACTGTGGTCATTATGTGAAACTGAAACAAAAAGAACAATAATATTAGCATAAATTATTATTCTAAAATCATAAATATCTAGAATATTCTTCTACAATCTACTGGATAATCAAAAAATAATGAAAAAATTATTAGCACTATCAACCACAATCAATCATTGTTGGAAGATCAATGCAAGAAAAAACCATATCTTTGAACCTGCACATCAATCAAAAATATATGCCTCTAGTTTCACCACATCAGAAGTGATATAATCATGGTAATAAAATGAAAATTAAACAAGATAAACTAGTTGGGTAAACTAGTAGAACCACCAAATTTTTTTTGGTAAGTTTCCTTTGTTGTGAGACTTCTTGTTTTATAAAACATCCAAAAAATAGTGTCCTTTTTGATAAAAAGAACCTCTATATATGAATAAAAAGTTTATATAGAATAAATCTACGGAGATTAAAATTTTTCTTAACAACTTATACAATAGTATATACTTTATTATCTAGAGGAATGGACAAGAAGTTCAGGATAGGGAAATCTAGCCAATTGGTGGCCCAATAATTCAATAGGGATTTATTATAAACAAGCTATTTAGTGTTTCTCATCACTTCATTATAGGAGACCCTCAATTTTGACCATATAGAAGTTGAAAAGTAAAATTAAAAACCACTTTAGAGTATAGATAAGAATATTCATCTATTAAATTAAATAGCCTCATCATTTTATGTAATGAAATTCTATATAAATTTATCCATAAGGGGTTATTATAAATCTAGATATCCTTGATACCCAATCAAACCATATCCACAGGCTTAGTACACTCTTTCCAAGTGATGGTGATAATATTCACCTTATTGAAACATATATTCCATATAAAGTTCCTTATCATTTTATATAGTTTCTTAATAAGAATTTTGAGCTATCTGTACATGAATAAGGCATGAACAAACATAAAAGTAACCACTAAGTTGACTAAGTAAATATTACCAACTTGTGACAGACCATTTCCATTAAAATTAGACATTTTTGAAATGATTTTGGAATAAATATTTTTCAAATTTAAACTCATTACCTTAACCTATAATAATGGAACGCCCAGATAGTCAAAAGGTAATTATCCCTTCATAACATCAAGTTGTTGTGAAATTCTACTCTTCTTAGAAATCATTATACCCTATTAAAAGTAATTAAATATTTGTTATAACTAATGTTCTACCCTAAACCAACTTCATAGTGCCTAAACATTCCCATTAAGGATATTAAAGTTCACTTGGAGGCTTCCCAGATAGTAAAATATCATCAATATATATGAGATGTGAATGTGTAAGAAGGTCCCATCAAACATTGATTTGATTATAGAAATCATCCTATGAAAGATAAATAACACACCTAGGTAAATATTCATTATCAAGAGAAAGTAATAGATATGATAGAGGGTCTCCTTGTCTCATAACTCTCAAGAAAGTAAAGCAGCCATTGGATTATCCATTAAAGAGAACATAAAATTTTGAACTTCAAAGAACACCATTGATCTATATGATAAAAGGGATGGAAAACCCATAACTTCCAAGGACCTCTCGAATGAAATTCCATCTTAATTTTTCAAAGTCTTTTGACATATCATTATTAAACATAATTTTCCTATCCTTAGCCTTATTCTTTAATAAATTGACACACTCTAATGTTGTGAATAAACAATTATGAATATTCCTACCTAGAATAAACCCAAATTGATTAGGAGGGATGTATTTACCAATAATCCTCCCAATCCTCAAGGATATAAATTTTTTGATAATTTTGGGGAATATATTACAAATTATAACATTATTGTAGTCTTCACACTTCCCGTATCAAGTAATGTAGGACCCCAGGAGGAAGCCCCCTCATGTGATACACACCCCTCCTAATTATCCTTTGGATCATCATGACTTCATCCAATTTCATATGCAATGACCCAAGTTCTGGTTTTCATCCTATCCTTAGTCATTTTCTGCTCTTTTCTTCTTGTTTTCCTATCCTCCTTCACCACAGCTCACCCAAGAACAAACTCTAGGTGGGTTTCAAGTTCTGATTTTATGTTTTCTTGATTTCCTTGGGCACACAATGTTATTTTTAGGTCTCCCACAACCCTTATTCAAGGTTTAAAACTCTCTTTATTGATTCAAGTTAGATTTTCTCCATGCTTAAATCTTTAATTTTAGAATCGTTGATTTCATGGCATTTTAATTCAAGTTTTTAATAGCTAATGATTTTATTTGTGAATATTTATGGGATTTATAAAGATAAATTTTTTTCAATTTTGATTAAATTAAATTAAAAGGGTATTTCCATATTTGATATTACTTTAAATTTTTTCCCCTTTAACCATGCACACTACATGTTTGATAAATTTCCTGATTAGACCTTATAAATAAATTATCAGTTTGTAAAGTTTATTTTGATTTTCAATGAAAATTTCAAGTTTCTCTTATGACTTACTTAGAATTTCATGTAATAATTAAAATTATAAGTATTTATAAAATATTTTAATACTGAATTTCAATTTTAATATGAGGTTTTGAGAATATATTTTTATGTATATGATGGTTATTCACATATAAATTGGTATATACATAAATATATTTATATATCTCTGTGTGTGTGTCTGTGTATAAATTCACATGGAAACATGTGCATTTTTTGAAATGAGAGTAATATATTTTTGTGTAATTTTATATGGGAACAACAAGAGGGAAACCTTAAAGAATTTGAAATTGGTTCTCAAACATGGTTTTCAATCATGTTAAAATATATTTTCTAAATTAAATTATAAAAACATGATTATAATAATTTAATTTATTCACAATTATTTTTAAAGGATTTTTTAATTTCTTAGTACCATGTTTTAATGGATTTAATTATTTATTATATTTCTCTTAGGCGTTTTAAGTGTTTATCCTTGATTGGAGAAATGAAATGACTTAAAGAGGCATATGGGTTTTAAAAAATGGAATTATTTTCATTAGGTTGTAAGTAAAGTGGTAAGCACATGGGAACCTCAAGTACTTAGGAGTGAAGACTAATACATGTATTATAGGAAATTTATATCCTACATAGCCTTTATAATGTTCTAGAATACTGACTAAACTATATGATGATGTGTATATGGTTACTACTGGAATTTTGGATTCATTATCTCCAATGCCTCATGCATAGGAACATTATTGTATGGTTCAATCACCAAAATTATGAGGATCATAGGATAAGGCCTAACCTCAGTTTCATAGTGATGACCAAGTTTCTTGATCTGTGTATTTACATTTTCCCCTTTATTTTCAAAATAAAAAATATATATAATTTCTATTAAGTAAAATTCTTCTTTCAAACCAATGTTTCCTTCTGTTTAATTTTTAAAATTAATGTTTTATTAAAAATTCATAGTCTTAAATGTTTAGAAAATATATATCCTTTTTAAAATAATGAGAACAATTATTTATTTTCTAAAAATATTAAAATGGAAAATAATATTTTCATAATAATATTTCAAACTGGTATAAAAGGGATCCTTTATTTAAATATTTTTAAATGGGGTATGGAATACTTAGCATATGTATTAAGATATATTCTTACACCTATATATATCCTTTTAGTTTTAGGTTTAGTTTTTATTACTAACCTCTATTTGAGTTTTTATTAGTTATATAGTAACTTGTATAGTCACATATAGGTATGTTGATAGTTTTTTATATTTTCTTTATCACATCATCTACATAAGATTTTACTTCTTTCTACTGACAATGGGATTTCTCATATTGGTTTTTGATAGAAATAAATAAAGTTAAATAATAATTTCTTTATCACATCATATTTTCTTTATCACATCATCCACATAGGATTTTACTACTTTCTACTGACAATGGGATTTCTCATATTGGTTTTTGATAGAAATAAATAAATTTAAATAATAATTTACCTATATAGATTCACAATTATATCATACATACCATATATATTATCTAAATATATCATTATGAAATCCGTGTAAAAAGGAAATGAAAAATGAATCACATCACTTCATGGAGGTTGTAGTCAACACCTATGAATTAGTGATGTTATAATTTTTCAACGGATGATAAGGATATAAAAATGGATATAAAATGAACATAAAAACATATAATTATAGTAAATTTATTGATTCCATTGTGTTTAAACGATTATAGAAAAAATAGAGAATGTTTAAGAAGAATTAATCTTAAAAAAGATCGGTAAGAACACATACCTACTATTCGGGTATCTTCCTTTTAAAATAACCTTAAGTATTCTTGGATAGGTATTTTAGGATGAATAGAAAATAAAGATAGTGGATAAGAATTTTGAGATAGTATTTTCTTAGTTCTTTTTTAATAAATGGATTAAGTAGTGTAGAGAAGAGCAGAGAGGATGTGTCATTTTATAAGTGTGTAGAGTGGAACTTCTATAAAGAAATAAAACATTAAAATATAAAAAATCATATTCAAGTGGAAGTGAAACCAAAGAAACCCAAATTTAAAATATAAGATAATTTTGGGTAAAAATAAATAAATCTAATAATATTTAGGAAATTTTTATGTCATTTTAACCCATATCTATTACGTTTAACCCCTTATTAATCCTTTTAACATTTTTCCTTGTAATTAATTTTTACCTTGATGGTTATTCATAATAGCCAAAAATGAAATTAAAATCCTTTAAAAATTTTAATATTATGATTCGAAATATAGAAACCATTTTATCAGATTGAATTTATGTAATTTTAATAAATTCATTTTAAAATAAGCACGCAAAACACAATGAAATGTTTTTTTATAAAAAATATTTAAGCATAAAACTAAATTTATTCTTATTACTTTCCTTGTAAAAACTATTAGTTTAATGTTAAAAAAATTATTTAATATATTATCTAAATATTTAATTTAATCATTCATCAATAATTATTAATTTAATTTATTAATTTAAAAACACATTTCACACATAAAAACAATTTTCCATAAAACATATCTTTTTTACTTTCAAATGATTTAATTTTCATTTCTAACCAATTGATAACCAATAAATTAATTTACACTATGTGTAAAAAATAATTTTTAATAATTCAGTTGGTCTTATTCTTACCCTCCAATAAAATGGCTAGGTGATAACTGTCAAATTTTATAATAATATTTTTACTGTATATCTTAATTATTTTAAACTCATTGTTTTGTGTAAAGAAACCTATCAAATTATTAAAACTTATTCAAAGAGAAATACATAATAAAATATCAGGGTGTTACACCATTATTATAATGATCTAAATAATGGAAAATCTGGCACACTAGGATATGTGGAAGGTGATGCTTCCTAAACCTTATTTAGTATAAACTGACTCACAAGAGAGGTTAGTTCATCAAGTTTATTTTAAAGTAAAGGAGATATATAACTTTTTACCTCAAATAATCCTATAATTTTAGATATTGTACCAATTTTTTTGGAGTTTTTTTAGAACCATTATTTCATAAATCTAGATTTATCATGTAACTTACCAATCAGGGATCCCCTAGAAGAAGCATCCAAAAAGTTTCATCCATTATTCAATACTATTTATTAGAAAAACACAAATAAATAATGGTATTTTAAGGGTTATTGTGAGAAGTAAGACATTAGTCACATAAATATCTCCCAAAACTCATTTATATTTTATCCACTAGAGTTCATAATCCCATATATATCCTTTATTAGTTGGATACTCTTGGATATAGGGAATAATTTCTAGAGGAAGTACTTATAAATCACATCCCATGTGGTGATTTATTTAGGTTTTAAGATATATAACCACTCTTTGGATAACCCTTCTAATGATAATTGAAAAAAATATATCTAATATAATCCTTGGGGATTCCTTTATCATTTAATCTATTGTATATATCCCCAATCTTTTGGGATCCCCTTCTAAAAAACCATGAAATTTATTCATAAGTTATATCATTCTAGTTGACTATAGAAGATGGTTATTATTATTAAAGTTTAGTACATAAATATCTCTAAGTTTCCTATTCAACTGAGGTAAATTTTCTTCCATTTTTCACCACCCAAAATATCTTTAGTGGAGGTAGAAAAAGAAGATGGGGAATATTTCATTGGTATTATGACAAACTCCCTTTACTCTTTCTCAGTGACACTCAGATTCGTGATTCTTTACAATATATTTATTTAAGCATATATATCAAATCCAATGAGGTGATACAAATAAGTTGTTTTCATTTATCAAAACTATTTAAAATAAAATAAAATAAAATAAATGAAGAATAGTATCTCCAGCCTTCCACCCTGGAAACAATGTCGGGTTGATGAGGGGACTATGCTTGGTCTATTAGGAAATGATTTTTGAACCAATTTTAAATATAGTATTAGTGAGACTCGAGTTGTATCTAGAGAGGAGAGAGTTTCCATTTTATTATCGCTTGATTTATGTGGGTTAGTTATGGTAGAGGATGGATGCCCCCTCTCTGGGTCTCCCATTTTTTCTTGATAAAGGGATTATTATCTCATAGGTTCTGATGTAGATATGACATGAATTCCCCTTTAAATGATTCTGGGGTGTCATAAAAGAGATAATAAATGGTACATAACATGAATAGTATATTATATTTAGATACATATTTATATATAACCATAATATTATCTTCATCCTCAGTGAGGTACTCCTATACCGTATTTTACTATAAAGGTCATTTCCCTATTTCTTTATTAAGGGAATCAGATTCTTTTTGGATCCACTTGGTTTTATTAAAGGGTAAATGATCCCAGGGAGGTATAGATGATAACCTACAGCTCAGGATATCCTTATAATAGGATGAGGTTTCTTTGGTGAGTGGTGAAGTACTTATTGTAGTTGACCTTGAACTCTCGAGTGCCTCAATTTTCTAGGGTAGTCCTAGAGAGGATTCAACATAGGAAGGACCATTATTTTGAGAATAGATCATTATGATGAGGAACACCATAATAAAACCCATGGGGAGGATCTCCATGAATGATCTTTATTTTTTCATGGGGAGTACCTCTATGCTTGGTACTTTGGGAAGGACCATTAGAGTTGCTAAAATATATAGCATGGGGAGGACCTTTAGGTCATTACTACATTATCAAACAGATAATGGTTCTTTAGATTCTAAGGCCACTATCAAAATATGTTGAATGGTTTTAAGAATGTTACTGTTTATTGGGGTTGTAATATGAGACTACTTTAAGGCTATATAATTCCCTTGAAGTGAACTTCTAGGTCTTCATGGTCAGATGTCTAGGGTTGGAACCTCAGTTTTGATCAGATTTATATACTGTATCCAATGACATTTATTTATAATAAATTTATAAAGAAACCCCACTAAAAATCATAAAAAATTATTGATGAATACCTTGGATGTATATTAGTATATATTGGCATTTTTTGTTTGAATTAGTAGGGATAAAAATGCAAGTATACTTATGGTCTTAAATAACTGAAGAAATATCCCAATAGGCTTCCTGGATAAGGATATGAATATAATATTGTTCCTCAATGGGTTCCACGAGGATATGCTTATAGTCTTTATATGAATATATAGGAATATAATCCCAATCTAGTATTATCATTAGTACATTTTATAAATCTATTAAGGTGGGGGAATGGATATATGCCTAATTTTAAGTGACTGTTAGGATATTAAAGTGAACTTCTGTCGAAATGAGGATATACGACCAACATGGATCTTCATTCTTCATTGGGATATATAAAAGATGTCTCTATATAGTAGTGGGAATATGGGCCTTCCTATGAGTAGATTCTATGTTATTCCAATGATCTAACCAAATTCCTATGGAAATAGGAATATGGGACTACCCCATGGTAGCTACCAAAATATTATGACAGGTGCCTTATACTACTTATAAGATATATTGATAGGCTTATATGGTGTGAGTAGGGATATGATCTTTCTCTTTGGTTTTTGTTTGAGTATGATGATAGTATTTATAGATAGTAATTGGGATATAATCCCACTAATGGTCTTTTTTTTACTGTCGATATATATTTAAGGGATCCATATATGGGAGAAAGAATATGGTCTTACACTCTGGATTCCACTAGAATATGTTAGTTGGCTTCACTTGTAATAACTTTCATATAGGCTAGCTTCATAGTCTTGATTTTTTATCATCCTTGGTGAGACATAATTATTAGTTCCTTGGTTTTAATGGATGATGTTGGGATCTCTCAAGTGATATCATCATTATATTCTTGAGGATTTGAGACCATTTGGTATTGGAGACATCAGTGGAAAGAAAAATACCTCCTATGAATCTCCCTATTAAAAACGGTGATGTTGATATCATCATATTCTACTTACCTAAGATAAGTAATATCATCACTATCATGATCTCTAGAGAGACTCCCAAAGTGAATAGATATGGTTTTAGGGACCAAATACTTCTCTACAACCCATTATTTGTAGGATCATCATTTAAACATTTCCTCCTTGGGGACCTCATGAGTAGACTGAAATGTAAAGATATAGATTCTAGGATGGTACTCCCAAATCAGATCATTTTTCATATGAAATTAGAGTTAATGGGTTGGAAAAAATGTCCTCTTAGGTTGTGGGGCCATAATAATTTTTTAATTGAGTCATACAATGACAAGCGAGTAGTGGTAGTCTGAGGAGTTCCGTAGAAGATACCATTTCTTACTAGCAAGTTGACCTGGAATGATACATTGCTTGATGCTAAAATTTTGATAGATGGGAAATCAATAATATTCGCTAAAATTATTGAATGGATTAAGAAACACAAACAATAAACCCAAAATACAACATTACAAGTAAGATAATGGTTAACTTATCACTTTCAGGGCATGTAGGGTCCACCATTTTGTTTCCAATATATTTCTGACCTCTATACATTATAAGTCAATATGGACCTACTTTCCAAAGTAATATAGTTTCTAGGACATTATGATCAACTCTTTAGAATGTGATTTGGTTGAGAGGATATGAGACTCGGATTATATCACCCTTTTAGGGGGAAATTATTGACTACTCTGTGACTCTATAATCTATTTAAGATATGTTCATTAATCCTTCCCAAATCCATGTGTGGGGATATTTCACACTATTATAGTTATCTATTGAATCCATTTGTTGATGTGAACATATTTATACATCATAGTTTACCTATATTTACCTTATTAGTTGAGTACACTATGGTTTAAATCCACATAATAGGGTACTCTGGAATATATCGCTATTTTGGAAGGTAGTAGGCATTGTGATATTTCGATCAGGACTATGAAAGTGGATTTCTACATATCCTTAAAAAAGGGAATAACAACAAAACTAGTTTTTTCCACTTAAAAAGACATGTCATAACCTCTTAGTATCGTGTAATAAATACTATTATGGTGCCTTTTAAGGTCATTAGATCATGAACAAGTGAAGTTAAATTTAAATTTGTCTATCCAGGAGCTATGAGAAATTAATATTGATCCACAAAGAGATGTCCTACGTATCCTGATTATCAAGAATGAAATACCACATTGTTTGAACTAAATAGTTTAAGATCATGTGATATGACTAATCCAGGTAGTTTTACATTGTACGGTAAAAACATGTGCAAAAAAATTATGTTTTTACAACTAGGAATTCTAGGAATAAGGTTCCTAGTGATGTTTGATGTCAGTATTAATCATTTAAAACACTTTTATGGTTAGTATTTCATGTAATATATCCCATTCATAATATTACAGATCATAAAAAATATGGTCCATTGAGGATATAATGTCTCACAGGGAATATTACACTTTGAGGATATGATAGATTATAGAGAACATCATTCACTAAGGATATAATAGCTCATAGGGATATGTATCTTTGAGTATATGATGGATCGTAACAAATATATACCTTTTAAGATATGTTATTTCATATGGAATATATCCAATTGAGGATTTTAGGGCTAACAAAAAAATTCCCATTGAGTATATGATATCTGATATGGAAAATGTCTCTTTGAGGGTATGATAGCTCATAGAATATATATCCCTTTCAGGATATGATGGTTCATAAAAAATATATCCCTTTAAGGATAAGATGACTCATAGGTAATATAATCCTTTTAGGATATGATATCTTGTTAATAATTCAAAATTTTGACGATATGTTAACTTGTAGATAATATGACCCTTTAAGGATATGATAGATGAAAGGGGATATGGAACTTTAATGATGGGATTCACTAAGGATATGGCCTCATGATATCGATTTTGGTCTTATTCATGAGAGTCCTAGATGGGTGTGTATCACTAATAGATCGTCAAGATTAGATCATTAATGAGTGTTTGATTGGGGCTTACATCGAGTAAGAGGGCCTTATGTTGATTTAAACTCCCCATATATTGGTAATTGTATGAGGAAGAATAACTAGTCTCATAGGGAATATGGTTTAATATATAATATTTGGGGATTATACTAGATAGGAGGACCATATGATCCAAGGTATAAGCAAGTACATGTTTGGGTATTATGTATATGATGCCCATATATATGTCTACTTTATACAGATTTAGGTTTGAGAAAGCATGTATAACTAGACCCATGGGGAATATGGCCCTGGAAAAAGTGGGATAGGGATTACACATGGGTTTATAATCCTATTTGTTGAAGAAATAGGCATGGATACTTCCCAAAGAGTCCCAACCTAGAAGATGACTTAGGTGAAGGTGTATTTTCAAGGTTTACACCTAGTATAAGGCCCTTTCCATCTCCTTGACTCATTGATTGTATATAATATGTCCACTAGGATATTTGTGCCAATTAAATGTTGGATATGGGTCAACCAAATTTGGAAACATGATCCATAAGAGGTTTCATTAATATCCTCATGATAGGAACCCCCATTATCAAAGGAGTAAAAATCATGATTACCTTGAGGGTCTAATCAGTATAGTAAGAAAACCATGATAAGAATTTTATTAATGGAATATGTGTTTAAAGAGTTTCAAATTGGTGTGTATGACCCAACTATGAATTTTAGGAGGTCATGTAGGAGGCTTAGGTAAATTGATGTGTGCGTAAGAGACCCAGGAAAAAGTAAAAACCATGTGAATTTATTGGGAAAGGGTGGAGAAATGAAAGATATTTATGCAAAAGGGGTTCTCATATATGAGTTCTAGGTTCAATGTTCATCTTAGTATGTGATAGGGAAAATATGGAACCTTAGTGGGGTACCTATGTGATTTTTCACTCTAGTATAATTCATTGGGTGATTATTGTTCCTATTATAGAGAGGAGGGATAATTGTAGACCTAGTGGTAGGCTTGGGGAATGGTTTTCACTATTATATAGCCATTGGTGAAACATCACCCTAGCATAGAGTATAGCTAAGTGGTCACCATACTATGGGAGGAAAGTGGTCTCCCTAAAAAGGACGCCTAGGTGAGGGTTTTCCCTTGTATAGAGGCCTCTAAGTATGACTTGGGTGTGTGGTTCCATTTTGTAACATATGATATGGGTTTCATTGAACTATTTTTTGATAACTAAGGGAAAAATATCCTCCCATGAAGGTTTTAATATTTTAAACTTTCAGGTAACTCAATTACCTCTATTTTTAATTAATTACATTAGTTTATTTTCTTAATTAAGTTACCTAGAAGTAGGGGTGGATACTTGGGTTTGTTAAAGTCTTATAAATCTCATAACCATATTATTTCTCAATGTGACTCCCTCCATGTGAGGTAAAATGGAGACCCTTAGGGTTAATTTATAGGAAAAAATAGGGAGTATGGAGCATGAATGTTGGGAATTGAAGGAAACTCCTAAATGTTCATGAGGTGTGTGACATAGATGCACAGGCACACTCATGTGTGATGATATTGTGAAGTGGTAGAACATACATGTGTCATTTCATGAAGATAATAGAGCATTGATGTAAGTAAACTAGGGAATAAAAGTAGACCTGGGTGCATGTGAAGGGAATAATTCATATGGTTACCTGGGAAAATTAACCATGGTGAATTTTCCTCGGTGAACAACTGGACTTGGTAACCACTAGTAGTTATCTCACCCGACTAAGGTTTCTATACTTTTCTAAATAAGAATCACCAATAAATTCTGCCCATAATATTATTATTTCATTATAATTAAGAGGATCTAATTCTATGTTAAATGTTATTTTAGTGTGAAAGTGGATTCCAAGAGAGAATATTTGAGCTTAGGTTAGACTAGGGTATGGTAGGCATGCAATAAGTCTTTTCTGTTCTCTATGAGAATTGGTAGTCTGGTGATGCACACTAGTGAGGTGAATTATCACATGAGTGATGGATGAGTAATGAGAATGAATATCATGTATCCAAATAAATATATGACCACTCTTCCCTAAGTCCTATTTTATTATACTTTATTTCATAACTCAAAGTCTCTAACAATATACAATTATAGCATATAGTGGGAATCCAAATTCCTGGCCATCACATCTTTTTCCCCTATAAAAATTTCTATCATACTCACCCTTATCACAGTGAAAAATCAATTCCTACCTTTTCAATGGTTAAAGATTTCATAGAAATGGTTCCAAATTATGGTTTGGGTGGTGGGGTTAGGAGGTAATTACCAGAATTCAATAGTAGTAAAGGAGGTGTATGGATCTGAGTATAGAATCATCTAGATAATGATATTGGTTTTAAGTGGCATACTGGCTTAGCATGAATGATGAGATTCAATGATTGGTGGGGTGTCATTAGAGGATAGTGAATGCAGTAGGTTTGTGTGGAATAGAAAATGGTTGTGGGGGAGAAAAGGATCGTAGTAGTGGAAATACTAGGAATTTAGTGTTTTTGGAATTTGATTTAGTGATCATGTGGTGTGTTTTCATCATGACATATGTTTTGTCTCACATCAAGTGGTCCCTAGGGTTTCTAAAGTCAATATAAATTTCAAATGGTATATGGTTTCAAAATGTGCTCCATATTTGGTCTAGACACATTACCTAGGTTGTACTAGAGTACATACTTGACTAGACCCCCGTTCACACATTCCATGTAATCTTGGGGACACGACATGTCCATGGAATACATGACTCCAAGTATCTATTATATATGTTTATTTAACTTTTTAATCACACACATAATATATCTAAATGGGAAAACCATGTTGTTTGACCCCATATGACCAATTGATGACATTACATCCCTATCTACTACTTAAGTCTTACACATCATGTTGAGAAAACGTAAATTTCATTTACTACTCCCATATTAGTGTTTTCCCCATCTTCTTTATCAAGTGTAATAATTGAGTAAAAAAATAGTCTATTATGAGAATTTTTCCACATGGAATGTGTTAGTACAATATTATCTATCACCAAAGACCATTTCCAATGTTTTTTGGAAAACTGATGCACCATAGATGTATATAGATAAAAATAGGGTTAGGTAGAGCTATTTGAAGAAGATATGGGATTCATATACTCCCTTGGGGGAATTATTTTATATGGGTGTAGTACCATATATGAAAAGTTAAGTTAAAGTACTCTTATATGTGATGTTTCATGGTTCTCTATCTATGGGTTTTAATAATCCCTCGATCAACAAACACATCCCTCAATGTGGCACAGTCCACCACTATAATTTATCGAAAGTAGCATAAAAGTTAACAAAGTTTGATAGTTCAGATGCTATGGGTATTAAGATATATTTGAATATATGGTTTACTTTTAGATATGATTTAAGATTGTAAGGTAGACTTGGGACTTCATTTTTTGCATTAGTTTAATAAACAGTAAATCATATCTGGGTTTTACTTGGTGGTTCACTATACTTCACTATATCTTTGGTTTTGAGCTGACTTTTTGTTATTTATTCCTTTGTTTTTGGTACATCCTACAAATAATTTTTATACTCACCCCTATTCAAGAATTCATTCCTACAAATTTCATGTCTATAGAAATGATTCATCATATAGAGGTAACTTTGGTCAACATGGAGTTGGGGGAGATTGTGTTTAATGGTGCATGGTGGTGATGATTATTGTTAGAGATCATACTTGGATTTGTTACTGTGAGAAGGTTTTCCCATTTTTTAAAGTTCCTTCAAACTCATATATATATATATATATTATTACCATGTATTTTATTTTTCCCTTAAAAGTTTTCCTGTGCGGAATTTTTCTGGATTGTTGATATCTCATTAAAACCCGTAATACTAAAATTCTTTGATTTATTTATTTTATCATTAGCTTATTGTTTATTTCATTATGTTGAAGATATATGGTTTACTATAGTTTTTAATTATGATAAGGAATTTTATATGGTCTATATGTCTTCTTGGTGCTATTTTCTTACCCATGTCCTATTGGAGACGGGATTGGGGTGGCACACTCAACCAAACAATCATCCTACGTATGATCCCAGTTGATCATGTCATGAAAATATAGTATCAGAGTAGGTCTAAAATAGGTATATAGTTTTTAGTTAAGATTATTGTGAGGTTTGTTTTGAGAAAATTATGTCTAAGGTGTCAAGGGGTCTTGAGTTTAGTTAATAGTCTAGGGAATCCAATGTTATTGTGGGAAGCTAATGTATCCTTTTTCCAAGGCTCTGATAATCTTTTGACAACTCAAAAATCTAAGGAACCATTTTTAGGGTACAACATGAGATAACATGCATCATTTACAATATCAAAAATTAATTTTCACATGTCCTTATTGAGTGAACTCAACCTGAAATTCTTTAAGTACTAAAATTTTATCTTATCAAATTCATAATGAAACCTTATAGATGCGAGTTGTGATTCCAATTAAGGATTATGGTGAGACTGTGCTAGTGTTATAAACTCTTGTTTTTGACTAGTTGAGTGGTGAGGCTTATATTTATATAACCCATTAGGATGTATCTACTCGCCAGGAGAAGAGGGTAGATCCTCCACCCATTATATAGATATAAGACTCTCCACCTATAGAGAATATGGTAGTCCTGACTGAGTATGATGAGATTAGCCATAAATTGATAGCATTGCATGAGTTTTAGTTAATGTGTATTCTTAAGTTTTGAAGCAATCATGATCCCCAGGTGTTAGATGATTTAATGGAGTTAGTGACGCATATATTCTATCTAGTTTGGACACCCACCAAATATATGGTGATTCCTATATTGAATATTCTCTATGGAATGGATATCCATTGGTGGATATTGACTACTCAGACTTGCATTGAGGACACTCTACCCTGGTTAAAGTTTGAAATATTGTTCTAAGAAGAGTAACATCTGGTGATATTGAATATGGTACAAGTTCATAAGCTGGTAGTCCTTCATTAAGGTAGCATGATTATGGTTTAGTACGCATCGAGGATCTTGATGGCTACAAATCATGAATTTTTCTTTAATATAAAATACAGTGGTTTATGGAATAAAAATTTATTAATATTTCCAATTTAATTATTTTTCTATTCATATGTTGGAATAATACATTGGAATTTAATTCTTATAGAAAATATAAGTTGAAATAAAATTAATGAACCACAAAGACTTTTCACTACGACACAAAGTTGCACAATTTGACACATGGAAATTACCATTGAGGATATTTGAAGGATATGGGGAAGAATCATTCACATCATGAATTTCAATCATGCTATGACTGAGATGAGGTAGACATATTCCATAAATTGTTTAAACCACTCACACTATGAGAAGAATGATTCATGCATTGTACAAGTTCATAGATGTTATTCATGACATGAATATTCATTAACGACATAAAATTTTGAAAGAAGAAAATTAGGAAAATTGAAACCACGTGATTCAAAATGTAAAAGATCCATTCACATCATAGACCCATATCCAACATTAGATTTCAATGTGTTGATTTATGGGATTTTTAGAGAGTCTTATAAATTCAAAAGAACTTGGATTCTAGAGGAAGTGGGATGAGATGAGAAACACCGGACCTAGGAGAAGAATGTAAAATTGGAAGCCCTACTACCCTTCATATTATTTCTCTTTGGGTAATCATGTGATTATTCCCCTTATTATTATAACGAGGTGGTATATTCTCCATTTTATGTGATTCTATTTTAGGGGGAACGTTTCCTAGATATATTTTTATATTTCAATTCATGTTTGGGTTGATTCATTCTTATTTTCAATTCCAAATATCCTTATTTTTTCATTACATGACCATTGTTTTGTTATTTAAGCAGTATATTATTATTTCATCAATAAATCATTTGGTGTTTTTTATGGACATTATATGATCTAGAGTGATTATGTTTAAATAAGGGGTTTTCTAACCTAATTCCTTAATCAACACAAGTAATTGACCCTATAGCTAAGGAGATTATTGAAATAGTTAAAGGGTACATAGACCAAGGATCTCATCATACTCAATTATAAAAAAATATGTGCATAAATACATAATCCATCACATCCCCAATATACAAACCTGAAAATCATATAACCTAGTATGCTATCAAAAATTTATTTCTCAATTGCATTTTCATTTTATTTTGATCCCTAAACTCACCTAAATAATTTTTTATATTACTTGTGTGTTAGACACTTAGATATTCTAATTGATACACTATTTTAGTTAGGTTGTTTTAGTTTTATAAATTTATAAATTTCATAGGCTCGGTGGAACTAAGGATGACCGCCTTGGCCCATCGGGTCACAAACCACATACCTCATAAATTATTCCATGGATATGATTCACCATGGAATGTTATGAGCTTGAAAGTTCAAGTGAAAAAATTGAAGGTTGATTTGAGTGGGTGTTGTACATATATGCATCCTCACCTATGAAAAAGTTCTAGAGAGAACCCTTATGATTGAAAATTTTCTTCAAGAGATTAAACTAGTGATCGGGGTAGGCTTGGTTCCCCCTAAGGAAATAGCATACAGCAAATGGTAGTGACTAGTATATCATCATAAAAGTTATTGGCATTCAAGATCTTGGTTTAGGGGATCAAAATAAACGGGATTCTATAAGGGATACAACTGGTAAGCATATATATTTTTTCTTTGAAAATGAAGGTTAAAGTCACATAGTTCAAGATTAGTTGACAAGAAGAGTATCTAAGGTTAGTTACGGTGGTATCGTGGATAGACCTCCATTTCATAGATAACATTGAGATCAGGGGCCTCCACAAAGAGGTCAAGGTATCCCTCCCAGAGTCAGTTTTGGAAAAGTATCTAGTGGTGTATAAGGAGTAGATAGATCTGGATGATGATTTGATCTGTTCCCACTACCACCACCTCTAGGTGGTCAGGAAGGTGATGTTAATGGTCAAGTCTGTAGATATATGCACATGATATAAGGGTATGAGAAACTACTACCTGATATGGTTTGAGGTATGCTCTATGCCTTCACTACTCTGGTACTCATACTTATAGACACTGACATAAACTATTTTTTTATTACTACATCATTATTCTTGGAATTAATAATATTACTAGATTATATATCCCAACCTATTCACTTGGAGACTCCTACTATAGGTGAAAATTCTATAACCCACATCTATAGATGGTGTAATATTTCTCTAGGAAGAGAAATAGTTTTCTTGGGATCTCATCATGGAACATATAAGACAATATAATTTCATCCTCGTTATAGGATGATTATCCACAATGCATGATTGGGTGTATCATTATCATCAAGGTATGATATATAAATGATTATAAGGGTGTAAGATCACATTTACTAGTGAGTGGGACTTTTATGACATGAATTGACCCATCAAGACCACACTTAGGTCGGAAGTAGGCTAAATATGCTACCCCAAACCCAACTATAATTAGTTAGGGGTAGACAGCTAGAACCAATATGGTATAAACATGCATGGGAAGCCTTAGTATATAATAACTTATAACAATAATGAACCATCAATATATAATAATATAAAACAACTATCTATATATATATAATAAGTTGAGTTGTAAACAACATATTTGAGGGACATCAAATGAAAACTATAATGACAAAAGGGAAAACCCCAAAAGGGGAATATAAAATATTAAGATAAAGATCACTAGGTATAAATGACTCTCATAATGGGATAACATATTCACTCTATAAGGTCTCTTGAAATTATTTCCAATAAGAACTAACTCCCATCATGAACCATAGCCATTTATAATGCACCAACTCTACCAGATCCACCAAATTGACACTCACCTCAAATAATACCAATCTATGAAATATCCATATATCCACAACATGTGTGGGAACAAATCCCATGCTAGGTTGATTATAAACATACCCAATATGTTAACAAAAAAACAAAAAATAAAGATATAATAAATGTTCAACTCAAAACCTAAGTCTAAGGGAAGCGAGAAGAATAATCCTAAGGAAAAAGATATGCTAAAATGTTATGAAAACAATTAAAATAGAGGAATTATAATATTTTTAGCTTATATATAATAAATATTTATATATAAAAAGAATCTAAAAGTACCAATAATACCTAAATTCTAACAATCATGAAGTTCAAATATCATCTCTAAGACACATATCAATGGAATCCAGACATGCATAACATATCATAAGACCCAAAATGCCTATATAACTCATCAAAAAACTATAAGGACATCTAGTCTATTATATTACCTCACCATAACTATATTAGCAGAATTGTGCCTCAATGAGGAGTACACCACTCAAGGGATAAATGGACCTTAATAGAGTAAAGATCTGAATCCTATCTCAAAGGTAAAACATAGGACTCTATATATGGTAAAACCATGCCCCATTACACTATTTAGTACCAACCAAATTTTTAGTATAGGGTACCCAAACCTCATTAGGATCTTAGAGGGTGTCAACCCCATACTCGAATATAGGGCCCATGCCATGATAATAGATCTCCTAATCACCAAATACATTGAGGTAATACCTACTCAATAATACATGTGAGGGATGAATACCCTAACCTGATAACATATATAGGTGGGTTACCAATAACATGCCATCACCAGATTACTCCCCCATGGACCAATGTTATGCTTAAAAAGATATAGAATTTTATCTATCCCGGACACCATAAAAAACACTAAAGGTCAAATAATTATATATTGTCTCACTATATGTGGAATTTCAATCACAATTTACTAATAATGTGTCCTGTTATAACACCAATATGAGATGTAATGAGAAATTACATAAGCTATTCAGTACACAACATGTATGAATAGTGTACAAAATGTTTTGTTTGTGAGTGTTAAACATGTGTGGTCTAAAATTTCCCAGAATGGGTGGAGTTGATATACATGGCGTTTCCAATAGGATACAAGGTTTATGAGACTCACTAGTCTTTCTCTACTTATATTTCCAATATCCATTGAGTCGTATTCTAGGAAACATTACATGTATTTTTTAGTACACAACATGTGAAACTACATGGGATAGTCAACATGTGTACTGGGTATATGTTGAGGCTTCTCTATAGAAGTAAACAACATGTACGTCGAGATAAATAGTGTATAGAATTACATAGACACTTGGTATGTACTACTTGTACTTGTTTACCTGCCACTTTAAAAGTACACAGTGTGTTTGGTCAGTGACACATTGCGTAAGAATGATTTTTTGAACTAGAATGTAAGTAGGGTACACAATGAGGCATGAGGTCCCAATACACATGGCATGTGAGACATAGTCATGTGTAATGTGATATTTATTATTATATGTAAATCCTATCACCACAACATAAATGATACATGATGTGTAAATCTAATAATTACATGATGTGAAATCTATAATTCTAAATAGATAACATGATATTCCCAATATTCACATCATTACCACTACCATGGCCACATCGTCAGTTCCAATTACATCGAACACCCTTCGAACATCCATAACACATCATCATATCTTCATCGGTCGGTCATTTATTTTGTTCATAATTTTTATCTTGTGATCATTGTTTCACCTAGAAACCCACTAGAACCTCTCGTCTTGCTCCTAACACCACTTGGGAACACAAATAAACCTACCATATCCCATCATTACATCATGGTATCATGATTGAATCAAAATAAGAATTTTTAGGTTAGTGATATCAAATATCAATGGTTAATTTAAGGTTTGAAAATCCAAAATTGGGTTTGAAATGATGTTTTTCAAAAAACATGGAAAGAAAAATTAGATAAGGAAGAGGTTTGGCTCATTAATCAATGAAAAATTACCCATGTACAACCACAAGAAAATCTATTTTCTATAATTATAATATTTATAATATTTATAAAAATAATAATAATAATAATAATATCTGTCAAATTAATTCACAAGAAAAATCAACCTTCATCCATGGGAAATCCATTAGTGGAATCCCATAAAAATTTTCATCAAATAATTAATGAAAAAATTAAAAATTCAATAACAAAAATAGTTATCATAATATAATCCTAATTTAAAAAATAATCAAATATTTATCACATATATTATTTATTCCCATTAAATCTATTCACCATATTAATATCAAAATTATTAATTTAGTAATCAGGATTATATAATGAAATTATTTATTTATTGAAATTAGTTTTTTTATAATATGAGAAATAATCCATATAAAAAGAATGATATATATTCAAATATTATTCATTAAAATATCAATATTATCATCCTTGTAAAACATTAATATATTCTACATGGGATTTCATAAAGAACATAACCCTTGGGGGGGAACTGAAGAACATAAATAATGAGCCAATAATATATAAAGAATTCATACCTTGATGAAAATGTCATCATAGATTCAACTTTTCCATCCCAATATGTGTTCATTTTCCATGCCATCATGAAGAACACCGCACTGATTAAAGAAAATTGGGTTGTTTCTCATATAATTATCTCATTTGATGTTGATGGTCAATATAATATAAATGAAATAATAATCATATTAATAACTAATTTTTATGTCAAGGGTGTCTAATAGAATTTATTTTATTTAAAACCCCAAAAATACTTGGTCTATAACCCATATAAAAACCCAAAAAAAATTATAACACACTAAGGGAAACCATCACATTTTGAACACATCCAACATATTAGAATTTTTATATAGATTTCTATATAATAGATATTAATATATTCACCCACATGATAATTATTTATTTATTTTATTAATATTAAATACCCATAAAAATTAAACTATTATAAAAATGAATTAAAATTCATCCCAAAGGTTAACATTTCATTTTGAGTTCAATTATACAATTAGTAATTTTTTAAGGTCAACTACTACTGTAAGTTAACAATTGTTCAAATTTTGGGGACCTGAAATTTTAAAACTCAAAAATTAATTAAGTCTCATAGATGAAATATCCATCTTGCTACATCCTCTCCATATTTAAACCTTTTTTCATTTAGAATAAAAAAAACTGATCTACTAAACTAGAAATATAACAAAAAAACAAAAAACCAATGCACAGAAACCATCATTTCACATAAAACCTTTCCCTAGGGTGATACAACTCTTGGTTCACATTGAATATATAAGGGCTCATAGGTTAATAATCATTGAGACCTAATTTAATATTTTTCTATCTCTTAATAGGGTCAAAATACCAATCTCAAAAATACTAATTATAAGGACATTACTGGGACTAAATATCAACCATATTTCTTCCATTTTTACAACCACACAACCATACTTTAATATCCATTAAAGTTCACATTAACCACCAAATAACATAGTTAGATTGTGATCTCTTTTCATGAATGTGAATGAGGATGACATCAAATACCCAAACCAACTTCACAAAGACATGATAAACTAAACTTGGTCTCATTTTTGACTCATTCTATTACAATACAAAGTGGATGGTCATTACCCATTCAGATAATTATGCTCTCCCAACTACAGAACCCAAGATATGATTTCCAAAACATGAGTAATTAAAACCATAACCCTCTGAGAAATATACTTCACTTCCAAACTAGGTTCAAAACAAAATAAAATTCAAAGTTAGACTATAGCTATTACACTAAGATTTCATACTTCACTAAAAGATATTTTTTCAAAATTTCATAACAAAACACCCAATATGAGCCTAAAAAACACCAATATAAAATCCTAAAGTAATGTGATGTAATACCCACCTTTCTAGAAATCCACTAGGTATATTTCCTTCAAAAACATAGTCACATATGATCCCACAATTAATGTTTCCAGGTAGAACCCATCACACATGTTGATATGTGAGGATCATCATTTTTGAAAAAATACATACCACCTTTTCCTTTTCAATGAAAAACTACCATAACAAGGGTATCTAATAAAACATCTCCTACATATGCTAATTAGAAGAATTCTTACTAATATAATCAACTTCTATAATACCATTGTATCAATTTTACTACAAAAACGTTCCTTGAGATTCATATAATCAAATTTCCATTCAAATGCCAAATATATCATGTTGAAAGAATGAATCTCTTGTATTGTGAACTCACACTAAGATCCTGTCATATTTTTAGTGCTCTTGAAATAAGCTGAATACAAAATCAAATGATCGATATACCCACCATTTGACTCAACTCATCAAAGGTGGAATCAATGAAGACCACTAAAATTATCTAATATACTCACAAACATAGTAGGGAATTCCTCATACCTAGAGTAGTCACTAGAATATTAATAAGTAGCGATATTTTAATGTTTCCCATTAATTTTATTCCATAAAAAGTAAATATAAAACCAAAAATTATTAATTTTAACCACTAAGAATCTATTTAATTCTCCCCAATAGACCAAGATTCAATGCCAAGCTTAATGAAACCTTTCTCCAACCAATTTACTAGCTACGTTGTCAGCTCCCCAAGATCATCCAAGCTATTTGATAAACTATAGAAATTTTTTTTATAAACTATAAAAATATATGGTATGAAATCCAATCCCCTGATGGAAACAACCCTGATATATCCTCTATTATATAATTCTTATTCTCAAAAAAAAATTGGGTGATAGATCCTCCAGATTTTATATAACACATCAAACTATAATCTATAGTATGGGGATGGTCGACTATAATACATGTAATTGTTTGCCTAACCACCTTCATATACATTAAAAATATCATGAACCACCCAATAAACAATATGGGTGGTAACACATAGTCTCATACTATCATGATAGAATCCAAAAAATGTTCCTTGTTACTCTAGAGAAAACTCACACAATCAACCATTGTGAGTAGTGTATTATTTTCATTAGTGATAATCTCTCGACATAAGGTCTAGTTATAAATGACACTATAATCTCTAACTATCAAGTAAAAAATAAATTGGGTGGAATATATAACATAGAAATTAATGGGTATAAGTTTCAGTGAATAAGACTTAAATTGTACCTTGACATTATTGGTTACTATATGAATGAATCCATATATCACATGAAACCATACAAAACCCATTATTAAGTAATATGATCTTGAAAAAGAAATACCTAAATGTGGTAAATAGAGATGGTTCAAAGCTTCATCCATCTCTAGATACTTCAGCACCACTAATTCAAAATTGCCTCCCCAAAAAGTGTAATAGTGAAAATAGTATGAAGACGTTTGATCTTAAAGATATTTTTAATATGTACATCCATCCATGACACAACTCTATAAAACTATATGAGATCATTATAATATCTCTAACTAGGATGACACTCTAGCAAAAAACTCTCAATAGAAAATGATTACTCTAGGTCTTCGGTATAAGTGTAGAATGAAGTAAATAAAAATCCCCAAATTGAAGTCTCACTTCATAGGATTCACTAGAACTCTCAAGATTATAGAAAATACATCAAAAATTATTTCCACGATTTATAGAATCTAAAAACCCAACACACACTTGGTCGTGGTCATGTTATCCTAAAGAGAGTCCAACATATTTATAACTCAATACTTCCTCATCATCCATTGAAAACAAAATTTTGAATAAAAGATCAAACCTCAACCATGGTAGAGTAACTCTATCAACAATTTCGGTAAATGATAACCAATGGTTTTACATAATTAAGGTAAATTTTAATATAATAAAAACTATTTATTTAATGGGTCTCTAAACTAGTAAAGAAACATGATTTTTAGACTCTAAATAATCTTATATCACCTAAGGATTAGACTCTCTTTATAAACCCATAAGTAATCTATCACTAAAATGTATATATATTATTTAAACTATCCATGTATGGCCCATTTAGAACTACAATCCACTATAGAAGTAAGATTACCACTAAGCACAATCAATCACTGAATCGATGCCTCATTTACCAACTATTTAGTGGTGAGAGGCTCACAAAATAACATGGGAATATCATAACCCTACCTCTAAATATGAGTTTGTTTTCAATAGGTAACATTTCCTATTTAGCATAATTAACACATGATTACTAGATAATATCTAGTATATACTATATATAAATTACATGGAAAAAGATAATAACTAACCACTACATGATGATTTTACTAACTTATTTTTACCATAAAATTGATGGAATAGTGTAATAGGTTTAATAAAATTTTATCATATTCCAGGTGAAAACATAAGTTGGTTGACACATTTACAATTGATGACACTGTGTGGGTACTGTAGCAGCCACTGTTCGGTACTGTAGCACCTAAAACTATTCACCTTGGGCCACCGGTTTGGGCTTGGAGTCCTTAAGGCTTTTGAGCCACCCAGGCCTTCAGGTCAGTAGGGATTTTGGGCCACCTCAAGGCCTTTGGGCCACATGAAGTTTCCCCAGACACACTATAAAAAAGGAGCAACCCCATAAGAGGATTCATAGCAGGTGCACTCACCAGAGTAGAACCAAATGGATTGTCAGAATGAGAGGGTATGGCTATGCCATCGGTACCAGCCTTTTTTTGCACGAGAAGCCTACCCAGACGGCCATGAAAAGGTCGAGAGCTACTATCATGATTCAGATGTTGGGGAGGGTCAGTTCCTTGTAGATAGTATGTTTTAATTCCCTAAGACCTTCGGGTCATATAATCTCCTAAGCCTATGGTTCTTATAATATCTGAGCCTATGGGAATTGTAAGGGATCCCCCTCATCCCTTAAAATGGGGGTTATCAAAAATTAATAAAAATTGAAGGCCTTCGGTCCATTCGGGTATATAATACCAAACTTAAGACCCCCTTTTCATCCCTACCCAAAATTCCCAAACCAATTATTGTAATGAAACTAACTCCAAACTCTATCCAAAGTACTCAAACTACTTTGATACAATTCTATCATGACCCAGCCCAATGATATCCCACTTGGGCTAGTAGTAGGGTGAGTGTACCACTCAAATCTTTCCTATAATAGGTTAGGGGTGGGTGACTAGAACCAATAAGGAATATATATACATGTGTAACCTTAAAATATGATATCCACTAACAATAATACACTACCAATACATTATAATATCCAAAACATCATCAATTTTTGTGTGTGTGTGTCATCAACTAAACTATGTTCAATTAATCTATGAGACATCAAAAAACAAGTAGAATTATATATGGGTAAAACCAAAAAATAGAATACAAATGGAAAAGATAAATATTTCTTGGTGAAACTAACTATGGGAATGGGAATACATCTCCTTGCTATAAGGACTCTTGTAAAAAACTCTAAAAACAATCAACTCCCAACCTAAACCACCATATTATACAAAAAATCTGTTCAACCCACTCTACTAGCTCCATTCATACCTCTGATATTACTAATAAATTCACCATATATATAGATACAATAATTGTTGGCACAAATCCTATAAATGGGTGAGTTTAAACATTCCCAATAAGATACCCCAAAAAATTAAAGATATAATAAAAGGTTATCTCAAATCCCAAGTCCTTAGAACACAACATAGAGAATCCTAAAGAAATATATATTTTCAAAGGTTTCCCCATCCAAGAAAAATATAGAATAAAAATATTTACAATATAGTTTCACAAAGAGTCATATCTAATGGGAATATATAAGTTCCAAGAATACTAAAAGTATCACAATATTGAAGTTGATAAATTACCTATAAAATGTATCAAATAGGTTACTATAAATTTCATATGTAATATAGGATCATAAATATTTTTATAACTCATTATTGCAACAATACAGAGCACCAAAATGCCATGTCACCTCACTATAATCATCATAGAGAACCCTTGAATCATTGGGGAGTTAAATTTTTAATGGGTTCCATACCCTAATGTAGGAAATACCTATAATCTTTCTCATAGGAAAAGCATATACATCTATAGGTGGAGGACTCATGCCCCATCACATGGGGGAGTACCAACCCTACATGAAGTATGGAGGACACACACCTTATCATGATTGAGGGGTTTCTAACCCCATGCACAAATGGAGTACCCACATCATGAATGTATAATCCCCAACTAAAATCACCCAAACAACACCCAAGATGGAAACCCACTAACCTCAAGCATGATTCCCTATATGAATAAGGCTGCCAACTAATAGTGAGTATTTAAGGGGTTATAATGGGGAGACTATACCCTATAGAAATAAATGGGAAAACTAAAAAATAGAGGCCAAATAAAATTAAATAAACAGTCAATACAATAATACATAACACATACATGATATGTGAAAAAATCTCAAATATCATGAGATTCATATAAGACTTAAATAGATATCCCATAGGCCATTAACATATAAAAAAGTATAAAATAGAAAAATAATACTCCCATCTCAGCATTGAGGATCCAGCTAGTCTAGCTTGAACCATAGACATCCAACCTAGAAATACACTACACATCTAGCTACTGATCTCTATATGTAAATATCTTTTTCTTTCATATGTCATAATATATAAATTCTACATGCGTTCAAGAGGTTCAGTGCAGGGTGTAAGTATGAAATTTTTAGTCCATGAACAATAGTGTCCCTAGTTAACATAAATGTGTATATGAGTGTATGAAAAGTAAAAACTATGGTAACCATTACAAACCACTCAACCTAATACATCCATGATATACTAGCCACAAGTGAACCATTGCCTTCTTCATATAGTATCATAATTGGTTGAACTACCTATGGTTTTTCATGCCAAAATATACAACATCCTACCAAATCAGTTCATATAACATGGTTTTATAATACCACCATAATCTATTAAATAATTATGAGCCATTCATAACTTCATAAGGCACATTCATGTATCATATCACAAGTTCCATAGTCATCCGATGTTTTTTTCCAACCACTGGTTTAAGAGCTAAATGAAATCCAGGGTACAAAAAACTTATATCTTACACTAAGAATGTCTCATAAACTATAACATATCCCCCATACATGGTGATTATCCTAATATTAATTGGTTATCTCAATTACATCAAAAATAATGCGGCCTACTACAATCTATAAATCCTACAAAACAATCATCAACACTATCACTCCTTAGATACACAATATATGAAGGATACCACCAATAATCAATAGTAAAAACCACCTCATAGGTCCTATCCTATTTGAAAAAAAACCCAACATCTCCATCCCCATAGTGAGTGGTTATGATCAATATCCTATATACAAAACAAACATGAAGAACCTCCATCTCCCAACCAATGATAGTGGTCATCCCCACCTATTTTTTATTGGTTCCCCATGTCACCCAATCATTGATGATCAATATCATCCTCACTATAGCAGTGCACTACAACACCACTGATATCTATACACCATTACAATTATAGGAATCCAATCCCATATAATCCACACAATCAATGATTTTTAAAAAAACCATAAGTCTAACAACCACCATACCATACAACGCCAGTGTAAACAATCTCATAACCATATATATGAACCCTAAATTACCCTAGAATAATATTTAAGTACCTTAGAGACCACAACTAGTTTTTATTCTACTTTCATATATGACCTTACCCATGCCATCCATCAACATAATTCATAAACACACTTATAACAAAGGAAATATCTTGAAACCACCTAACTAGAGTTAGTGGGACTCCGCATGATGAGATTCCATTATTTATCCAGCTTCAATATGATTAAATCATAAAATCTACAGCCATAAAACACGATGATTAACATGAATAATGATGATAAAATGGGAAAATTTTACTGGGTAGGGAGAAGAGAATTTGAAAAGAGGGTTAAAGTGAATCTATTGTATAGATGGAATCAAATAAGGAGATGTCATCATTTTAAACATTATTTAACTCAATTAATGAAAACATAAAAAAATTCCCATATGGACCATAGAAACATGAACCATAGGGCTCATGGAATAATTAATTCCTAGATCCACCTCATGGAATAGATATTTGGGTCACAACGTGACTCATATCCTCTATCTAGAAACTAAAAAACCTAACTCTTCTAATCATATCATGTTGTGGTGTGATCTTCCTCATCACATTGCAATAATATTCCCCTTGACTGCAATTCATATCATGACACCTAGACTATGTTGGACTGATCTCATAGAATAGGCATTCATGAGAATATTATATAGTTTGAAGTACGATCTACCACCAACCTTTAAATTTTAATCTTAGACTGTATTTTTTATTCTTATAAAAATTCTTACCACATCACAATGACTTTGGATGAGTCGTGGTCTTTGACTATCCCAACATCTTATCTTATGTATCTACCTATCACATCATGGTTCAACTTGGCTTCATAAGTACCATACACCTTCACCAAACCTTTTAATAAAACATAGATCCCCACTACACTGGAATCCCCTATGTTACAATGTGGTTTTTTTACCTCATGTAAAATTTCATCCCTAAGCCTGATCAAGTTCCAAAAACATGATTCTAAACCTATAATGACATCTAGAAACACCTTATAATGGTTTGAATACACATTTTATACTATAGATATGGCTTTAATTTTCTCACTGGAATACCCAGAGAAGTCCATGGGTCAGGTTCGGTTGAGTTTGGGATTTGTTTTACCTGAACCAATCAAAATTGGTTGGGTTAGGTCAGATCGGGTCGAAGATGGTTTTTAGTTTAGACCCAACATGACCAAACCTATCTTGGAATGGATTGTGTTGGGTTAGGTCAATTATTTTATAGAAAAAAATTAATTATCCTTGATAAATATCTTGTGAGACACATGATGATGTCTCCTTCACTAATAATAGCTCCACAAAATTTTCCACTCCTGGATAAATATCCCACTATCCCACATCATCTTCCTCACTATTCCAAGAACACCCCAGCTCAGTCATGAGTCACCCCCAAAAGTGGAAGTTGATAACATGGTCATAATAGTGTGATGCTTACCTCACATTATCTAAGTGGTTTTTGGGGAGTTTTAAGGAGAAAAATAGTAGGGCTACGAGGACAGGATAGTCGTCGGTGGATTTGGGGACATGGTGGTCTTGCTGGATATGGGGTAGAGGGGCTAGTCTCTTGAGTATATGAGGTCACAATGGTCTCACCATGTAGTGGAGTTAGTGGAGGAGTAATATTATATCAAGGGTTAGGATGAAGGACTTGGGGTCGATGGATTGGTGGGTGAGGGTGAAAATGAATATGAGCTTGATAGTGGGGAGGGTGATGCATGTAAACTAGAGATGAAGGAAAGGGAGATGACACAACAGTAGAGATGATGGGTGGTATGATGAGGTGGTGTGTGTGAGAGAGAAATATATAAGCATTTGTAGGGTAGTACTTCCAGTTATTTGGGTTTCTTTGGATTATTTTTTATAACTAGTGTCCCAACCCAACCTAACCACAAGTCAACCAAAATCATCTCAACCCACACATATAGAATTTTGAACCATACACAAACTCACCCTACTGGATTGGTTTGTGTTGAGTTTTATTGGGTTTGGAAAACCCTTTGAATACCCAGGATACTAAAACCTTCCCATCATAAGACATATTATCCCCAACAAATATCTAACCATGACAATATCCTACCCCAATAGAAACATGATAATATCACTCAATACACTAATGAAACTCATAGATGATGTTGAAAACACGTGCCTATTCTTGATTTCCATGACCATTCAACTCAAACCAACCAATTCTTTCTATGGGAACTCCCCACCATGTAAATAACATAACTAGTCATTCTATAACTGAATAATGTATCACACCGATGGCACCACACCAACAATCATCTCAAATATCTCGCACTATGGTTATCCGCACATAGACTCTACCCATCAATCATCATCATCAAACGTTATATTGATTACCATAACTCAATAATAACATGATTGGTCTATTTTTAAATAGAACACCCTATTCAATAGTATTAACCAAAAAACTATAAAAAAACATGCTCATGATTTATCTCTATCAGTCAACAACTCTCTAAACTGCTCAAAATACATTAGTTCAATCATGTGCAGCTGGACCAAATGCCGACTATCTAATTTATATCCTCCCCATGAATTCACACTCACTATCATAAACTCCCATAATTTTTGGATATCTTTTCCACTAATATAACTCATGCATTTATAAAAATCTAAGATACCACATCCCGATCCTGCTCTCTACCCAACCTCAGAAGCCTGAGGCTAAACTGATCCATGAAATCTAAATGACTATGAGGTCATTCAATAAAACCCCTAAAAATTTTCCATTTGGACACAAGCATAAAATTAATTCAATATTTTATCACATTGTTCTAGAATATGGAATATCTTTTTACATTGGAATCACCTCACTGACAACCCACTTCATGGTGGTAGCATCAATCCCCAGCTCTAACTTCCCTACAATGTCTACTTCTTTCCACACTTATGACTTCCTGTATCCCCACTTACTATCTCACCTAATAGAATTTACCTACTCTTATATCCTCTCTAGTTATCATTCCTACCTCAAAAACTCTACATATGATCTATGGTTACCACCTCCCTCTATGGCCACAACCCACTAACACCTCAGTCAAACTATATCACCTCCCTCCTGAAGCTCCAAAGGAGGCTATAAAGGTGGAATATCATAGAGAACTAAATTACATAATCAATACATACATAACTATCTAGATATCTCAAATAATGAAATATATAATAGGTTTTTCCTCACACTCACCCATACACCTCCCTATGTAACACCTTGATATTTTAGAATGTATTTTTCCTAACTAAATTCGATGTGTTCCAGATATTTTGAAACATGAAACCAAGAACATATATAAATAATAATTATAAATTATAAAATTAAATACATTATATTATATTTAAATTAGATATAATTTTCGAAAATAAATTCTAAATAACATTGGAAATACTGTTGAATCTAAAGAACTATTTTGTAATATTTTGTTTACAAGAATTGTTATTTTAATATATGTTTTATTAAAAATTAAATAAGAGTGTTAGTATTATTAAAAATTATTTTTTTTCTTATTTATAAAATTAATTAATTGTTTATCTATAGGTTATAAATGGAAATAAAACCATTTGAAGGTAAAAAAGATATGTTTTTTAAGACACTTTTTATTAATGCAATGTGATTTTACTTTAATAAGTCAAATTAATCACTATTAGTTAATGGTGTTAATGAAATTTTTAGATAATATATTCAATAAAATATTTTAAAATTCATCTGATGGTTTTTACTATGTAAGGAATTGGAATATATAAAGTTTTATAAATAAAAATTCATTTCACTAAAGATAAGTTTTATGAGTTATGTGCACATATAATATCTTAGCAAAAAAATACTTTCTGAAAACTATTTTAAAGTGCATAATGTTTCTTGGTTAAGCACGATACCACTTCTTCAGAAAACCTCTTTAGATTATCACTAAAAGCCTTATTATGATGGATTTATATTCAAAGCAAGGGGTATAGGTAATGGTAATGGAATTTATTAAGTAATTTTTTGTATTTATTATCCAATATAATGGAATTTTATATTTTGAATAGGATATAATAGGGGTTACCTTTTATAAGTGAGGTGAGTCACACACTTATAATTTTTTAAAAGAAAAAGGTTTAACCACATATTTTACATTCTAAAAGAATCCAAAATGGAATAATATTGATACTTAGATATTATAAGTTCTAAATATTCCCATAAAATAT
Organism: Viscum album; assembly: GCA_963277665.1. Taxonomy (NCBI): domain Eukaryota; kingdom Viridiplantae; phylum Streptophyta; class Magnoliopsida; order Santalales; family Viscaceae; genus Viscum; species Viscum album. The sequence goes on from CAUJRU010000587.1 coordinate 403,725, forward strand.
ATTTTATACAATTTTTTAGATCATTTTAATCCTTATATTTTTATTTTAACCCCTAGTAAACCTGTTTTCACCTTAACTATGGTAATTAATTTTTACTATTTTCACTATTTATCAAGGTCAAAAATTAAGTTTATCTTATTAGATAATATCAATAATTTTGATTAAAAATATGGAATCTATTTTACCAAATTTAATTCACATAATTAGAAAATTTTAATTTAAAATTAAACCCACAGACGTAATGAAAAGGCGGGTTTTCAAGAAGTGTGTTTTTTAAGAAAAAGATGATTTTATATTAACTCCATGAATAATAATAATTATTATATGAATATAGTTTAATATCTATTAATATATAATATATTAATTTAATGTAAATAATTCCACATTAGGGGTTGTTTTAATTAATTAGAAAGGAGAAACATCATACACTTTAAAATAGTTTTCAGAAAAATACCATTTTTAAACCCATAAATAAAATTATACTAAGATCCAAAATAAAGATGATTAAAATGTAATTATGTAGATTAAATATAAATAAATAATATTTATGTTACTTTATATCATATTCAAAACATAATGGTACTTTATAAATACTTAATTTATTGAAAAGAAATGATAGTTTTACAAAAATCTGTATTTTTCACTATTCATTGAAAAATCAATATTTCTGAAAAAAACACAAAATATAAACCAAAGATTATTTTGATATTATAATTTAAAAAATGGAATTAATTTTACCAAACACATTTTATTAAATTTTTAAAAAATATATTTATAATATTTTCTCACAAAAATCAATAAAAATAATTTTTGAAGAAAACATATTTTGGAAGAATAAATTTACTTTACTAAAAATTGATTGAATATTTTCTAAGAATTTATCAATAATTTATATTGAGTAATAAAGTTATATATATTTCATAAATTAGTTAATATTAGTCATACACACCAATTTAATAGCTAGGTTATAATAGACATATATTTCGTGGGTCGTTTAAGCTCGGTGTTGTGTGTCGAATACGCTATCGAATATAATGTTCCTATTTTAAAATCTTGGGGTGTTACATCCACCCCCAATAAATTTTTTCCTCAAAATTTTAAATTTTTCTCATCATTAAATGGTTTTATATTTTAAAATATTATATTTGGAAACACACATCGTAAAAAGTCTTAATGATACATCCTTTTGATTATAGAGAAAAGGAAGTATGAAGGTCATCTGAAATAACACATACTAGGTTTCAAAATAGTATATCATATGTGGGAATTGAAGATTTGGGAATGGAATAAAAGAATAAATTACAAATAATTATGTAGAGTTATATAGATTATTGGTCACAGGAAATTTAATGATCATGAGAAAGTCAAGAACCAAAAAATCATGAAACAAATTGGTGTGAAAAAGGTCATCGATATCATAAAAATGATGTTAATTGGATAAAATTTTGTTTCAAGATCATTTTCATAGGTTTGACTAATTACTCCCCATATATACAAATAAAATAATAAAATATACTAACTTTATGATTATAATTTTATCCTTTTATCAATTTCCACTACAATCTCATCTTTTACTCCAAACGATGAGTATTCATGGTGATTGTTTATGCCTGAAGCACTAAAATAAACTTTTAAATGACTAGATAAATATAAATGGGATAATAAATCTACTACACCTATATTTAGACATCAACTGAAACCAAAATGGTTATAACATGTTAATATAATTCCAAAAATTAATAATCCTTCATATGATGAAATAATACATTAATCTCCAAAATTTAAAAGTAATATCCAAAGTTAAAACAAATAATTCCTCATATAAATGATCTTATATCCCAAAAAACCTTAATAACATAAACGTAAAATATTTTTTAAACCTAAAAGTTTATATTATACCTTTAATCTTATTGGACCAAAAATATAGATATCTTATTCTAAAATAACATTAATCTTTTAGTCACAAAATCACTTTTAATCCCATGGTCATTTGTACGAAGAAACATATATTACCAAAATTTCATCAATATCCAAGATCATATAAACCAAAAAGTTTATCAATACCTTAAAACTTATGTAAAAAATAATTTAAAGGAATAAATCAAATTAAACCAAATTTTTACATATACTTAAATGAAATAAAACATCTCTTATGTTTTCATTAATCACTTTAAGATCTCCTAACTTAAAACCACAAAAAGGGTGTCTATGATTTTGAACGTATGATCAAATTTAATCTTATAGACCTATGATTTTATCCATAAATCTTAATACAAAATCATATAAAAACATCCTAATATACAAATTTATTTAGGCACTCCTCTAATACCAACTATAATATCCATGAACCCACACTCCTGGATCTGGTATTGATAAAATTATCTTTACATTTCTGGCATTGATACGGATGATGGTGACCTGATTTTCACTATCCAAAACTTACAACATAAAAAGGAATTATTGGATAACTTACATACCCAATTAAATTTTAGATTTATATTTTTATATAATTAGGGAAATAAATCTTACATAAACAATACTCATGACTTCAAGATATTATTTTTTCCACTATACCAAACTTTTGATATTCCATATTTCGTCATCATCATCATCCATATAAAACCCTTATATAAATAATTAATTCAATATAATTATTGAAAATATAGGGAAAATGAAACATAATAAGGGTGAACATAATAATTAATAATTTAATTTAATCAGTGAATATATGAAGAGTATAAGATTAAGATGATATAATCAATGGGCATGATCATAACATAAGAGAACTCATACCCATAAAACCTGGATCAATAAACATGTGGAAAGGATTAAAGATTTAAGAAAAGAAATATTCATGAGAATCATTAATAATAATCCATTTTATGTCAATTTTTATCAAATTAAACATTTAAAAACTCATATAAAGCATAAAGAAAATTTATTGGTATCTTGGAAAATTATCTTCATATCACTCTTACAAATGGAATAACCAGTATCGTCAATTTCTATTTTTGGAGTACCCAATGCATTGGAGGGATATCACGGACCCACACTTACTTAGTTTATCACATAACCACGCATCCATGGTTTATTATGTAACCAATTATCCTTGGTTAATAACATATCCACCCATCCTTAGTTTATCACAGAACAACCCAACCTTAGTTAATAACTTAACCACCCATCCTTGGTTTATAATGGAACCACCCATAATCATAAACAATATAAAAGAACTATATCATGAATAAAGTATATAGAGTATTCCTTTCATCGTAAACACATATTAACAACCTTTATTATTTTTATAACTTGATTAAACCATGGAAAATAAATGGGTTCCATGGAAATATTTTGAAACATGATTAACCTGTAGAAAAGAAATGGGTTCATTGACAATATATTTGAAATAATAATAATTCATCTAGAGAAATAATGAGTATGGTATCATTACAAAGTATCCCTAGTATAACATAAGAAACATCTATGTGTTTTTTCACTAATGAATGGGAATAACATTAAAAGATCAAAAAAAATCTTGATGAAAATATTCTTTTTTACTTTAAAAATCACTTTTAAAAACTAAAAATTTATGAGATATTGTGAAAATAATTTTATTTGAAAAAAACTTGAATATTAATTATGTAAAATTTTAGGAAAATTATCAGAATGATAGTGGAAAAAACTGTTCATGTTGTAAATGTTAAAAATAAACATTATTTTCAAACATTTTGTAGAGCGAGTCAAAAGTGAACTATTTGGAAAACATTATGAAATTTAATTTTTTTTTAAAAACTTTTAAAATATGGTCAAATATTATTTAAAATATATTTATCAAATAATTTATTTTTATAAACATTATTTTTTGAAATAATTTTATAAAAAATTGATATAGAATAGAAAGATAACCGGACTAAAAGAAAATATAATATCAGTATCACTAATAAATGACAGTCCTGATATTTATTCAAACAATAAGGGAGTAAATATAAATAAAACATGTTAAATACATTCAAAACAAGTGTAGAATAAATATATTTGGTTAAATAAAATAATATAATATGATTTCCTCTAAATTAACTTTGATTATAAACAATCCCAAAAGAAAATAGATTGTAACATAAATCCTTTTCCACTTTGGTAACTCTTCAATCAAAATCCCCATGAAAGAATAACTTCAAATGATACATTAAATTTAATAAAAATAATAATTTTATTGATAAAATATCTCAAAGGTTCAGTATTTAATCCTTATAAAATAAGATAGGTGTATAACATAACATATGTCTCAAAGAATACAATTTGAGATGAGTAACAATTACAATGATCATAACTTTGAAGTGAAAATTAATCAATGTATAAATTATGTGTATCAAATGTAAATCCATAAATTTAAATAAAAAAATTATATAAAAAAATTTAATAACGATATAATATTAGAATATTAAAGATAATAAATAAGTAATATAACCTAATGAAAAGAAATTGAGTTATGAATTTATTTTACCACTTGGTAACTTTCAAGTCACAACCCCTTGGATGAAATAATTAAAATTGAAACGTATAATACCATGAATTATGAAGTATTAATTATATAACATATAAATTTGGAATTATATACACCCCAAAATATAAATAAGTGGTTAATATGGCATATATCTCATAGAAATAAAAGTGAGATGAGAAACACTTACCTCGAGTCCATAATTTCAATGTGTGTCCTTTAACTCCCTCATAGTAAGCTTATATAAATTATTTGATTTATTAGTTAACTTTATAGGTTTAATAACTTATAATTATAAAATTTATTTTATTTATATTTAATTACATATTTAAATACTTAATCAGTTAAATCCATGTGAGTTTTTTTAGGATGTTTAGTTCATTACTTCAAAACGTATTCGGTGTGTTGACCATGGTCAAATATATCATTATTTAAATATCTACATAATAATAATCATGAAATATTTATCTTTTTAATACATAATTTATTCTTTCAAAACCAATCATGAAATATGATTTTGAAAATTGAACTATGTTATGATCATGGAGATGGCAGGTCATACATACGCATGAGTAATGTTTCCATTTTTCAATGATCATTATGGAAATAAGGTAAGTAATATTTTATCTTTTCAGAATGATAATAGTATAATAAATACCATATTATTTTATTAAATATATTCATAAAAATAATCCATGTGTCATGGTGATGAAAAAATAATCACATCACTTTATAGGCAGTAGTCCAGATGTACGCATGAATAACATTATCATTTTTCAGTGTAAGAACGAAAATGATATATTATCTTTTAAGAATGATAAATTTTTATTTAATATTATAATTATTTAATTTAAATCACATATATTAATTAAATTTGTCCTTATTAACTTCTAGGAAAATCATTATTAAAAAACGAATCATATTGCTTCGCGAGGTGATGGTCTGTTGTACACGCGAGCAATGTTATTGTATCCCCCAAAGAATAGAAAGTAAGAGGCTATATGTGATATCATAAATAAAGATGTATAAATATGTTACAAATATCATATATATATATATATATATATATATATATATATATATATAATTTAAATCCATCATTATAATAATCCATTTGATATGATTACGAAAAATGGATGACATTGGTTCGCGAGGTGGTAGTTCGTTGTACACACGAATGACGATTTTGTATCCCATTTGATAGAAAAGAGGGTGTATTTAGTTAATGACTTGAACATAATATAATATAGATATATTTTATATACTAATTGTATTATATCATAATAATTTAATAATATTTTAAATATGTGGAAAAATAAATAAAATAAAAATGCTCAATTAAACATGATACCTCTTCTTTGGAAATCCTCCTTAGGTTATCACCAAAAGCCTTTTTAGGATGGATTTATGATAAAAAATATGGGTCTAGGTAGTGTTTAGGGAATTTAGGAAGTTATTTTGTTAGTTATTTTTTGATAAAAATGGATTTTAATGTGTGAATAGGTGAGTATATTGGGTGTACTTTTATAAGTGTGGTGAGTGGCACACTTGTAATTCTTGAAAATAAAAAGTTGTACCCACATTTTTCATATTACATAGGGATTAAAAATAAACCATTATAGATCATTAAACAATATAAGGTTTAAATATTTCCATAAAATAGATTTTAGAGAAGTTTTTAAGTCATATTAACCCTTAACACTTCAATTTAGCCCCCAGTAAACCTTTTTTCACACTTAACTGCGGTAATTTTTTTTAACTTTTTTCACAATTAATTATGGTAAAAAAATAAGTTTAAAATATTATACAATATAAATTATTATGATTAAAAATATGGAATCCATTATACCAGATTAAATTCACATAATTATTAATATTTAATTTAAAATTAAACCCACTAACACGACGAAAAAGCGGGTTTTCAAGAAGTGTATTTTTCAAGAAAAAGATGAATTTATATTAACTATGTGAATAATAATGATAATTGTATGAATAAAAATTAATATTTATTTATATATAATATATATATTTAATTTAAATAATTCCACATTAGGGGTTTTTAAATTAATTTAAAATTAGAAACATTATGCACATAAAAATAGTTTTCAGAAAAAAAACCCATTTTTAAACCCAAAAACAATCTTATACTAAAATTCAATATAAAGATGATTCAAATGTAATAAGTGGATTAAATAACACTAAAGAATAATTATTTTACATTAAATTATATTATAAACATAATGGGACTTTTAAATTACTTAATTTATGGAAGAAAATGATAGTTTTGTGAAAATCGGTATTTCTCACTATTCACTACAAAAATCAATGTATCATGAAAAATTCAGAAAATTTAACCAAAATTTAATTTTTATATGTTTATTTAAAAAGTGGAAATAATTTTATAAGATAAATTTTCTAAAATTTTCAAATAATTAATTATAATTTTTTCTCACAAAAATAAATAAAAAAACATTTTGAAGAAAACATATTTTTGAAGAATAAAATTACTTTACTAAAAATTGATTAAATATTTAATAAGGATTTATTCATAATTTATATTGAGTAGGAAATTTATATATATTTCTTAAATCCTTAAATCCTATTCATACATGCTAATTTTAACATCTAGGTTATAACAGTTAAATATTTTATGGGTCGTTTAATCTTGGTTTTGCGTGTCGAATACAATGAAAAACATGATGCTCTTATTTTAAAATATTAGGGTGTTACATGAACTAAAATTCTTAATAATGGTAAATATAAGCAATAAAAATAAAATATAATAATTTTTCATAAGATAAAAATGTGGTTATGAGAATATAATCAAGGTATAAGAACACGTTATTAGGATATCTTACCCGATAAAACATGGATCGTAAGTCATGAATCAAAACATAAGGATATTTCATAAAAAAATTATATATCATAGGATAATAAAATAATAATAATTTGTAAACAACATAAAATATGACATCATAAACATAACTCAAGGATCACTTCCAAGACAATATAACATAGTTGACATAGTACCATATTGGATTGGGTTTACTCCTCAATCCCTTACATATCATCTCACAAGATATAAAATATTACCCAATGAATTTAAGGGATATAAAATTATATTCCCACCCATCACATCATATTATGTTCATGAATATGTGTTCCAAAAAATAAAACAATCAAAATTTTATCATAGTATAGTTAACCCATGAGAAAGAAATGAGTTTCATAAAGGTTTCCACAAAACATGATCATATGACATTCAAAAAAATAATTTGGATAGGATCATTAAATAATATCCTCATTGAATCGTATTAATGATTGTAATATGTTTAAATAGATTAAAACACTTTTATAATAACATGGACTACTTAACACTTTCAGATGGTATCATATAAGAAGAGGTCAAGAATTGGATCATTTGTACCACAAGTTAAATATCCCAAAAGAAAATCATCATAAGATAATTTATTAGGTAATACATGAAAAAATTCCTATATAGGAGATATATAATTTATAGTTTGAGAGGAAAATAGAATATAATTTATAAAAACAATTATAAATTCATAACATGGTTTTATAAAAACTTATAAGTCACTTAAAAATCCACTTTAATGGAATGAAAAGCAGGAATTGAAATACATGAATTTAAAATACTTCCAAATAATAAAACCTTAAAAATAAAATAATTTAATGATAATAAATGTTGAGTAAAATATAAAAATGAAAATAAGTGGAATGAAATCCCTTTATTTAATCCTCTAAAACTTTAACCAATATGTTTAAAATGAAAAATTCTTAAGATAAATGGGAATAGAAATTACTTTGAAACCCCATGTAAACTTGAAGGGGGGAACTAATTAATAAAAAACTTTATAAAAAAAGAAAAAAGGTGCTCATGTGAAAAATGTTAAAAATGTGAATTCTTTCGTACTTTTGTAAAGAAAGTTAAAAATGACCCATTCTGAAAATGTTCAAATGAATCCTTTTAAACCATTGTAAATAAATTCAAAGATAAAAAAAAATTCCTTAATAAATAATTTAATAAGATAACATTCAGGAAAAAATATAAATAATATGGAAATGGATGAGAAATTTCCCTGACTATAAAGTAGAGATAAGGTCAGCTCCACTTACAAGAAACCTTTTGGTTTAATTTTGAACCAAAGGGTAGTAAGAAATTAAGAATACATGTAACACCCAAGAATAACTATAGAAGAATAAAATAGACTGTTTTAAGAGAGAAAGATCATATAATTTCCCTAGATGGAAACTTATTCATAAAAAATCTTGAATTTAAAGTGTGACTGGAAGGAAAACCATTACAAAAAAGTAAGGTATGAACTGTAATCCATAAGGAAGTAAAAGAGATGATAGATTCATCAAAAATTAAATTAAAATAGTAATTTTAACATTTAATTACTTTAATTTGAGTTATATAAGATAAAATATATAATTGAATGAAAATACTTGAAATGGGTGGAGACTTGGAAAGGAAACCCTTACTAAGAACGTAACATGTGAAGTAAGAATATATCAATGAATAGTCTTTTTTGAAATAAATATAAATCCAAAAACTAAGTGTAAATAAAAAATAAAATATAAAAATATTATAATTCACATAATCTAGAATAATATTGTCAATGAAGGAAGGATATAACTCAATTAAAGGAAATTGAGTGAAGAATCCCATGTAGGTTTGGTAATAAATCAAAATCACATGAAAAGAGATCATTAAATAGAATTTAAAATCACATGAATAAAATGTGATTTATTATAAAATAATTCAATGTACTATAATTAAATCATTTAAAGTTAGAATAGGTACATAATTTGAAATATGTCTCAAGAAATAGAAATTGAGACAAATAACCCTTACCTTTGGTCCTGTTTTATTTCATAACATTTCTAATCCATATATAATAAACTTATATTTATTAAAATATGAATACATTAGTGAATTATATTCCCTTTTTCATTATTGATTATCTATAATCGTTGGAATATATTAATTACTATTTCAATCGAAGAGAGAATGGACTGAAGATGTGTTTTCTTTTAAATTATCCTATTTTGTTTCAATTTCATGATTTTGACTATTTATAATTTATAATATTGTTAAATTATTACTATAATCCAAGAATAAATTAAAATATATTTATATTACATAATATAAACTAGCCATAGAAATATATAGTGATAAGAAAAGTGTTGAAAACGTCATCATAGGCGGATGAAACATAACATATATCAAAATGTGTCAAAAGAGAGGGAGCTTGAGAGAGTATGTAGTATAAATGGATTAAAATTGTTAATAAAATATCAAAATGATGTAAATATTTTATATAATTATATATTAAATGCATTATAAAGGTAAAAAGGGAAAATTGATTTGGAGAGTATAAAGAAGAAGATAAAGAAAACAATGAAAGAGAATTGGGGTTACCTCTTCGTGGAAGATTTACTCCTTTGTTAAAGCCTTGAAATATTGGGGTTGGGTAACTCAAGAATGTCCATAAGGTTTATAATATACTTATGAGAGGGTAGATGGGTATATTTTGGTCTTTGCGAAGTGAATAGGAAGTAATTTTCCAAGGGAAAGGAGAGAGGATATTTATACATGAGGAAAACAGTGTTTTGGGGTTAAAATTTTAATTAATTTTTCATTTAGCCAAATAATTTTGAATTGTATTGATTCCGATGAATTTACTAGTTTATTATTAAAATATGATGGTTAATTTATATTTATATCAATCTAAAATTGGATTTCTCCTTTAAATAACTCAATTAATTTCAAAGAACCATAAATAGTTTTTTATTAGGATAAAATATAATTTAGGTTCCATAATGTCATAAATAATTTTCTCAAATCATATTAGTATTTTTAAATTTATTATTTTACTTTATAAAAATATTTTTGGTCAATAAATAGGTTTCATAAAGTTTTAAATCATGTTTACATTTTGATGATGTCATAAAAGTTAATGTATTTGTAAAAACCATATATTTTATTATTCACCCAATAATTAACTTATTTATAAAAATGTCAAAAACTCACCCAAAGATAATTTTTATATTATGATTCCAAAAAATATTAACTCTTTATTAAATTAAAATTTAAAGATTTAGGAATATAATTTTAAATTAAATAACATACCAAACAAGTCAATACAGAAGCAGAAACTCTTGGAATTTTTTGTTATCTTTAATTTATGATATGATTGATAATTAATTATTTATAGTTCTAAAACATGGAAATTTTTTGTAATTATTATTCTTATTAACTGGAATTTAGTTTCTGAATATATATTCGATAAAATTATTTTAGTGTCAAAAACTTTATACACTATGATGAAAATTATGTTTCAATGGCCATTTGACTTTTCTAAAAACTATATTAACAAAATTTTATAACCATTTTTGTGATAATAAGAAACTATAAACAAGGGTAATTATATTTTCAAATAAAAATGATAAATATTTCATAATTTTATTTAATTATAAAACATGTTACATAAAATTTTAATGTTACTTAACATTTTAAAAGGGGATTTTTGAATAATAAAATATGTACATATGATATGAGAAACCCCATTTAGAAATTACCATGAAAATTCAGGTACCGAGCATGTCGAGCTATAAACATTTATTGAATAAAATAAAAATATAGAAGATACAAAGATCATGACATATGAAATGTCACAAAACATGAGAGTGATAATCTCACCACCAAAAACAAAAAACATCCCTAAACACAAATAAAGGGCATGAGGCCCAAATCAAAAGGCTCAAAGTCCCACAAACACCAATGTTGTCAATGCAGTAATGATCCGACCAATAGTTTCTGAAATTGAGGATGTCATGCACTCAAATGCATAAATGAGGCTCACCAAAAACACACCACACGAGGTAATTATCTTGGACACAATTCTCTTTGAGGATGTTGTAGTGCACCAGCATCATCACTCACATGATTGAGGTCATCCCCAATGTCCATCGTCGGAGGTGTTAGTAATAGCACATCATCAGCAGGAGATCTCACTATCAATGACTCGTGGTGCCTAATATATTTTCCTTCATTGGTTTGCCATACCACCACAGGGTATCCCACGGCCACCAGCCCATCAACATGTGGGATCTCCCACCAACCACACAAGGTCGGTTGGCCCAAAATCCAAACCACATGTCTGACCTACCAAGTATCTTCTATCAGCTTCCAGTCATGGTCAGCCTATCTCTGTTGGATTTTCAACCACATCCCAAGTGGAACACATCTCAAGTACATCGCCAAATTCGTTGCCTATTATATCATGTTCACTTAATAGGCCTCACTCTGTAACTAAGTCATGGTCATCTCCGTCATTCAATGTGCTACCATCATCATCGTCGTCGGGGTCCTAGACCCTCTCCCACCATCAGGATCCTATAGTATCCCACTACCCATGAAAAAATATACTATGTCACTACTGTCCAGAGAAATCTCCACCATGTAAAGCCGGTGCAACTCCATCATCATCAAGAAGGGTCACTGCTGACACCCACACTCTCCCAACCAAATTCATACTGTTGTTTGATATTGTCCTCATTGTCACTAGTGGAAACCAGATCTACCTAATGTCATCGCAACCGGGTTTTTCACGACCCATCCCCCAGGTCCCATTTTATGGCAACCCCAATCCCACCTCTGATAAGCCAGGGGCTAGAGACTAGCACTAAGTAGACATGTCCCACAAATGTATGGAATTTTTCTAAGATCTTGTACACACGCACCCAACACCAATCCATAGGGGATAGAGAGTAAAAACAATAAGTAAAGAAAATGAATGCATACTAGTACAACTGAACAATAGATTAAGTCATAAAGTAAATCAATAAAGTGAAACCAGGAAAGAAACACAGGCCCACTAAAAATACAACTATAAAGTATGACATGTAAACAATGGCACTGAAGCTACTATAGGAAGATTCCAGAAATACCTTGGCTTGTCTGATCTCACAAGGTACTATATGGTCTGGTCTCAGTCCTATTGTTCCTAGGACTCCACCAAAGCATCGGTCAACTGAACAAGACATGACATGTATGAGAAAATCCCGTGTATGGGAGAGTAAAACAATACTCAGTAGGGGACCTCAAAACATAAGAAAATAGACCATAAAGAAAACACCACCAAGAAGGTAAAGTCAGATCAACATAGGTATATGTCAACAAAACATATAATAATAACATCCAGGTATACTTGTAAAATATTCCATGATGAAACCTTTCATCCACTGCCAGCCATATGGTTCCTCTCATAGCATTCTTGATTATGGGAGATCCCACTCCTTGAGCTATATGATAGTAACCATGTAGAACAAGTCTACAAAAATTACTAGAGATAACATCTATTCTTGATATTTTACAAAGTTTCAATAATATTTCTGGTCTCACTGAGACAAGGAGTCTCGATATCATAGCCAAATCCTTGGTCAAAGGATTCTTCTCAAGGTATTCTCATTCAAGGATAACTTGCTCTTTGAGCTATGAAGTCATCAAAGAAACTCACAAGTGGTCCTAATTCTTTAGGGTCCACCCAATGAGAACACGCTGAGAACTACCCGAAGTACATTGATCAGTTCAAGTCATAAAGGAAGGAAAGATCTTGATATAGAAATAGGGGGTCCTTCACCCAGGGCTCACTAGGGGATATCCTAGACCTACTAGAATTATCATCCTAGATAGGGGATGGGTGATTGTGTAAATATTGTTCACACCCATGTCATAAACCCCATTTATGGTACTAAGAATAGAAGTGAGGACCAACTGGGCCTCTCAGTGTGGTACAAGCTCCACACGGACCCATTGGGGCACTGAGACCCGCAGAGTCATTCCAGCATGCTGGGTCACCTAGATCCGCTTTTCACTTAGGCATGTTGGGTCACCAAGACCACTCTGATCCAACTCAATTAGAAACACAGTACATTATATTTGAAAAGAACATGATCCTATATCATACCTTCATAGATATGCCTAAGGGTATCGTCTCAAACTCTATTGTCACCCTCTATGACGGGATCAGGATCCTGCATCGATCCCACATAAGAAATATAAATAGTATTCTATCATCCCCTTCTTGTCAAACTAAAACCCTACCATGCCATCATAAAATTATTGCCTCATAGTAAGGGTCCCAATTCTATAGAAGTCTTGTCAATTAGACTTATAGTTTGAAAGATATGTGTGTTTTAGTGAAAAGGGGTCTGGGTGGGTTCAGGTTCGGTCGGACTGAACCGACCCGACCAAGCCTGGGGTCCACCATCCCAACCCACTAGGTCAACCCAACCCAATGCACTGGACCCAACCTAGGGCCAGCCCTCCTGACCAACTTGGACCTCTGGAGTGGGCCGGTCTTCTCCTCTTAGGACGCAGCGGGCATCGTGGGTCACCACCATGGTCTAGCTAGACCGCGGCCTACAACCACGTCTATCGAACCACTATAGGCCATTTCTAGTGGCCTCTAATCACTGCCTGTGGAATATTACATGTTCCTCCTTCTCCACCGCCAGTGTGCGCCATCTCCCACATGCTGCCATTGCTAGCACGCCGGTGGGGCCTTCTGCGGCCCATCGGACACGCCCCAGTGGTCCGTTCTTTGATCTGGAAGATGTTATGGAGTCCTTGGGTCGTGTTATTCATCTCCATGGGTTCAAAATAATTCCATTATCCATTTATAATTTGAATCCATTCACATTCTATATTTTTCATACTACCTTTATCCGATCATCACTATCGTCATCACACCTCCATCATGTTGTGTCCCTCCCAAACCTGTGACATCGCATCATTGTGCCAAGGATCAGTTGTGCAATGATCAATCGATCGCTGAAAGTCGATATGCATACTAAATGGATAACACCCATGATGAACGAAGAATGGAGGGAGGAAAGGCATGAATCAATGAAAAGGGACAAACCTCGATTGATTTTAGTGTCGATCGTGGTTCGTCATCGTTATAACAGAAATCATATTAAACCAAAAATACATCACAAAGGATTAATCAACATTTGATAATGAAGATCAATCTTCCATTAAAACCCCAAAAATAAAACACTTTTCCCGCAAGAACGATCGAACCATGGGTCAATATGTTCATGGGTTGATCCACATTCATCATTTAAATATTAGAACGGGGAAATAAAAGATTCAAAATAATAACCCCTACCTCAAGTTGGATCTCTTTCAGACATAGATTGAATTTACATCGTCATGTTGATCCTTGTTTCCACTGACGTTTGTTGATTCGTCGCTGCTTGATCGAATCCTGACCTTTGATCCATCGTTTCTTGTGAGAGAGCCTCCTCCCCCTTGACTTAGGGAAACTTTATAGTTCTAGATAAATTATCCAGAATTATGAATTCTAACGCTAGATCTTATCCATGATTAATGGATAAAACATGTAAACACGTTCACATGTTTCAGTATTAATATTTTTCTTTGAAAAAATGTCACCACACTCTTTCATTTATGAAAGGATAATGGGTTGCTCTGTCATCGTGTCACTGCGTCTCCATACTGCAAAACATTAAAAAGGAAATAAAAATAAACTTCTTTAAGTTTATTTTATTCTCATTTAAAAAATTCCAAAAATTAACTTTTACCCTCAACTCGCACAAGTCAAGATTAGTCTCCACCTAAAGAAAGCACATCCTCATGAGCACAATGGTACTATCAAATTTCCAATCCAAGTTATCATTTATGAGTTATAAATATTTGAAAAATAAAATAATTTTATTTACGATTATTCTATTTTTGGGTTTTCTCACTGGAGACCCACATCGACTAATATTAAATCATGCCTAAGGTAAACCCTCCATCCTAAATTCAATGGTTCCCTCATATTTCTGATCTGGGTACCCATTTAAGAGTTATTCCACTTTTTTAGGAGAACCACTCACACACACTATTTAAAAAGTCAAAAAAAAAATTATGGATATTTTCAGGCACTCTTGGCCTCATAATCGTATGTCATCTCAACTCCTGGCCTCGAAATTTTTCCAATAATTTTACAAAAAATAAAACTAGGAAAATCCAAGTTGTTACATTCTCCCCACATTAAGTCTTTATGTCCTTTAAAACTCAAACAAGGTTTACTCGAACAAAAGGTGAGAGTACTGAGCACGAATTTGAGCCTCCCGCTCCGATGTGCTCCTCTTAAGATCCATGTGTTGCCTCAAGAACCGCACAAAGGGAAAATATCATCCATTAAGGATCCTTGATATTCATTGGGAATTTAACACAAAACACTCATGCATCGATGTCCATATCACCCTAGATTATAATGCGCAAAGGGTTTGTGCAGGAATATCCTCATCCGAGACATGTGGAAGACACTATGTAACAAGTCCCACTGCAGGGTAGAGCCAATTAGTACACTACTTTTCAAACTTTACACAGAACCTAAAAGAGGTAATATTAACCTTGGAGCTTACCTCCCAAGAGAAATATCCATAACACTCATCGAGGTGAGACCCAAAGGAAGACATGGTCTCCTTCCTCGAACTCCAAATGTCTCCACCATCTACCTTCCCAAGACTTCAAATGGACCTGTGTATACTTCATCTGCTCCTAGATGACCTGCACAGCCTCTTCAAACACATTCTTTAATCCCTTCAACAATTGGGATGTAAAGAGAGCATCACAATCTAAAATAATCTTCGATGAAACTCCATGTATTCAAACTATCTCCCACACGTAGAGGCATCCCAATCCCTCTACTAAAATCTTCTTCTGGGTGGTTAGGAAGCTGGCCGGCTTGGTGAGTCAGTCAATGATCACCCAGATGGTATCATGCCTCTTGAACATGCATGGTAAACCTATCACAAAGTCTGATGACATCCCTTCCCACTTCATTTCAGGTACCCCAAAAAAGAGAAGGAACAATCCATGAAACTAATTCAAACAAGTGTTTAGCTTTTTATCTCAATACATATGCCCAGCTTCAACTCATTCTATTAACCCCAATGTCCTCCTTGACACCCACACGCATACCCTAGTGCATCTCACCACTTTAAGTGTCCACTGCTACAACTGTGCATCCTCTAAAAAGAACAATGTGCTCCCCACATTTTGAATGTCCATCCAGGGTATTACCTGTGGAAAACTGTGCACATAAAGACTCAAAGTTGGTTTCACCGATCTGTGCCTCCCTAACTCATTTAAGAGTGTAAAGGTAACAACTAATGACTGGAGATAAGATACTCCATCCACATCCATGAAGGATAACTGCAACGAGGCCAACCGCTCTAATACTTCACTCAAAAATTTCTAACTAGATTCCTACTGGGAACATCTGCTTCTACATTCCTCATCACTGAGTTCATTACAACTCCAGTATATGAGATTCCATGTCCCAAAAAAATGGACCTTCTGAATCCAAGACAAACACTTCAAGAGCTTTCCTTGTAGTAGGTGCTCCCGAAGTGGGTTCAGGACCATCCTTAAGTGCCGCATGTGCTCCTCCTCAAACGTCGAGTACACTAAGATGTCATCAACAAAGATCACCTAGGGCTGCCCAGGCTAGAACAATGGGTATTACTAAGCCCTTCCTCTTCAAGTCACCTATTTTAACCCCTAGCTTGTAGATCTATTTGGGATCCATCCGATATTCTAGAATAAATATCAGTGCCACCATGGGGTGTAGACCAACACAGAAGTATAACTCTTGATAGAGAGGTAAACCTGGAATATCATCAAGGAATACGTCTTTATACCCTGCCACCACTAAGAAACATGAGGAATCATAACATCTACTACACTGAGGGTCAGACTATCCAATTGAATAGAAATCGGCTACACCCTTATCATCTTGAGTCCAACAAGAGCTGCAAGGATTTCCCCTTTGTCAATAAACGAAAATCTAGTTCCATCACCGCTGAAGAACTGATTATTTTGCCTAAAACAGTCAATCTGAGTATGAACTGAGGATTTATTCCATATCGAGAATGATATTGTAAGTCATCGATGCCACTACCAAGAGATTCCAACTGAAACTCTCACCTCCAAGAGTCAGGTCACACTATCGGCACCAGTGTGTGGTCCTTAGTTCTCCTCTAGTAGGAGTCTCTAAACATTAGGGTCAAGTCAACGGTTTAACCGGAACCTCTAGATATCAAACAAGAAAAGTGAAGTGATAGTAAATCACTAGTACAAGTTTCTATCAATACCTTAGATCAAGTAGAAAGACACATATCATACCTTGAATCATTCCTGGAGTCCTGGGATCATAATACTCGACATCCTCCCACTATCTCCTCCCCCGTCCTCCAACTCCTAGAGTCTGGTATGGACCACCTAGAGGTGGTGGTGGTAACATGCCAAAATTTCATCCAACTCCTACCGCATCCCCAGCTCTCCTGCCACATCCATCATCCAATATATATTTCTTCTCTCACTTCTGCCTCTTCCTTGGTGATACATCAACTACCTCTCTGACTGCAACATGAACAGTGGAAAAAACTAGCACGAGATTTCACCTTTTTACAAGAATTGTAGAAAATCCTTTTCTTGTGGGAACTAGTCAATCCCTAGAAATTTTTATGAAAATTATGGTTCTACAGCATACGTTGCATACCTACTCTCGATAGGTCCTTATGACCTTGATCCCCTAGTGATCGCTGCCACAGAAGCCTATGATACATGTTTGAACCCAGTTCTTCATCATATAGCACCAAAAGAGCCATCCAAAAATTATCTTGGAAAGCTTCATCCACCTAAACCATTGGAGGTGGTTCTTCTAACTGTTCATTAGGAAAAAAATTCACCTGTTGACCATCTTAAAGGAAAAAAAAATTGCTTTGTGACTAGCTCCCATCAAGGAGTCCGCGTCGAGCATCAGGAAAAACTCTTGACCCTGCTGTGGAAACCTTGTTGGCTGGCATCGTAAACACATCCTTAGGATAAAAATATGTATCATAGATAAAATAGTATACTTGGTGGGCTGACTCAAGAAGGACGTGGAAGAAAAACCATTCTTATATGATGCATGTACCTTTATTTCCCCGCAACCAGTATTTTCATGTACCGAGTCAAAAAATAGGTGTCGAGAGTCCTTGTGTATGGATATGTCGACCACCACACCAACACTCGAGTCCCTAGCCTGAAATATGAACTTGAAACACTAAAAATTGTTGCCTCAAACTAATATCATAGACTCATGGTCCCAATGTGAAACCGACCGCCTATGATACCACTATGTTATGACCCATCCCTCGGGGCCCGTACTCTGACAACCCTAATCATGCCTATGATAGGTCAAGGGCTGGCAACTAGTGCTAAGTAGGCATATCCCACAAATGGGAGGCATTTTCCTAAGACCTTATACACATGAACACAACTCCAAGACACAGGGACTGGAGAGTAAAAACACTACATAAAGAAAATGCATGCATACCACTACAACCCAACAAAAGAGTATGACAAAAAGTAAAGCAATAAAGTGAAATCAGTCCAGAAACACAAGCCCACTAAAAAGACAACTGTAAAGTATGGCCCGCAAACAAGGGAATTTAAGTTGCTGTAGGAAGATTCTGGAAATACCTCATCACGTCTAATCTCACAAGGCATTGTCCGATTATAGTTCTAGTCCTACTATGCCCAGGACTCCACCAAAGCATTGGTCAACTTCAAAAGACACAACATGTGAGGACAAAACCCATGCATGGGTGAGTAAAACAATACTTAGTATGGGACCCTGAAACACAAGGTAATATACCAAAAAGGAAACACTGATAAGAAGGTAAAGTCTGCTCAACATAGGTATAAGTCAACAACACATATAACAACAACATCTAGGTATACTAGTAAAGTATTCCAAGACAAAACATCTCATACACTTCCATCTATATGGTTCTGCTCATTGCATGATATATTCCAGGAGATCCCACTCCTTGAGCTATCTGATAGTAACCACATAGATTAAGTATACCAAAAGTATCTGAGAGAACATCTGGTCTTGATACGTCATGGAGTTTCCCTAAAACATTTGGTCTCACTAAGAAAAAGAGTCTCGATATCGCATCCAAATACTTTATCAACAGATTCTTCTCAAGGCACACTCGTTCTGGGAGAACTCACTCTGTAAGTTATGAAGTCATCAGAGACCCTCGCAAGAGGTCATGATTCTTTGGGCCCCACCCAAAGATAACACACTGAGAACAACCTAATGTAAACTAATCAATTCAAGTCATTAAGGAAGGAAATATCTCGGTATACAGATAGGGGGTCCTACACCTAGGGATCAGTGGAGGACATCCTGGACCTACTGAAATTATCATCATAGATAGGGGATGGATTATCATGTAAATATTGGTCATACCCTTGTCGCAAACCCTACCTAAGGTACTATGAAGAGAAATGAGAACCAACTGGGCCTCTCGGTGCGGTACATGCTCCACATAGACCAGTTGGGGCACTGAGACTCATGGGGTCATTCTGGCCTACTAGGTCACCTAGATCCACTCGTCACTTAGGAATGTTAGGTCACCAAGATATAATTTGAGCCAACTCACTTTAGAACATGGGTCATTCTCTATTACAGGAATGGGATCATGCATCATAACTTCATAGAGAATCCCAAGGGTATCGTCTCAATCTATATTGTCACCCTCTATGATGGGATTGGATCTACCATTGATTCCTCAAAAGAAAGTTAAATAGAACACCACCATCCCCTTCTGATCCAACTAAAACCCCACTAAGCCATCTCAAAAGGATCTCATCATCACAAGGGTCCTAATTTCGTGGTCGGCTCGTCAATTAGACTTATGGTTTAAAAGATATGGGCATTTTAGTGAGAAGGGGTGTGGTTGGGTCCAGGTGTGGTCCAGCCCGGGTGGACCGACCCGACCCAACCCGCCGGGTCGATTCGGACCATTGCGTCGGCCCGGCCAGCTGGAGAGGGTAATTCTTCTCTACCCAGAACATGGCGGGTGCCGTGTCTACCAAACCGTTATCGGCCTCTAATCTCCACCTGCAGAAGATGTCGCGGGCCACCTTCACCATTGTTGGGGACTTCCACGGGCCACTGAACGTGCCCTGGCGGTCTATTCTTTGATCTAGAAGACGTTCTAGAGTCCTCGGGTCACGTTCTTCATTTTCAGGGGTTCAAAATCAAGCCACGATCCCTTTCCGATGCAAAGTCATTCATGTGCGATTTTTCCCGCACCACCTTGATCTAATCACCACCATCGTTGTCGCACCTCCATCATGTCATGTCTCTCCCAGACCTGCGACATCGGATCATTACACCAAGGATCGGTTGTGAAAGGATCAATAGATAAATGAAAGTTGAGTCATGGTCCAAACGAATAACACTTGTGACAAACAAAGAGCAGGGGGAGGAAAGGTATGAATCAAAAAAAAGGGACAGTACTCAATCAATGTTGGTGTCAATAGTGGTTTTGCACCATTAGAATAGAAATTGAATTAAACCAAAAATTCATCACATAGGATTAATCAATATTTGATAACCAGGATCAATTTTCTGTTGAAACCCCACAAATAAAACTCCCTTCCCACAAGAATGATCGAACTGCATGTAAAAATATTAGTGGGTTGATCCACATTTTTCATTTAAATCTAATAACAGGGAAATATAAGATTAAAAATAACAACCCCCACCTTGAGTTATATCACTTTCAGAAGTATATTGAAGTTGCGTCACTACGTAGATCCTTTTTTCCACCAGCGTTCGTCGATTTTTCACTGCTTGATCGAATCCTGAACTCAGATCCATCATCGCTGGTGAGAGAGCCTCCTCCCCCTTTCCTTAGGGAAACTCCAGAGTTCAATAGAAATTATCCAGTGTTATGAATTCTAACGTTGGCCCCTGTCACCGATTTATGGGGGAAATGCGTTAACGCATTAACACATTTCAGTATTACTATTTCTCTTTGAAAGAGCGTCTCCACGCTTCTTCATTTATTAAAGGATAACGGGCCGCTTCATCACTATTTCACTGTGTCTCCATGTTGTGAAAAATTAAAATGGAGATAAAAATAAACTTCTTTAAGTTTATTTTATTCTCCTTTAAAAAGTCCAAAAATTAAATTTTACCCTCAACCTGTGCAAGTTGTGGTTAGGATCCGCATAAGGAAAGTACATCCTCACGAGCTCAATAGTACTCTCATGTTTTCAATATAAGTTACCATTTATGAGTAATAAGTATTTGAAAAATAAAACAATTTTATTTTATTATTTTATTTACTGTTATTCCATTTTCAAGTTTTCTCACTAGAGACCCGCGCCGACTAATGTTAAGTCACACCTATGGTAAACCTACCATTCTGAACGCAATGGTTCATTCAGTTTTCTGATCCAATAACTCCTTTAAGAGTTATTTTGGTTTTTTAGGAAAACTACACATACGCGCTATTTAAAAAGTTAACATTTTTTGACAAATTGTTTCAGGAAATCCAGGCCTCGGAATCGCATGCCGTCTTAGTGCCTGGTCTCAAAATTTTCCAAGGAATTTAAAAAAAATAGAACCAGGATAATTTTATTTGTTATAGGGTTCGTCATATTCCTCACTCCTGATATTACTCTATTTGTCATTTCTTGATCAACATGACGTCGTCAAAGGAAACCGATGTCATCATATCCTTCACGCATCTTCTCCAAATTAATGACTGATTTGGGATTCCCAAACTTCAATCCCTCATGTATCATAATTTGGTAGCCATTAGATTATAATGACTAAATTACCAATAAAACTATAATTAAAAGTATTATTGTTATAAGTATATGCATGCAAAGAGAATCATAAATACAGTAAATGATATTCTATATTACCATTTTAATAAATAAAATTCTATTATACTTGAATTATTATTTTTATAAAAATCATGAAATGGAAATAAATTAGGTGATAAATATTTGTATAAATGTTAATTTTATATTGTTAAAAGTAAATAAATTCATTTAAACTTTACATTTATTTTTTAGGAAAGAAAATTTATAAAATATTCATTGGAAATCAAGGATGTTATGTTATACCCCCTTAAATAAATTGTATCCTCGCGATTTTAATTTCACTCATGGGTGAAAATATATGATCATATTCATAATTTAGTTATGATACATGATATAAATATTTATTCAAATCCTTTATAATGGTTTGTAATGATCATTTAAGTTATCCAAAGCATATACCCTAAGATTATTAAACTAGGTGTGCAGTTTGTCCCATTTATTATGCACCAAGTGAAGATAGATTTATTAGCCTGCCAAATTTTTTTAGTGTTATTACCCCCAGGTTCATAAGAGATAGAGCCTGCATCCACTTATTTGTATCTAAACATGAATTTAATTTTTAGGTAACTAAACACTCTATAATTTACCATAACTTTAGGACATTTTCCTACATTTAGATTTATCATTAGGGGTTTCACTACTATATTTTAGTATTAATCCTCAATAATAATTAAACTTGGATTTAAAAAGATATTCCTTACTGCATTCCAATACCAAAATTCATGGAAATTGTCACATTTGTGGTATTCTTTAGATGTTTTTTCACTTTTATTTTTGGTCTTGTATTTATTTCATGGATTTCATGCAAGTTTTTTTTTTTGAAAAATAGTAGTTTTTAGGCTAGATAGAAGGAAGAGTGTGGTTATTAGAAATTGTGTGCTACCCCAGTGGAAACTGTGCACCCTGGACAGTGGCACTGTCCAAGCCGAATGGCCTAGATCATGGGTGTGTGTCCTTCTAGGGATAACCATGCTAACAGGAATGTGTAACTATCTATCAAACACAACTAGGTTCATAGGCATGCTCCCCCTCTAATAAAACCAAGTGTCTATCTTTCCTCTTGGAAATAGTTGTCACACGGTTGGTGCATCTTCTGGTAGACCCTATGGCAAAATCATGTGGCCTACCAGATCTTTAAAAATCCTAAAATTAAAGTTTTTCCCATCACTAGTTTTGACCCCGAATCACCCATTTCTATCCCCATTCAAAATCCCCAGCCCTAGGAGTGCCTCCCCCTTCTTTACCTCTCCCTTGGCCTCAAAATCTTGGTTGTTTTTTCTTGGATATTCATGAAACCATTGAGTAATATTATCCTCTCCTATTTCCCTACTTTTTATTGGTATCTTTTATCTTCTTATTTGAGCCCTCATTCCCCGACATGGGTTTTGACCTAGGTTGGGTCCAAATATATTTTCTTTGGGTTAAATCTTATTGGTTCCGAAGTGTTCTTGTTTACTTAGGGTTCCTCCATGGTGTGACTTGTTTTTCCAACCATTTCTAGTAGATTTCAAGAAATAGGTAAGTGGTTCCATGTTTTTACATTATTTTATGATTTTATTATGATTTAATTATTTTATAAATAGGGTTTATAAATTTTTTGGGTGGTGTAAAATGAATTTTCCATGGATTTTGGTTTTAGTTTCATGTTTGATTATGATTTTATCCTTATAGATGGTTGTTTTTCATGTGTGGTTTAAGTTGTTCAAATTTTTATGTTATAACGATAGAGTCTACTGGATATAAGGATTGAAAAGGAGAACGTTGTAATCTTAATTATCTAGGTGGGAACACTAGGTCTATTATGTTAGTAGAGTCAACATGACCGAGGCCTGGTCTCCCAAACAGAATTATGTAACAACACTAACTAAATATTAATAGTGGAGAGTGGTTGGATAAAGAATGACATGGTATTATGTATCCAATATGTGATAAATGATATTATGATGAACCTAGGACCCTACTAACCCTAGTACCTTAGATATTTACCATGGTTATCATGATATGATTACCATTCATCTTTTTTTCACATTTATTTCCCCTTTTATTTAAAATCCTATTTTTTTTAAATTTTATTTTTATTTTCTTAAAAACTAGAATATTGATTTTTTATTTAATTTCATTGAATGGAACCACTTTTTGTGTTATACTACTTGGAAAGTTGGCTCACACCCTACATTAACCCTTGGGTGTGCGTAGACCTTGTTAAGTTTGACTCTGGTTAAGTAAAGGCCTTCTATAGTGGAGACAGTGGATCTATGTTTTAGTGGTACCTTCATGGGAAGGTGTTGGTGGTGGTGGAATGAGGTTTTTGACCCACATGTTATATGGAGGCTTGTGTTCTAGTTGGTTCTTGTCCCCTTTTTGGTTGTTTTGGTTTTGGTTTTAGATATAAAACGATTAAGTCATTTTGTAGTTTTTTTCTTTGATCTCTTATATTATTAATGTTGGTTATAATGTGATGTTATTTTTGTCATATTTGGTTGATTATCTAATGGGATAAACTATGCCAAATTTTTTTACTAAATGTATAGGCACTAGTTTCTGGAACATGAGGATTTGGAATGCCTTCGGGTCATGCCATGGGCCGATCCAGGTGTTGGGTTAGATGGAATCTTGGCCTAGTTCATGAAAAAATGGTATTAGATCCAGTTTTTCCCTTTTTTGGGTCATGTTATTTGGGAGAGTATAGATTTATAAGCGCTAGAAATTTCAAGTCTTGAGGTTCTACTTGTGAGTGGGCATTTGGCCAACGCACCTTGTGAAAGGCCTTGTGTTACCATGGGATGTTTGGTTTTTGGTTCAACTTCTCCTTCATGTGTAATACATAGGCTACAAAATATGAATAGAAATTGTGCTAGGGTGGAGTGGCTTGATCTATTATTGAATTTTTCATGGTTTTTTTTGTCTTGTAGTGATGTTTGAACGTTATTGTTGCTAAAAATTTCCCCAGATAATATATTGATGTTTTCCCTTGTGTTTTTTAATTAGTGTAGAAACATTCCTCCCCAAATACGTCATGTGAAACTTTAGGAAGAGGTAGGAGAGATTTCTCCATCATTGGTTTATCATATATTAGTGTAAGTTGTGGCTCGGGCTTTCGGGGAATTGGATTAGGGAGCAGGTTCCAGTCCTTCTCATGCTAAGGAAACTAAACCGGGTCCAAAAAAGGAAAAATCTAAAAAATTACCCAAAAACAAAAATCATTTATTCTAGGGTAGCACAGAACCTCAAGAATTTGAGGAGTGGAATAAAAAAATTATAGGATTTTCTAGTTCCTTGAGACTCCTGAGCCCATTAAAGTTAAGTGTGCAACATTTTTTGCTGGAAGGGCCTAGATGCAGGTGGTGGGAATCTGTTTCATAAGTTGGGAAACCTGGGCATTTGGACTAGAAATATTTAAAGGTATTATTTAATGAATATTATTTCAATGAGACCTTATCCCTCACTAATACCCAAGAGTTTTTGTATCTTCATCAAGGGTATCACACTGTGTTTGAGTATGCCATCTGTTTTACAGAATTTGTATGTTTCACACCCGAGGTGGTTTCTGATCAGTAGTTGAAGGATTGTCATTTTGAAATGGTTTTTCATCTAGATATTCAATCCCATGTCTTATTTTTTAAGATGAATACATATATTGAGGTAGTGGATCGATCTATAATGGTGGAAATTGACCTGGCAGGTAAGTCAGGATTTTATGGAAAAACTCTACCAATAGACCAGGGTAGTTGTGGCATGTCTAAGAATAATAGAAAGTGTAATTAGTAGGATAAGAAAGGAGGTGTTAGTTATATCCATCCATCTTGACCACCTCCATTTTCAACCACTAGTGGTGGGTCAGTTTTATGCTACTGGTGTGGAAGTTCGGGGCACGTGCGGTCAGCGTGTCCAGTTCCACCTAGACCCTATCATCAGTGTGAGAGATTTGGTCATTTAAAGAGGTTATATAATAGTGTTATGCTAACTTAGAGTAGTTAGGGATCCCTGATGCTGAGGGAATTTCCAACTTAGTTAGTTTCATCAAGGGATATGGGTTCTTAGTCTGTTGGACATGGAGGAAAGAATAAATCCTATTATGGGAAAATTCATATCAAGGTAGAGGCAAAAATCAGTAATATATCTTAGGAATTGGAAAAGATGAATAACCTTCATTCTATGGATTAGGTATCAGTGGAATCAGATGTAGGCCCTGTAACTATTTGAGGTATTATTTTATTGCATCATCCAAAGTCATTGATTTTTTTGATATGGGTGCTTCTAATTATTTTATTTTTGTCCTTACATAATTTTTGAAATTATTAACCAAGCTTATATCGTATGCCATGGGATTGGTTAAGCCACTTGAAAAGATGAGGGAGTAGGGATTCAGATGTTTGTCTTTTCCTCTCACTCTATCAAAATTTGAATTTGAAGGAGACTTATTTGTTCTGTAAATGGATCATTTCGACATGATCCATGGCATAGATGGATTGTGCATGTCAAGGCACATATTGATTTTTATCATTGGTGGGGACTTTTGTGAAACTCTATGGGAGTACCAATGTCATCCAAGATGAATGGGATCCCCAATCAGGGTGATCTAGACCACCACATCCAGTTCTATGAAATATAGTTCTCTAGGTCTCTTAGCTCATGTTATAGAATAACGATAGGGGTTCTAAGGATGTATTTCCTCCTGCGGTAAATGAGTTTATAGAGGTTTTTTCAGATCATTTCTTAGGATTAACTATGAAGTGGGATTTGGAGTTTACCATAAATTTGGCATTAGAAACATAGCTGATATCACTTCCATCATATCGTATGGACCCCATTAAATTGAGGTAATTAAATGTATTGTTGGAATATTTGGAATCCAAATGATCCATTAACCCGACAGTCTCACCTTGGGAAACCCCTGTGTTGTTTACTAAAAAGGTGGATGGATCCATCTGATTTTTAATTGATTACCAGAAGTTGAAAAATATCACAATCAAGAAAAAATATCCCTTCCCTGTATTTATGACCTCTTTAATCTGCTCAAGGGGGTAAGGTAGTTTTTCAAGATTGGCCTATACTCCAAGTATCCCTGGGTCAAGTTTATAGATTTCGAAATTATTAATACAACCTTACAATATAGGTACAGAAATTTTGTGTATTTTGTTATGCCATTTGGGTTGATTAATGCTTCGGTATTTTTCATGGATCTTATGAATCAAGTATTCCATCAATTCCTTGACTCCTTTTTTGTGGTGTTTTTGGATGGCATCCTAGTCTATTCCAGGCTAGAATAAGAGAATGGGTATCACTTGAGGATCATTAAAGGCACTCTTCAGGACAATTTTCTCTACGCTAAGCTCTCAAAGTGTAACTTCTAGATCTAGGAAGTCAAGTTTCATGGTCATGTTATCTCATAAAGTGGGGTTTTATTGGACCCTGAGAATATCATAGAGGTAATGTCAGGGGAAAACCAAGAAATATTTTTGAGATTATGAGTTTCTTGGGACTAGTGGGATACTACATGTTGTTTTATAGGGATTTCTCTTAGCTCAATTCACCCATAATTGTGCCTACCCAAAAGGGGTTAAGGTTTTAATGGAGTCCATAATGTTAAGAATATTTTGAGAAGCTCAAGAAATGTTTGATTACTACACTTATTTTGATCCTCCTAGAATCTAGAAAGGGATGCATGGACTATTTTAATGCTTCAGGTGTGGGTCTTGGGTGTGTATTGATGCAGGATGACCATGTGGTGGCACATAAATCTTGTCAACTATGACCACACAAAAATAATTACCCAACCCACAACTTATAATTGGTAGCAGCAATTCATTCCCTGAATATGTGGAATCATTATCTCTTTGGGGAGAAATTTTTGTTTTACTCAGAACATAAGATTTTATCCTATATCTTCTCCCAAAAATATCTAAATATGATTTATCACTTATGGTTTGAGTACCTTCAGGGTTTGACTTTGATATTTTCTACACCCTAGAGAAAGGTAATGTGGTTATGGATTCCCTAAGTAGAAAAATTCCAATACAAGACTTGAAGGAGTCCAACAATGAGTGAGATTTGGTGGGTATATTTTCCCAAATACACCTGGAAACCAAGGAGCATAGTCGATACACATTATTGTCTAGAATTTAGTTGATACCCACTCTTATAGAACTTATTCTGGAGTAAAATCCTAATGATGAGCTATGTTAGTACTCTAGGAAGCTTCTTAATGGTGGGGAGGTTCCCAACGAGTGGTAGTTATCTTCTAAGGGAAACCTTTGTTTCATGTTCTTATTTTTTGTTTTATTTTATTTTCATAAGGTGTTGATGCAGGAAAACTACCAATCTTATTGGTTCATCCACCCCTAGACCACCAAGATGTTTTACGATGTGTTTCCTTGGTTTTGGGTTCTAGTTGTGAAGATTGATATAGCTGAATTTTTATCCAGGTGTAATACATGTCAATGGGATAAATACAAGCTCCAAAAGCACTCATATTTTCTTTATCTAATCCTCATTCCTACCTAGAATTGGGACAAGGTCACCATGGACTTCATTATTGGCATGAATTATACACCCTAGGGAAGGAATGTTATTTGGATGATTAGTTCCTATATGACCAAGTATTCCATTTCATTCTGATAAAGGATTTGACCATGGTGTATGAGTTAGGCTGATTTTATTTTCAATAGATTTTGAGGCTTAATGGTGTGCCATCATTTATCATTTTAGATAGGGACCCCTAATTTACCTCTTGGTTCTAGGGAGGTCTTTAGATGGAAATAGGGTCATAGGTAAAAATTAGCATGCCATAGCATCCTCAAACGGATGGTTGAAAAGAGTGGGAATGTCAAATTTTGGAATAAATTCCCTGTTCTTGTGTATTTTTTTTCATAGGATCATGGGATAACCATTTGGGATTGGACAAACTTTCATATAATAATAGTTACTAATCCTCAATCAAAACAAATCCCTTTGGGGAATCTTATGTTTGGTCATGTCAGTCACATTTATTCTAGATAGAAGTGTGTGAAAACACTTTTCTAGGACTCAACCTGGTGCAAGAAACATCTTAGAAAGTTAATTTGATCATCCAGAAAATGTTTATAGTGAAGAGTCGTGATAAGACTTATAGAGATCAGCGGTTCCCAACCTTAGAATTCTTAATGGGTGACCGGATGTTTCTAAATGTGGCACCTCGCCTGGGTCACCATCATCTTGGTAAGATGGGGAAGATGATGCTAAGGTATGTTGGACATTTTGACATTACTGATAGAAATATTAATGTGTCATATCAATTAGCTTTATCATCCTAGTTAACATCAATACATGATGTTTTCCATGTCTCACAACTGAATAAGTATAATCTTGAACCATCCCATATTGGGAGGAGTTAGAGCTAGAATCAGATAATTCATCATTCAAGTGACCAGTGTAGATTATGGATTCCCAAGTGAAAGTGCTTAAGGGGAAGTCCATATTGTTATGTAAAATCCTTTGGTATCATATAAATGATGAGAATGAGACATGGGAATGAAATTTATCGGTGGAAGAGCAGTATCCTCATTTATTCTCTGATCAGACTTCAGGTTGACTCTACAAGGGCATAAAGTTTTCATTTGGGGATAATTGTTATATTTGTGGTGTTCTTTTGAGGTATTTTATATTTTATTAATGTTCTTATATTTATTTCATGGATTTTATGAGAGTTTCTAATTAAAATGGTGGTTTTCGAGCTGGACAGAATAAAGAACATGGTTGGTTCATGCTTAGTAGAAATTGTACACCAACCCATTGTAAATCGTGCACCCAAGATAGCGGAACTATCTAGGATACACAGCTTCGTTCATGGGCATGTGTCCCTCCAAGGCTAAACATGTCACTATGACAGTGGCACTGTCCAAGACGTATGGCTTGGAACATGGGTATGCACCCCCTCTAGGAAAATGGTGTGGCCATCTTTCCTCTAGGAAAGAGGTGTTTCATAATCGATGCATGGTCTATAAGACCATGAAGCCTATCAAATCTTTAAAAATATTGAAATTTCAATTTTTACCCTCCTTGATTTTATCCCCAAATCACCCATTTCTCTCTCCATCCATATGTGCACCTCCCTCTTCGTTCCCTCTCCCTTGGACTCAAAATATTTGGTTTTTTGGCTTGGATATTCAATAAATAATCAAGTAATATTCTTATATCCTCTTTTTTTTCTTCTTATTGGTCTCTTTTCTATTCTTATTTGTTATCTCATTCTGTAGAAAGTTTTTTGACCTAGTTTGGATCCAAATATCTTTTATTTGTGTTAAATATTTTCTGTTTTGGTGTCATCTTTTTTCCTTAAGGCTTATCCTTGGTGCGACTTATGGTTTCCTACTGTTTCTATGTGATTTCAAGAAGTGGTTGGGTGTTTCCATGCTTTATAATTATTTTATGATTTTATTATTCTTTCCATATTTTCTAAATGGGTTTTATAAATTGTTTGGGTGGTTTTAAAGGTGTTTTCCTTGGATTTTAGAGTGATTTGCATGTTTGATGATGATTTTACCCTTGTAGATGGTTATTTGTCATGTGTGGTTTTAATTATTGGAATTTTAATGGTATGATTAAGGATTTCACTAGATATAGGGATTTAAATGGATCACATGATAATCTAAAGAAGAAATTTGTGTAGTGTAACACCACGAAAATTCAAAAAGAGTAACTTTTCATTCGATGGTATGTATGACCCGCAAAACCCAATGAAGAACACTTTATGGTATATTTAATATTTTAAATAAATCTAATATATTCTATAGCTTTAAATTCATTCAATACTAATTTTTCTTGCATCACACAAAAAAAATACTTTTTTTGATAGCTTTCATTACACGCAAGATCGGGTTTTACCGAACAACTGTATATTATTAAAACATTATTATTTAATATAATATTACATGGATATTAAATTAGCGGTTATTAATAGTATTAAAACACTAATTAAAATTTATGGTTTACAAAAATATAAAATTACTTTATTGGTAATAAATTTATTATAAATGAATATAAGAACTAATTGAATATAAAGGAATTGTTTTTATGCTTATAAATGTTTTTTATCATAAAAAATTAAAATAATTACTATTAGTTAATGATATTGATGAAATATATATATTATATATTAAATAAATATTTTTTATATTCATCCAATAGGTTTTATAAGCATAAGATAAGAATAAATCCAGTTTATTACTTAAAATTTATATTTTTCTAAAAACGAAATTTTTCCGCCTTTTAATGGAAAATCTATTTTAAATAAAAATTTTAGAACTTTTATAAATTTTAAATTTCAAAATAAAATTCATTTTTTAAATATTAAAAAAAATTAGCTTATTGTTAATTTCTGGTCTTTTCTGTGAGGTTTCATTTTTTGATGAATAGTGAATGATATTGAATTTTAATTCAGAACTGATTTTCATCTAATTTATTTATAAGGTTAAATTATATATTTTATTGGTTTTAAAGTTTAATGGGATCAATTATACATAAATTAATCCAATTTAGTTTATTAGACTCAATTTCACAACGAAATTGGATATAAAAACATTTCAAACATTTAAACATTTTTACTTTAAAAACCCGCCTTATCGTCCCGTCTGTGGGATTAAATTTAAATTAATTTATACCACTTATGTGGTTTAAATTTATAAAAAAATATTCCATATTTGGAATAATAATAATTTATAATTTATAATAAGTTTAAATTAGTTTTTTACCAAAACTATTAGTGAAAGTAATTAAAGTTAATTACAACAATCAAGAAAAAAATCAACTTTACAAAGGACTAAACCATAATATTAAGGAACAAAATGACCTATAAACATTTTGAAAATACATTATATAGAATTATTTCAAACATATACTCCATTTTATATAATTTTTTTCATTATTTTATCCATTTGAAATGGTAATAATTTGGGTGGATTTCTTTTTTAAAAAATTTACAAGAATGTCACTCCTCCTCCACTATAAAAAGGCACTCACCCATACCACTTATTCACACATATAAAGACCTTTGTATCATCAAAAATATACTACAATAATCTCTATGAATTCATAACCTCATCCTAGAAGTCTCACCTTGGGCAAAAAAATCAACCAAGGAAGTCTTTTGGTATAAATCTAAAGGAGTTACCCGAAAACCAGGTAACATTCTTCAATGATCACTTTCATTTTATTTCCTTATACACCCCTTAAAATATT
The DNA here is from genome assembly GCA_963277665.1 of Viscum album. Taxonomy (NCBI): domain Eukaryota; kingdom Viridiplantae; phylum Streptophyta; class Magnoliopsida; order Santalales; family Viscaceae; genus Viscum; species Viscum album. Next base: position 436,229 of record CAUJRU010000587.1, read on the forward strand.
CTTATTATATAATTATATAATAAACTCAGTATAATAAATATACTAATATTTTTTTATTCTAATTATTTGAACTAAACTTACACACACTTCCATCGAATGGTTAACAAACTTTCCATTTATTTGTGCGGTGAACTACTGTCTCGAAAAATGATGTCATTCGTTTTTACTTTACCACATATAATGGTTAGGAATTATGAAGGAAATTATGTTTATATATAATATTTATAATTTATTTATGATTATTTATTTTTTATATAACACATACCTTCATGATTTCTATTTTTTGGGAATACGATAACATTGTTCGTGGAAGTGTGGACTACTGCCTCCTCAAAGCGATATGATTCATTCATGTTATACATGGAATGTATTAAGGAATGATTTTAACAAAAAATATGTGAAATATAATACATAAATATGATAATTTAATTTTAATATACATCTATATCATTTAATTTTCATTATTTCAATGTGAAAAAGAAATGGAAGTGGCGTTCATCCGTTCGCACGGCCTACCGTCTCCATAAAGAATAGATTTCATTTTTTATATCCAAATAATATGGATTATTATAAATATATATAATATATATATATATATGATAATTAAATCATTTTTTAAATTCTATATATTATTAAATCATGATCTACATAAGAAGAATAAAAATAGCAAGTCAAAACAAACTGAAAAATTAGGCCATTAACACCCGAAATAGTAAAAACAAAGAAAGATTATTAAAAAATGGGTAGTGAAATATTATAAAAATATTATATATGATATTATAAATATTATTATGGTTATTTTATAAGTGGTTTAATTTTTTAAAACCATTATACATGAGTTTAAAGGACGTTCACCCAAAAGGAAATGCAAGTTAATTGATTATTGTCTCACTTTTCTTTCCGTGAGGCATACACCATGTTCAAAACTTATCTCTTATTATGTGGTGTATATAATTTCCATATTATAATTTATATCATTAATAAATTTATATTCATGATATATAGAGTTTTATTTGAATGTTTTTCTTTTGTGGGGATTATTATTAAAAATTTACCAAGTAATAAGGGACTTCGTCTCAATTTCCTTTCCTTGAGACATACTTTATTATTGTGCACCTAATTTCACATATATGGTGTAAATAATTCCACTTTTACATAAAATATCACGATTCATTCATTATTTATGATATTTTTAGTTTCAATTTGAATTATTTTATCTAATGGTATTTTAATTAAGTATTACCAAGTGAAAAAGAATTCCATAACCCAATTTCATTATTTGGGTTACATTAATTCATCATTTTCATTAATATTATAAGGTTATGTGTGTAATAAATTTTTACTATATATTGTTTTATTTACACTTTTTTTATGTGGATTTACATTTGAAACACATAACCTTTTTGTCAATTTATTCTCACATCAACATTATGTTCTTTTCAAGGGTTTACTTTACAATCTCATTTTGTTCGGGATTATTTACACTTGAATTTACATTAAAATAGATCATTGGATAATTGTTCAATGATAGCTTTAATTTTATTCTCCTATGGTTATTAATGACTTTTTCAAGTAATAGTACCGTTTTTCCACTCTTTGGTACTTAAAATGTTTTATAAATTATTTTTTAAGAAAACCCAACTTCATTTCTTTCTTTAGTCACAGAACCTTTTTTTCTTCTAAAAACCATGTTTAATTAAAAAAAATTCCAAAATGTCTTAACCTTTTCAAAATTATTTATCAAATTAATTTTCACCCTTTACAAAAAAAATATGTTTTTAAAATTTATTTTCAAAGAAAATTTTTTTTAAAGGGTTTTTCATAAAAAATAATAAATTTCCTCAAGAATGTTTTTAAAAGATATTTTTATAGTATTTTCATTAATAAATGACAATAGCCCTTTATTTTTACTTCACTTGGGATATGTTGTAATGATTTCATCCTTATTATTCATCTAGATGGTTTTTGATTGATTTTTTCAATGATAGTATTGGCATTCACTTATTTGATTCATTTGTTAATTCCCTTTGAAATATTTAATTTATTTTGATCATTGAACATTGAATTCCCCTAATTATAAATATAATTTATCAGGGATATTTTTATTTCCAAAATCATATATCATTTTTACATATGGTGTTCACTTTGACGGTTATTTCATTATCTGGGGAAATATTGATAAATCCGTATTCTTTATTCAATACCGATATTTGATAAGAAATTTTATCTATTAATTAAAAAAATTACTTGATATGAAGAATGATTTGGGAATTCAGTGATGGGTGGGCCCCATACATTATATATCCCCTCGATGCATCATTAGGTTCTCATGAGAGAAATTAGTTGCACAAATTTAACAGGTTTTCACCTATAGTTTTAAACTGTCTTAAGGATAGATCTTGACAGTATAGGTTCTCATATTCATAAGACATAACGTCCAATAATTAATCATTGACTTCCTTTTGATTTAGTATTTATTATCCATGAATTTTCACTATGAAAATGTCTATGTATTCATTTCATTTTCATTTCACTGATTAAATGGCATGTGTTTTCATTTTATTACTTTTCCATATTGATTATGCCTTATCCAGTTATTTAAATGGCATGTGTTTTCAATGATTTGCCTTTCCATATTTTTTATGCACTTCCTTATTAGTTTATTGATTACATGGAAACTTTATTTAGTTATTACCTTTCCATATTGACTATTATCATTGATTCATTATTGCTTCCACTATACTTGAACCTTACTGAGAATTTGAGCTCATCCTTATTTTGTTTCTTTCCATAGGATTCCGATAAGTGTACTAAAAAGGATATGCAAGGATGTGCTATATGGAAAAAAATTAGCCTCAAAATAAACCAATTATTTTTTAATTAGTGTATTCATTTGTAATATAAGAATTGTGTGTGTGTATAGTTTATCAAGACTACTAAACTCTTCAATAATTTGGGATTTGATTCCTTGTAATAATTCCAATGTAATGATAGTAGACATCGGATTCGGGCTTCTAGGGTCAGGGCACTATAGTTGGTATCATATTAAGTTTAGTAAAAACCATAGGAATTAGATTTAGGAAAACATATATTAGAGAACATAACCCTGAGGTAGACTTTGAGGATAAGTATAGAAGAAATTCCTATAATTTTGTTAAGGCAGATATTATGTGGGTATTACTATCAATACATACTTGTCTATATATTACAAGTTGATGTTGTTCTAGAATAGATTTACATAGGGGGTAAAAACTCTGAAAAGTTGCATCAGTTCTGACTCAAGTGTAACCTGGTACATGACAACGGGCCTTACTACAAACCTCTTTTGACACTCCTGAGGGATATGCTTAAGATAATTTACATTTTTTTACAAAACATTATAAAGGATTTGAATATATAGTGACAATTAATGGTCTAAGTTGAACCTTAGACCAAGTAATGACTTATGTTGAAATAAAATGGTTAAAGTATTTACTAGGATTTAAGAATTACATTGTATAAGTATTTTTACTAATATTATTTTAGTTATAAGAATCATGAATTATTTAAGGATTGTTTAAAACTTTAGAAGCATGAATATATTCATTAACTTAAGAGTGATGGATACCATTATGGTTTTATGATATTATTGTTAACTATAAGTCCTAATTCTTAAACAACTCTTTAGGTTTTATGTCATTAAGGACATTTTGGATAAATTTATATCAATTATATGTTTTAGTGGAAAAGTTATTTGAGGAATAATGCCTTTAAATTTTATAGACATAAGTTTAAATGTAATGATAAAATTTAGGGTTGACATACAAATAATATTATTAAACTTTGTAAATAAATGTTTTATTGAAAACCTTAGTGAAAATGATATTTAATGATTAATTTCAAGGATTTCTATCACAGTTTTCAAATAAATATAGGAATTATATTAATATTATTTTAGAAAAAGGAAAACTTGTTTGTTAGGTGACAACCCATGAAGTATGTAAAGGCTTTAAGACTTAAACCCATGATTTAAGGAAGACAATGGTTTAATTCTAACCACTGATATGCATAATATCCGGGTTAATATGTCATTGTTTTTATTTAAAAAAAATTATGAATAAATAATAATAATGAACCAATAGTGTTACTTTTTAGGTTCAGAAATTAATTTATTAACTATATTATTTTTTTAAAATAGACAAAAATAATGACTTGTTTTATGGGTATTATGATCTATTAAAAGAAAATTTTAGTGATTTTAAAATGGGGGTTTATTTCAGGTTATCTATTTCATGGAGTAAGAGATGAATTAGAATTTTATTAAATTGAAAAAAAAAATATGAAATTGTTCTTATAAAATTTAAATCTATCAAGTAAGTAAATTTCGTTATATTCTTGGGTGATAAAATAATTCCCCAACATTAGGAAAAGGATCTTAAAATAAAAATGTAATCCTAATACCTTATTTTTTTTAACCGACGGTCTTTTAAATCATCACAGATTTATGGATTTGAGGCCCTCAAATTTCCATTGATCATTCAATTGTTTTTGATCATTTACCTCAATCACTCCCTATAATTATTTATTATTTTCCTCCAAATCCATAATTTCACTTTCCACTAATGTTCTCCTGTGTAGAAACCTAATTATTTGTTATTCAATGTGACCTTTGTACTTCTCATTCTCTCTTATTAAGAGGATATTTTATAAAAACTTTTTTGATGTGGGTTTTTCAACAAATTAATTACCAAATATCAAACATTTTATTACCAGGATTAAGTTTAAATTATGAGGATATAATTTAGTTAAGGTGGGGATAATTAACACCTAGAAAATTGAAAAAGGGTAGCTTTTTATTCAACAGTGTGTATGACACGTAACAGCAAATGTAGAAAGGAATGTAAAATATTGAGAAGTTATTGTATATTTAATATTTTAAATAAATTTAATATAATATATAACTTTCAATGAACAAAATAATGAGTTTTATTTCATCATACACAACAAATACTTTCTTCGATAGCTTGTGTTACATGCAAGGCTGAGTTTTACCATTCAACAATATTTTATTAACTCATTATTATTTAATATAGTTAAACTTAGACATTAAATTAGTAGTTATTAATAATATTAAAAAACTTATGAAAATATATTATTTACATGAATATAAAATGAATTCATTGGTAACCAATTTATTATAAATGTATATAAGAACCAAATGAATATAAAAGAAATGTTTTTATACTTACAAAGGTGTTTTATCCTAATAAATTAAATTAATTACTATTATTTAATAATATTAAGGAAATATAAAAATTATATATGAAATAAAATATTTTTTATATTAAATAATCATAAGATAAGAATAAATCTAGTTTTATGCTTAAAATTTGTATTTTTCTAAAAATGCAATTTTACAGTCTTTTAATAGATAAGTAGTTTTAAATCTAATTTTTAGAACTTTAATAAATTTTATATGTAAAAATAAACATTATTTTTGAAATAATAACATAAAAAATTAGTTTAGGGTGAATTATTAGTATTTTTCTATGAGGTTTCATTTTTTGATGAATACTGAAAATTCTAAATTTTAATTCAAAATTTCTTTTTCATTTAATTTATTTATAAAATTAAGTTGTATATTTTATTGGTTTTAAAGTTTAATTAGATAATTTATACATAAATTAATACAATTTATTTCATTGGATTAAATTTCTCATTGAAATTGGATATAAAAACATTTTAAACATTTGAATATTTTTACTTTAAAACCCCGCTTTTTCGTCCCGTCTATGGGATTAAATTTAAATCAATTTATGTAACTTCTATGGTTGTAATTTAGAAAAATAGATTAAATATTTTTAATCATAATAATTTATAATTTCTAATAATGTTAACTTATTTTTTGACCAAAAATATTAGTGAAAGTAATTAAATTTAATTTCGGCGATTAGCCAATAAGCTTGTACCCAAGTGGTAAAGGCTCCTACTTGGCACCTAAAAGACCCAGGATCGATTTTAGGAGGAGAAAAAAATTTTGGGTAATGTAGCATAACTGTATTAGGGAACTATAGAAGTTATATAGTAGCATCGGTACTGTAGTGGTGGTGACATTGTAATGGTGGAGGAACTATAGCAGGAACTGTTGTGGTGGCGGTACTGTAGCAGGTATTGTAAAAACCCAGGTACTGTAGAAGTATTATTCACTAGAGATCCATTTGAGAAAAAATATAGGATTTCATGCCCTTGGGCCTTTGGGATATGTAATTGGTCTCCCTCTACCCAATAAAAAGAGATCTTTTCTTTGCATAAATAATAAAAATTAAAAAAAATACAGCGATTAAGAGAAGAATTAGCTTAACAAAAGACTAAATCTTAAACTTAAGGGACAAAATGAGCTATAAAATTTTCCAAAATCCATTATATAGAAATATTTAAACTCTATACTCACTTTTATCTAATTTTTTCATTATTGGAGCAACATGACATGGGGAAAATGTGGGTGGAATTCCCTTTTCAAAAATTTAAAAGAATGCCACTTCTCGTCTACCACAAAAAGGCACTCACCCCTCCCACTTATTCACACATATAAAGCCATTTTTATCATCCAAAATCTACTATAATAATCTCCCAACATACCTCCCCTGATCCTAGAATCCTCAACTTGTGAAAAAAGCAATCCAATTAAGTCTTTTGGTATATACCAAAAGGAGTTACCCGAAAACAAGGTAACATTCTTCAACAATCACTTTCATTTTTTCCTTATCCATCCTATAAACTATTATTATTAATTGATTATATAATAAAATCAGTATCCTAAATATATTGAGATGTTTTTATTCTAAGTTTTAAACCTACACTTACACACACTTCCATCTAATGGGTAACAAACTTATGGTTTATGTGTACGACGAACTACTGCCTCACAAAATGATGTCATTTGTTTTTTCATTTACCACCTATCATTGTTGGGAATTATGTTTTAAAATATATTTATATATTACATATATTATATTTATAATGTATTTATGAATCTGTAATTTTTATATAACACATACCTTCATGCATTTAATTTTGTGGGAATATGATAACATTGTTTGTGGAAGTGTAGACTACTGTCTCCTCAAAGCAATGTGATTCATTCACGCTGTACATGGAATGTATTAAGGAATTATTTAAAAAAAATATGCAACATATAATACATAAATATGATACTAGAATTTAATATAAATATATTTCATTTAATTTTCATTCTTTCAATACAACAAAAAAATGGGAGTAACATTCATGTGTAGGTATGGTCTACCATCTCCATGAATGGTGGATTCCATTTATTATTTAAAAATATTATAGATTATTATATATACATATATATTGTATATATATTATAATTAAAACATTTTTACATTATTTATATGATGAAATCATGATTCGCGTAAGAAGAACAAAAATAACAAGTCAAAACAAACTTGAAAAACTAGGCCATTAACACCTGAAATAGTGAAAATAATGAAATATTATTAATAAACGGGTAATAAGATATTATAATAAAATTATATATGATATTATAAATATTATTATATTTCTGTTATAATCTATATATATGTTTAAAACCATTATATAGGAGGTTAAAGGATGTTCACTTGAAAGAAAACACAAGGTAAGGGATTCTTGTCTCACTTTTCTTTCTATGTGGTATACACCATGTTCACCACTTATTTATTTTTTGTGGTGTATATATATAACTTATTGTATTTTATATCATGTATACATTTATATTTATGTTATTTAGAGTTTCATTTTAAATTATTTCTTTTTTAGGGATTATAATTCAAAAGTTACCAAGTAATAAGTGACTTCATCTCAATTTACATTCCTTGAGACATACATTATTATTATGCACCTAATTTATTATATATGGTGTAAATAATTAAAATTTGACATATAATATCATGATTAATTCATTACTCATGATATTTTTAGTTTAAATTTGAATTATTTCATCTAATTGTATTTGAATTAATAGTTACCAAGTGGAAAATAATTTCATAACCCTATTTCGTTCTTTGGGTTATATTACTTCCTCATTGTCATTAATATTCTAATGTTATGTGTGTAACAAATTTTTAGTACATATTTTTTTATTTAAATTTTTTTATGAAGATTTAAATTTTACACAAATAATCTATGTATTGATTGATTTTCACATCAATATTATGGTTTTTTCAAGGGTTTTCTTCACAATCTCATTTTGTTTGGGATTGTGAACACTTGAATTTCCATTAAAACAATTTATTGGATAATTGTTCAATAAAACCTTCCATTTTATTATCCTCTAGTTATTCATGACCTTTTTCAAGAAATAGTACTATTTTATAACTCTTTGGTACTTAAAATGTTTTAGAAAATGTTTTTAAGAAAACCTAACTTCATTTATCTCTTTAGTTGAAGAACCTAATTTCTTATAAAAACCATGTTTTATTAAAATGTTTTCAAAAAATTTATTAACCTTTTAAAAATGATTTATAAAATTAATTTTCACCCTTTACACAAAAAATTATTATTTTAAAATTTATTTTCAAAGAAATGTTTTTTTGAAGGATTTTCCAAAACCAAATAATATTTTCCTCAATAATGTTTTTAAAAGTTCTTTTTATAGTATTTCCATTCATCAACAATAATTACCCTTTATTTTTACTCCAATTAGTATATGTTGTGTTAATACCATCCTTATTCTTCCTTTGGATGGTTTTTGATTGATTTGGTCAAGGATAGTATTAGCATTCACTTCCTTGATTCTTTTGTTAAGTCCCCTTGAAATATTCAATTTCATATGATTATTTAACATTGAATTTCCAAAAATTATCCATATCATTTATCATGGATATGTTTATTTCCAAACCATAAATCATTTTTACATATAGTGTTCAATTTAATAGTTATTTTATTATCTAGGTAAATATTGAAAAATCTATATTCTTTATTTAATACAGATATTTGATAAGATGTATTATCTATTAATTAAATCAATTACTTGATATGAATAATGCTTCAAACATGCAGTGACGAGTGGGGCCCATACTTTATATATCCCCTCAATGCATCGAAAGGTTATCATGAGAAAAATTAGTCATATAAATTAAAAAGGTTTCTACCTATAGTTTTAAACTTTCTGGAGGATAGATCTTCATAGTAGGGATTTCCATGTGCTTGATACATGAAATCTAATAATTAAGAATTGCCTAAATTTTGATTAATTATTAATTATCCATGAGATTTTAACAATGAAAAAGTATATGGATGCATTTCATTCTTATTTAATTGATTAAATGGCATGTGTTTTAAGTTTATTACCTTGTCATATTGATTATTCATTATCCAGTTATTTAAATGGAATTGTTTTCAATCATTTACCTTTCCATATTTTTTACACACTTCCTTCTCATTTTATTGATTACATGGAATGTGTCTTCAACTATTACCTTTCCATATTAACAATTCTCATTGATTCAATATTACTTACGCTATACTTGAACCTTACTGAGAAATTGAGTTCACCCTTATTTTGTTTCTTTCCCCAGGATTCTAAGAAGCGTACTAAGAAAGATATGCAAGGATATCCTAGATAGAATAAATTTATCATCAAAAAAAGTGGTAATTAGTATATTCATTTGTAATATAAGACGCATTCATGTATCTGGTTTACCAAGATTACTAAACTATTTGATACTTCAGTTTTTAATTCCTTATAATCATACCAATTTAATAGTAATAGACATAAACTCTGGGATTATGGGGTCGAGGAACTATAGGTAGAATAGTTTTAGTATGTTAGGTGAGTCGGTAGGGACAAGGCACGTTCTCCCTAACAGTATTACATAATAGCACTAATTAAACATTAATGATGGGGATTAGTTGGCTCAAGTAGGAGATAGACTGATGTGTCCATGCTGTGATCACCTAGAGTACACAGATCCTAGGAACCCACTTACCCTAATGCCTTAGTGATTTCCTATAGTGCTCTTGTTATGTTTACCATTCAACTTGTTGTTTCATTTATTTCCTCTTTTATTTCAGATCATGTTTTACTTAAAATATATTATTATTTTCTTAAAAACTAGCATGTTAATTTTTCATCTAATTTCATTTCATGGAATATATTTTGGTGGTATCCTGCTAGTAAAGTTGGATCACACCCTACATAAAAGCTCAAGTGTATGTAGACCTTATTATATTTGACTCGAGTAAAGGAAAGGCCTTTCATGGTAGAGATAGTGGATCTATGCTCTAGTGGTACCTTCATGGGAAGGTGTTGGTGGTGATGGCATGAGGTATTTAACCCACATATTACATAGAGGCTTATGGTATTTTTATTTCCCCTCAAATTTTTGGTTGTTTTGGTTTTGGTTTTAGATATAAAATGATTTAACTCATGTTGTAGTGTTTTCTTTTGATCCCTTGTACTATGAATGTTGGTTATAATGTGATGTTATTGTTGTTAGTTTTTTTGAGTATTTAATGGAATAAACCATTCTCAAAGGTGTTACCTGATTCCTAGACACTACTTTATAGCCTATGGAGATCAGGAATTCCCTTCAGGACATGCCATGAGCTAGGTTGAGTGTTGGGTTGGATGGTAGCCTGGCTTGGTTCGTGACAGAAATCTATGCTCCCAGAATTTAACTTATCATTTATCTCTAAACAAAATAAAATTTCATATCAATAAATACATACCTTAATCATATATACTCCCAAAAATATATTAATAGTTTCCCAAAATAACCCAAATTTCCTTATCACTAAATTAATTTTCATCCCCCAAGGTTATCTATACAACTCAACTTATATTTCCAAGATCGATTAACCCATTTTCACAATTAATAATAATTACCTCAACATTAAATCACATAGCCACCTAAAGGTTTATATATACATCCATCATGTATTATTTTTGAAAACCCACTAAAATCTTCATAATGTCATTAAAAACCTTAAAATAATATCACATATGACCTAAAAAGGGAAGATTTATGCCTTTAAAATTATGATCAACCATAAAATTATAAACTCATGATGTATCCATAACTCTTAAAATATCCTCATCTGATAACATCTTAACCCCTAAAGGTATATAAACCCTACTTTGAAACCAACTGAGACACCCTAGACTCATTCTCTCGAGTTTGGTTCTAAAAATATATTCTTTATTCACTAGATTTGTTACCAACTAAAGATCCCAAAACTTAACCATCCATAATTACAATATCAATAAAAAATATTGAGTCACTTATATACCTTGGACCTTTATAGGTTGGGAGTATTAGGGAATTAGTAAAAACCTTTAAATAATAAAACCCATATCTTTCCCATCCAATAGACATTTTTATCAATAAACTGTGTATTACTTATTTTACAATAATTTTTCAATGTCTCCCACAAAATTCTCCACACATGATACCCATATAACCATTTTATACATAATAATATTCATGATGACATGGATAGGTAGAAACAAAATAAGGTTGATCTCAAATTCTCAATAAGAGTAAAAATAAGTGATAACAATCAAAGATCATCATTAATCATATGCTAAACATGTGGGTTTGAGAATATAATCAAGGTACAAGAACACGTCATACAGAAATCATACCTGATAAAACATGGATCATGAATCATGAATCATAACATAAGTCTTTTACTTAAAAAGGTATATATCATTGAATTATGGCATCATAAGAATTTGGAAACAATATAAAACATGACATCATAAGCATAATTCAAGGATCAAAATCAAGAAAAAATAATATAGTGGAAAGAGTCCCATAGTGGATTGGGATTACTCCGCAGTCCCTTACATATATTCTCCTGAGATATAAAATATTACCCAATTCATCATATGGAAATATAATTATTATCCCACCCATCACATCATACGAATTTCATGTATATTTGTGATCCACAAGAAAAAATAATAATTTTATCATAGAACAGTGCACTTGTGAGAAAGAAATGGGTTTTATAATGGTTTTCATAAAACATTATCATGTATCATTCAAAGAAAGAAGATGAATGGTATCATTAGAAAGTTTTATCAAAGAATAATATAAATGATCATAAGATATTTACAAAAATGAAAAATATTTTTATAAGAAGATGGAATACTTAACACTTCCAGATGGTATAATATAAGAAAATGTTTATAATCGAATCATTTGATACTGAAAATTCAATCTCTCAAAAGAAAAACTTCATAAGAGTATTTATAGAATCACTACTAGAAAAGGGGGCATTGAAGCCCCCCAGAATCGGGCGACCGCCATTGGCGGTCGCTATAGATATCTAATAGCGACCGCCAATGGCGGTCGCTGGCCTTGATAAAAAAAACCTGAGCCTTTTTGCGCCCCCCCCCCCCCCCCCCCGCGTGCCCCTCTTGATCAAACACTACTCCCCCCCCCCCCGACGCCCCCCGCCTCCCGGCCTCCCCCGCCGCCTGGCCACCCCCCCCCCCCCTGACACCGCCCTCCCCCCCCCCCCACCTCCCCCCCCCCCCCGCCGCTCGGCCTCCCCCGCTCCCCCCCCCCCCGTCTCCCCCCCCCCCCTCGACGCCCCCCCCCCCCCCCGTCGCCGCCCCCCGACGTCGCCCCCCCCCCCCCCCCCCGCCTCCCGACCTCCCCCGCTGCACGCCCTCCAGCCTCCGCCATCCGCCCTCCGCCCTTTTCCCTCTGGCCTCCGTCCCTTCAGCCCTCCCCCCCACCCCGGACGGCTCCGGAACCTCGGACAGCCCCCCCCCCCCCCCCCCCCCGCACCCCGGACGCCCCCCGCACCTCAAACAGCCCCCCCCCCCCCCTCGTTGCCCGTCCCCCGTCCCCTCACTGCCTCCTCTCCTCCAGCTCTCCGCCGCCCATCCCCTCCCTTGCTGCACCGCCTTTGGCTCTGTCTCCCCTTCGCTGCCTCCTCTCTCTCGTTGCACCGCCTTTGGCTCCCCTCCCTTTCAGGTTTGTAGCTCAATCAGGTAACATGGGCTTTTAGTTACATTATTATTTTATCAATGGTTCATAAACAAATGATTAATATTTATTTTAAATATAGTTGATTTGAAAAATGTAAATGTAATATGTATTGTGTAAATGTTTGTTATACAGATATAATTATGGATAAGAGTTGGATTGATCTTCCAAATCGAATGTCTAGAGAATATTTCAATGGCATTATGTAGTTTATTGACTTCACGAGAGGATTTAAAAGTGACTATATTAGTTTTCCATGTAGAAAATGTGCTAGCAGATATCAATTCACATGAGATACTGTGAGGGAGCACCTTTTCTTTAATGGATTTTTGAAAAATTATAAGAGTTGGACTCATCATGGAGAAGAATATGTTCGTTGTCAAAATACAGATGCAGATCAGATGGATGTTGATGCAAGGATGACTGATCCAATGCATGAAATACTTACTGAAATGGTACGTGGGTTTGATCCTGAAGGCATTGACATCCAGAATCTTGAGACTGGTGAGATAAATCTTCGCTCTGGTGCAGATCGTGATTCGAGGAGGTTTTATGAAGCACTTGATGATGCAAAAACAGAATTATATCCTGGATGTACTTATTACAATAAACTTTCATTTATCATGGATTTTTTGCATTTGAAGACTTTGAATAATTGGTCAGACACATCATTCGACATGCTTTTGGTTTTATTGAAAAAATGTCTTCCTGTCAACGCTAAGATTCCTGAATCGTATTACTATGCTTGTAAGTTGACATAGAACTTAGGTTTTACATATGAGACCATAGATGCATGTGCAAACAACTGTATGTTGTTTAGAAAAGAAACTGCCCATTTGGATATTTGTACGGTTTGTGGTGCTTCCAGGTGGAAAGAGAAAAGGGGAAATAATACTCATCAAAGTCAGATTGCGATACAGGGGAAACTGATTGCCTTAAAGAAAATGCTTTACTTCCCCCTTAAACCGAGTTTGAAAAGATTTTTTATGTCATCTAAAGTTTCTAATTTAATGAGATGGCATGAAGAAAGAGTTCATGAAAGTGATATGTTAACCCACCCGGCAGACTCTCATGCATGGAAGGATTTTGATAAGAGACATCCCGACTTTGCTAAAGATGTTCATAATGTCCGATTGGGATTGGCAGCAGATGGTTTCAATTCATTCAATTCTATCGTTGGTGCAACTCATAGCACATGGCCCGTGGTGTTGGTTCCATATAATCTTCCTCCGTGGCTTTGTATGAAGAAACAATTTATATTACTTTCCACTCTTATTGATGGACCTAAAAGTTCGGGGGATAATATTTATGTTTACCTTCATCCATTTATTGAAGAGTTGAATGAATTTTGGGGTGATGGTGTGATGACTTATGACTGCGAAATGAATGAAATGTTCAAATTGCATGATGCTTTATTGTGGACAATCAATGACTTCCCAGCTTATGCAAATTTATCAGGCTGGAGTACGAAAGGGGAATTTTCTTGCCCTTGTTGCAATAAAAGTAAAAAATCTGTATGGCTTAAACATTCCAAAAAATGGTCATACATGGGTCATAGGCGTTTTCTCCCTCCTCAGCACAGATTCAGAAAGGACAGAGTGGCATTTGATGGTTCTAGAGAGTTCAGCCCAGCACCAAAGATCATGACAGGAGTCGAAATGTTATCGCAGATTGAGGAATAAAACATCCGCACGGTATATGAAATTCAAGATTTGGTGGCTCCTCCAGTACGTAATATTTGTGCTGCGGGTAGGTAGCGCAGTCACAATTGGAAAAAGAAAATTATTTTTTATAGTCTTCCGTATTGGAAAACTAACATGTTGAGGCATAATTTGGATGTCATGCACATTGAAAAAAATGTTTGTGATAACATATTGTGGAACATTTTAGGTGTCAGTGGAAAATCAAAGGACCATGTTAATGCACACCGTGATTTGGAAGAAATGGGTTTAAGGAAACAGTTGCATTTACAGTTAGCTGAGGGAAACAAGGCATATATTCCTGCTGCATAGTATATAATGACTACAGAGGATAAAGAGACATTTATTTCCATTTTGAAGATGGTCAAGGTGCCTGATGGTTATTCTTCTAATATTTAAAAGTGTGTGAATCTGACGAGAAAGACATTGCAAGGGTTGAAAATTCATGACAATCACATATTACTTCAGTAGTTGATTCCAATTGCAATTTGTGATTGTTTATCCCCCAGTGTTGTTCAGCCCTTGATTGAGATGAGTAATTTTTTTAGACAGCTTTGTTTAAGAAATCAACGAATGAGTGATTAAAAAATTTTGCAGGACCGAATTGTACTTACGCTTTGTCACTTTGAGAAACTTTCCCCCCCCCCTCATTTTTCGATGTTATGGTCCACTTGACAGTGCACCTAACTGATGAAGTAATGGCTGCTGGTCCAGTGCAATTCAGGTGGATGTATCCTATTGAACGGTATTTGATTACATTGAAAAGATTTGTACGCAACAGAGATCATCCAGAGGCATCAATAGCCAATGGTTATTTGATGGATGAGTGTACTACCTTTTGTGAAGAATATCTTACGGATGTTGAAACAAAATTAGATAAGCCCTCTCAGATTCATGATGGTCCAGTTGGAGAAGGAACCACATTTGATATGGACAACATCGAGTGGATACAAGCACATCGATATATCTTGTTCAATACTCCATCAGTTGCACCATTAATGCAGTACGTATCTTATCAATGTGCTTGTATAACTTTTACATGTTTTGTTTGCATAAGATGATCTTTTAAACATCGCGTTATCATTTGCAGGAAACACATTAATGAGATAAAAGAAGAGATGCATCGTGCGACTGAGTTGCAAATTCAACAATCTCATTATGCGTCATTTCATGATTGGTTCAAGAATTATGTATGTATAAATTGATTTTCATTATGAGTGAAGTATTATACTAATTCTTTCTGCATATATTAGTATTGATTTTTATAAATTATGTAGGTTCGTAAGCTGAGGGAGTTAGGGGAACCCACGCTACCTGAAGTATTTATCAAACTGGATGAGGGTCCATCTATAACGGCTCGTCGTTATAAATCTATTGATGCTAATGGTTTTTTATTTCGCATTAAAGATGTTGACGACAAACGAGCAACACAAAATAGTGGAATCGGTTGTCCCTTTGTCGATTCTGGTTATTAATATGGTCAATTGATAGACATCATTGAAGTTGTATACACACACGGTTTGAAGTACATATTGTTAAAGTGTAATTGGGTTGATCCAGTGCGTGGATGTAAAGTCGATCAATATCAATTTTAATTGGTGAATTTTAACTATATGTTATACATAAATAATGAATGAGTTGAGAATGAACCTTTCATTTTGACATCACAAGCGGAACAAGTATTCTTCGTTACTTTGCCTTCGGATCCAAGTTGGCAAGTTGTTTTCAAAATGTCTCGGCGAGGAGTGTTTTTATTTGAAGAAGATGAACCCGAGAATGTTCCGTTTGTTTACCAACAACTTGATCAACATACCGTAGTTCAACGTGAAGAAGATATTTATTGGGTCATAGCGGATGTTGAAGGAGAAACGGTCGATTTTCATGCTTAATGAAAGGTATAATTGTTTTCCCGCTATTCAGTAGAATGTCCTAGGATATCATAAATTATCTAATCATTTTATAAATCTTTATAAGTTTTAATCCTCACTTTTGTAAGTTAATTCAATCATAAATATTTAGGTTGTTTTTACTCTTGATTTATTGATGTTATGGTCGGTGTATCATCCCTTTGAGGTATTCTTCATCTGATTCATGTGTTGCTTGAATTTTTATTAGTTCTATCTGAAATTTGGCTATGCATTGACTGGTTTTGTACATAATTTGTATATATGTTTTGTTAACTTTATGATTTTTTAAAATTCATTCACAACTAATTATTCAATCCATTTTTTGTTTGATTAACAGTTGTACAAGTTTGATTTTTTAAGAACAATCCAATTTATCTTTTAAACACTTTGGACTCATTACTGATGTTTTCTATGACTGCAGACATGTCAGAGGAAGAGGCAGAAGATCCACATCATCCATCTGAGGCATCTACGTCTCAAGATCGAGGTATGTTTGAATGTCATTGTCTATATTTTTTATGTAATTGACATACATATATATATATATATAACATTTGTCAATGTATATATAAAATTGTTTTCAACAGGATCAGACTCGGCTGCTTCTTCCTCTCGCAGGAGAGGCCCTGGTCGTGGCATATTATCATGGAATTCCGACACGACGATAGATGTTTCATTTGATGAGGTTTTTCATCCTGTGGGACTGAATGCCCCAGAATTTATTCATCAGCTGGGTCATATCATACGTGACCCACATCGATTTCCATTGACCACGCGTGACTGGGCTTCTATCCCTCAGGACACATTACATCGTCTATGGAGGGAGGTTCATGTAAGAAAATCATTTTCTTTATTTTCTATGTATAAAGAATACTAATATGTTTGATTATTTTCTTTATAGCAAAATTTGAAAGTATGCCCTGAAGAGTTTCGGCCCGTGTGTATGAGAAAATGTCGTAAGATGTGGAAAGATTATAAAGGAAAAGTGAAGAGGGACCACTGGGTACCAAATGTGGGTGCCCTAGACATTTTGGAAAAAGTCCCGAGAGGTGTCCTCCCGGCTCAGTGGCGTGACTTGGTTGCATATTGGTCTACTGAGGGTGTTGCAGTTTGTATATTAATTATTTTGGTGTATATATATTTTCAAGAATATGTGATTTGTTTGAAATTTGAATGAATTGAATGTAGGAGGTGTCAACACGCCAATCTGAGAATCGAGCGTTGCAGGGACCACCTCACAGGCTCGGGACTCGTCATGTGTCTCAGATCCGACATGAGGTATATATTATTCATTTTTTAATTTATTAATTAATATGGTTTTGTGTTTATATTCTTTTAATATACAGTTGCGAGAGCAAGGTGCAGCAACTGATAAAATGTCGGTGTGGATGAGGACTCGTGATCGCAATGATCCAGAGGTTTCAGCATTGATAGTAAGTGTATGTACTTACCAATAATTACATAAATCTATATATTAACATATATATATTTATATATATTTAAATATTTCACAGGCTCAATTTGAAGCTGGGTTAGAACATCTTCCAGAGGACCAGCGACAGGTTCCCATGCGACGGGATGAGATCTTTCATCGCATTATCGGTCGGGACGGGCATGGCTATAGTTTGACCTATGGAACAGGGATTCCTCGTTCTGTAGTGTCACGCGCTGTGGTTTTTGGTCCTGCTGTTGCTCATATGACACAGCAGATGTCAGATTTTGAGGCACGGCTGCACGCTTCCGAGGAGGCAAATGCGCAATTGACAGCTGAGCTTAGAGCACTGCAGGAATATGTCCGTCGAGCTGATGGTGCAGGGGATCATACGACGCAGATATATACTGTATTTATTTATTTAATTTAAATTATTTTTGTTATTAAAATATTTATAATATTTATTTGTTGTAGGCCCCTGGCCCACCAGAAGGAGGTAGCAGTGATGACAACGCGTGACGCATCATATATTCACGAGATATATTTTTTGTTTTTACTGGTGGGGTTGACATTGATGTACTGTATTTATTCATTTAATTTAAATTAGAAGGTTGTGTACTTAAATTTCTTTCTTTTCTTGTTTATTATATGATAGCTAATATTATCTAAGGCATGCATTTAAAAACTCTAACCCCCCGCACCCCCATACAGCCCCCCCCCCCCCCCCCCCGCACCCCCGGACAGCCCCCCGTACAGCCCCCTGCACCCCCGTACAGCCCCCCCCCCCCCCCCCCCCCGCACCCTCGTACAGCCCCCCCCCCCCCCCCCCCCCCGCACCCCTGTACAGCCCCCCGCACCTCCGGACAGCCCCCCGCACCCCCGTACAGCCCCCCCGGCACCCCCGTACAGCCCCCCGCACCCCCCGCACCCCCGTCCAGCGCCCCGCACCCCCGGACAGCCCCCCCCCCCCCCCCCCGCACCCCCGTACAGCCCCCCCGCACCCTCGTACAGCCCCACGCACCCCCGCACCCCCGTACAGCCCCCCGCACCCCCGTACCCCCCCCCCCCCCGCACCCCCGTACCGCACCCCCGTACAGCCCCCTGCACCCCCGTACAGCCCCCCCGGCACCCCCGTACAGCCCCCCGCACCCCCGGACAGCCCCCCTGCACCCCCATACAGCCCCCCGTACCCCCGTACAGCCACCCCGCACCCCCGTACATCCCCCCGCACCCCCGTACAGCCCCCTGGAACCCCCGTACAGCCCCCCGCACCCCCGGACAGCCCCCCCACACCCCCGTACAGCACCCCACACCCCCGTACAGCCACCCCGCACCCCCGTACAGCCCCCCGCACCCCCGTACAGCCACCCCAGCACCCCCGTACAGCACCCCGCACCCACGGACACCCCCCCCCCCCGTACAGCCCCCCCCCCCCCGTACACCCCCCCCCCCCCCCCGCACCCCCGTACACCCCCCCGCACCCCCGTACAGCCCCCCCCCCCCCCCCCCCGCCACCCGTACAGCACCTCGCACCCCCGGACCGCCCCCCCGCACCGCCGTTACAGCCCCCCGCACCCACGGACAGCCCCCCCCCCCCCCCCCCCCCGCACCCCCGTACAGCACCCCCGCACCCCCGAACAGCCCTCCGCCCCCCCGTACAGCCCCCCGCCACCCGTACAGCCCCCTGCACCCCCGTACAGCCCCCCCCCCCGCACCCCCGTACAGCCCCCCCGGCACCCCCGTACAGCCCCCCGCACCCCCGTAAACCCCCCCCCCCCCCGGCACCCCCGTACAGCCCCCCGCACCCCCGGACAGCCCCCCCCCCCCCC
This sequence comes from Viscum album, assembly GCA_963277665.1. Classification (NCBI taxonomy): domain Eukaryota; kingdom Viridiplantae; phylum Streptophyta; class Magnoliopsida; order Santalales; family Viscaceae; genus Viscum; species Viscum album. Next base: position 456,083 of record CAUJRU010000587.1, read on the forward strand.
CCCGCACCCCCCGTACAGCCCCCCGCACCCCCGTACACCCACCCCGCACCCCCGTACACCCCCCCCCCCGGCACCCCGTACAGCCCCCCGCACCCCCGGACTGCCCCCCCGCACCCCCGTACAGCACCCCACACCCCCGTACAGCCCCCCCCCCCCACCCCCGTACAGCCCCCCCCCCCACCCCCCCCCCCCCGGCACCCCCGTACAGCCCCCCGCACCCCGGACTGCCCCCCTCCCCCCCCCCCCCCCGCAACCCCGTACAGCCCCCCGCACCCCCGTACAGCCCCCCCCCCCCCCCCCGTACACCCCCCCCCCCCCGCGCACCCCCGTACACCCCCCCGCGCCCCCGTACACCCCCCCCCCCCCCCCGCACACCCCCGTACACCCCCCCGCGCCCCCGGACAGCCCCCCCGTACAGCACCCCGCACCCCCGTACAGCCCCCCCGCACCTCCGGACAGCC